>CM045988.1:77736215-78200918 GCA_025175895.1 Wurfbainia villosa
AGAGTATATCAATACACATACATGTCTTCCTATAGTCTTTGTGAGATGTCGATTTGTTCTTCCCTAAATTTAAGGGTTCATGCATTATATCTAGGCATATTCATTTGATCCCTTTATCTATGACATCAAATAATGTCATTGTCCTTAATTTCAATTTGATTGACCTAAATGCATGAATTATAATTATGACATAAATGATTTGCATAATTTAAGCATATTTTCCAATGACACATGATATCATAGTATGATACAAATTAACCTAAATATTATCATGACATTTTAAATAATAATATTAGCATGATGTCATGACATGGCATATGACAAACAAAGCATGACAAATATTATAAGGTAAAGGTATCAAAATACCTAAATTTTAAACTTAATTGTCATTTTCTATGACTTATATTAATTTTTCATAACCAACTAAATCCCTCAAGTATGCCAAAAAACCCCCCAAATGACACACTTTTGACTCTAATATAATTTGTGCCAATTATAATCAATTTTTCAAACTTTAAAATTCTATTGCCACATTCTAAAATCTTTTAGGATTATTTCTAGATGCATTTTCAAGGTATTACATGACCTTGAAAATGCCCTAAAGTGTCAACTCTACGATGGTTAAGTTAACTACCCATTCATTCAAGGTTGATACATCCTAAACTCATCTAGCATGAAAGGATCACACTCCTAGGAACCCAATACCTATTGGAGTTGCTTGGGTTTACAAGGTACTTAATACAGATAATCTCGCTAGATACCTTTCTAATGACCCTCCTAGGCTTAGAGGCCTTGGTCATTGTGGTCTTGTCTAGGTCAACTCTAGGGATGACTTCTCTTGTGATCTTCTTAGTGACTTTCCTAGGTTCCTTGGAAATCTTAGCCATTAGACACCTATCACGGTCAACCTGAGAGATAACTTCCCTTGTGAGCTTTACTTTCCTAGACCTAGGGTTTGTTCCATAGTTAAATGGAACATTATGATAAAAAGGCTTATCTACTTTAGACTTAAGTTTGTGACCCAAATCTTTCTTGTCCTTTGACATTTCTTGCCTCATAAACCCTAGGTTTTATCCACTAGACCCATTAATCGAATTTTCCATCCTTTTCAAGTTTTTCCCTCAAAACTTGATTTCCTTTTCAAATTTCCCAATCTTTGAGTTTTCATTCTCTCTTTGGGCAAATTTCTTTCTTCTAGGACTAGGTTCTTGTTATCCTTAGGTGGGGTAGTCTTAGAAGTATCCTTAGGCCTAACATTATAATGTTTAGCACTTAAACAAAAATATTTATTGCTAGCATGCTTCTTATCATTAACAATTGCAAGTAAATTATATGATAAATTCCTAGCATGCTATTTATCACTAATAATTGAAAGAGCATTATTAAATGTTACCTTAGGGTTTGTTTTAGCCCCCCACATATGAAGCTCCTCCTTTGTCCTTCTTAGGGTGACTCCCTCTTGGACATTGCCTTCTACAGTGCCCCTTTTGTTGGCACTGGAAGCATACTATTGTTGGTGCAGGGGCACCAAATAATCAAACATGTGTTTTGATTATGGCTGTTAAATACAGGGATTTAATGTTAGAGATTCTGACATTCAGAAGACAGCGTTCTGTACCAGATATGGACATTATGAGTTTTTGGTAATGCCATTTGGGCTGACCAATGTTCCAGCAGTATTTATGGATTTGATGAACCGTGAATTTATGGATTTCCTAGATCAGTTCGTCATTGTTTTTATCGATGACATTCTGGTCTATTCTCGTTCCGAGGAGGAACACGCGCAGCATCTTCGTCTTGTTCTAGATAGGCTCCGACAGAAGCGGCTTTATGCGAAGTTTAATAAGTGCGCATTTTGGTTACACTCAGTCGGTTTTCTAGGACATGTGGTTTCGAGTAAGATCGAGGCTGTCACCAGTTGGGAGCAGCCGAAATCAGTTCAGGAGGTTCGCAGTTTCCTAGGTTTGGCCGGTTATTACAGACGGTTCATTGAGGGTTTCTCGAGCATTGCTATGCCATTGACACGCCTCACCAGGAAGGGCGTGAAGTTCACGTGGACAGAGGCGTGCGAGACTAGTTTTCAGGAGTTGAAGAGGAGATTGGTGTCAGCACCGATCCTGGTATTACCATCAGGGGACGACGGTTTCGTTCTTTATACAGATGCGTCTCTACAGGGTTTAGGCGCAGTATTGATGCAACACGGTAGGGTAGTCTCTTATGCTTCTCGCCAGTTGAAGGACCATGAGAAAAACTACCCAGTTCATGATTTAGAGTTTGCCGCTATTATCTATGCCTTGAAGATTTGGAGGCATCATTTATATGGTATTATGTTTGAGATTCTCACTGACCATAAGAGTCTCACATACGTATGAACTCAATCTCGACAGAGGAGATGGATGGAGTTATCAAGGATTATGATCCATCATCGCCTACCACCCAGGGAAAGCCAATGTGGTTGCCGATGCACTTAGCTGGAAGTCCCGAGGGACTTTAGCTTCCTTCCGAGTTTTGGTCACGGATTTGATTCAGGGTTTCTCAAAGTTGAGCTTAGAGGAGCAGGGACCGACAGAGCAGGGCGTTCTAGTTACCATGGTTGCTTAGTCATCTATCCGGACGAGAGTCCGGGAGGCTCAGGCCAGTGATCAGCATTTACAGTTCATTGGTAGTCAGATAACTTCTGGACAGCAGACTGAGTTCACCCGCGATGATGAGGGTATTATATATTTCCGAGGCAGATTATGTGTACCTCAGCCTCACCCGGTTATGGAGGAGTTACTACAAGAGGCTCATCGCTCTCGATTTGAGATCCACCCAGGCGGAACCCGCATGTATCGAGATTTAAAGCATTTGTATTGGTGGAACGGTATGAAGAAAGACATCGCAGATTTTGTAGCTAGATGTCTGATTTGTCAGCAGGTCAAGGCTGAGCACCAGAGACCAGCTGGATTACTTCAGAGGATTCCTATTCCTGAGTAGAAGTGGGATCATATTACTATGGATTTTGTGATGGGTTTGCCTAGGACACGTCAAGGCCATGACGCGATTTGGGTAGTCATAGATCGACTAACCAAATCCGCGCACTTCTTATCGATTCGGAAGACCGACTCTCTGGATCGGTTGGCGGAGTTATATTGTCGGGAGATCATCAGATTGCATGGTGTTCCTTTGAGCATTATATCAGATAGAGATCCCCGTTTCATGTCTAGGTTCTGGCAGAGTCTGAGCAGGCGTTAGGCACACAGCTTCAGTTTAGTACTGCATTCCATCCGTAGACAGATGGATAGCCTGAGTGGACCATTCAGACACTAGAGGATTTGCTGAGGTCCTGTGTTATAGATTTCGGAGGCAACTGGGAGGATCATTTACCTTTAGTGGAATTCGCCTACAATAACAGTTATCATTCGGCTATCCAAATGGCCCCGTATGAGGCATTGTATGGTAGGCAGTGTCGTACACCCACCCTTTGGGAGGAGGTTGGGGAGGCCCAGTTGCTAGGACCTCAGAGAGCTCAGCATGAGGCAAAGTTGGTCTGTACCATCAGACGTAGGATGGCAGAGGCGCAGGATCGCCAGAAGAGTTATGCAGATCGTAGATGGAGACCTTTGGAGTTCTCTATTGGTGATCATGTATTCCTGCGAGTTTCACCCACGAAAGGGGTGAAGAGGTTTGGACTCCGTGGTAAGCTAGCTCCTAGATATATCGGTCCGTTTGAGATTTTGGAAAGGATCGGAGCAGTTGCTTATCGTCTAGCGCTACCACCATCTTTGACGAGTATACATGATGTGTTCCATGTGTCTATGCTGAGGAAGTATGTGCCAGATTCTACACATATTCTGTCAGATGTATCAGGTTCCATTCAACCTGATGCTACATACGCAGAGGTTCCGGTACGGATTTTGGATTTCAAGGAACGACAGTTGCAGAACAAGGTTGTGCGACTTGTCAAGGTCGGGTGGAGTCACCACACCGACGAGGAGGCTACTTGGGAGCTCGAGGAAAAGATCAGAGCTCAATACCCCCACTTGTTTACTTGAGGTACGTGAGGTATATTTACAATACTTATGGTATTTCTTACTTGTTAAATAACTGAGTAGGAAATTTGGGGACCAAATTTTTATTAGTGGGGGAGAATGTTAAATACAGGGATTTAAAATAGTAAATTAAATGGCCAAATAATTAAGGAAATAAACCTAGAAATTTGTCGGGATTTTTAGGGAATTTTAGGAATTTTTCTGGATTTAAACGGACTCCGTACGAGACTTTTACGGGGATAAAGTAAACGGGCTTTAGAGGGGTCTATTTAAAGGGGATAAATACGCGATGGAAAACCTAATTTCTATTTTCTTTTTCTATTTCTTCTTTTCCCCGCCGCGCCGCGACCTCGTTTCCCCTTCGGCAGTTTCTTCGCCGCCCGACGCCGCTCCCTCCGACGGTTCTCTCGCGCGACCACCGCTTCTCCGTGGCGGGTTCGTCTTCGCCGACGGCGCCCTCTGCTTCGCCGGCGACATCTTTCTTCCTCGAACCGACGTCGTCCACAGCCGCAGCCCTCGTCACACTCCCGCGAGCACCGCTGCCCGACGCCTCTTCTCCGCAAGCGCCGGCGAACGTTGCCGCCTTCCCGGTGCTCAGGCCCGTCGGCTACTCTTCTTCGTGTCCACAGCCACCCGAGTCCCTGCGGCCGGCTGTCCCTTCGCAAGCGCCGGCAACCGCTTGCCTTCTGCCGCCGCGAGCTCCCCTAGTGTCGTCGGTGAGGGTGGAGCTTCAAATAAATACCTAGATTTTTCTCTTGTTTTCTTGCTGTTCAGGGATTCTATGAGTTGTGGTGGGGGCAGTGATTAGGGCAGCAAGGGAGTGTCAGCTGAGAGGGGTTGTGAGAGGCTGTGAGGGTTTGATTTGGTGGTGTCGACTGTGAATTTGAGAAATTGAGTTGGGGATATCGGTTGTTGGTGGAATTCCTAGGGCGGGTGAGCTTGATTGGTCGATTTGGGTTGATTCCGGAGTTATTCGGTTGATCGGTATGGTATTCGGAGGATATGGGATTTGGGTGATATTGTTTGATCTTGAGGATGTTTTAGGTAAATGGATTGGTACAATAATTGGATAAATTGAAAGCCATTAAATTTCAGTTATTTGGCTTAGGTTGTTAAAATGCGGATTAATCCAGGTTTAATTGATTAATTAGCTTATGATTAATTAATCAAAGTTTTATCAATTGATTTAGTGAGCTAAATTAATTGTATGGATATATGTGGTAGGAAAAGGATTATTAAGACGGTTGGAAAATTTGGGAGAATTGGAAATTGATTTAGGGCAATTGGGTTATGAAAGAAATCGATTAATTATTTGATTTGTCGGTGAATTGTATTTTTGTGCTTGACTATAGTCATGCTTTATGCAGGTTTCGGTCACGAGGCAGGTCCCCAGTCGTGACGATTTGGTTCATTCTTGCGGATATATATTCAGGCGGGTATTTTGACTTAACTTTTAGATTAAGTCAAGTTGATATGCTAGTTAGGATAGCTTACAATAACTTTTTCATGTTTATATGCCTGGTATGATTTTGGTGCCTACTAGATACATGCATGTGATAGGATTTGATTATATTTTCCTGTTTGATTTGGATCATAGTATATGGATTAGGGATATGTACATATTGATTGTACATATTATTCGGATAGGTATTTTGAGTAGGATTTACATGCTTTAGTATCATGCACCATTTTCGCATGATTGCATGTCAAGACGGGTTCCATTATTGTGAGCCCGCAATTAGTTACATGGCATGCACACCGCCACTCATGGGTTAGTGGTACATCGAGGGTGTGCAGCTGTTCTCACAGTTCACCGTCCGCTCATGGGTAGCGATGAGGCAAATGTGGTAGCGGCGAGGATCCTCCTCCGTCCATGACACCGGAGATGAGAGCTTAGCTCCCACTATGTTTGGGGGCAGGAGGATAGGTGTACTCCGACAAAGATCCTCGCCCACTCGGCCACTCAGAGCAGCGATTATGGCAGAGTGCACAGTTGTCATAGCCCGACCCACTCGACGTCACCATCGCGTGTGAGGCGGCTGACCATGTCATTGGCACGGCATGCACTTTGCACGGATTGCATTTGTATTGTGTTTGTCGATTATTGTATTGATGCCTTGGATGTGCATATGATTGTCATGCATACAGATACATGTTTATATATGGTCGATTTCTATTACTTCTAGTCGCACATGCTCCTATATCGTAGGAGATTCGTAAGTATGACCATTTTGTATTTCTTGCTTGCATACCCTATTTATGTGAGATCATCGCATGATATTTTTATTGTTAGCTATACCTTACTTTGCATATCTACTATACCCAGAGTTCTTTGAACTCACCCTGCTGATTTATATCTATTTCGTGATGAAGTCACAGAGAGTGCAATCGGACCCCACTTGTCGTAAATGTTTTATTTTGGATATTTGCTTTATGGTTTGGATATTTTAGTTAGAGGACATGTATAGGTTTGGAGATTGATTTTGTATTTGGATTTTTGGTGTCCGTATGGACCTTATTCGGATTTTGGTTTGATTGTATTTTGGTGAGTATTCCTGCCCAGATGGCAGAAGGGGTAAGTCGATTTATGGTAGACTGTTTATCATTTATTTTGGTTGATGGCCTGAGGCCAAATTATATAACTGCGTGTGAGTTTGGATTTTGGTCGTGTTGACCGATGTATAGTGGCCATGTAGGCCTTGTATGTAAAATTTGGATTGTCACCCGTACAAGGGAGATGCTGCCGGATTTTCGTCTGGCGGGGTCTCCTTCGGGGCGTGACAATGGAAAAGACACAAAGTTAACTTTACATCGTTGTCTTACGAGCTAAATCAAGTGTGCAGAAATGCTAAGCTAAGCCGAAGGTCAGCGACACCTGGAGGGAACTGTGGTGGTCGGGCGACACCGGGAGGGAGCCGAAGAAATCAGGTGGAGACCGGAAGTGAAGCTTCAAAGGTAAAAGGTTGAGGTAATCTCGTGTGAGTGAGCGTAAGTAAGGTCGTGTTCTCCGTATGGGGACGTCCTTAGGCGATGATCCGACTAAGACATCCCATGGAAGGTCTATGTCGAGATCGGACGGTTGATGACCGTCGAAAGCACTTATTTTAGTTTCATTTTGAGCTAACTTTTCAATGCAGTCGAAAACCCTAGCCAACAGTCGACTGATGGCTTGTATTAGTCGACTGATGAGTTCATCAGTCGACTGATGAGAATGAGCAGTTGATTGATGTTCAAATTCCAACCTCATGAAGAGTCAAAGATTATCACCATTTCTCAAGGGCTAGGTGGCATCTTTTCATGAAACCTCATCTCAATGATTAGGATTTCTCAAGGCTATAAAAGGAGTTCTTCACACCATTTTTATCATTCCAAAGCTTTCAAAGTGCTCCTGCAACGCTGTGACTCTCCAACAACTCGACAACGCCAAAGCGCCGCCAAAACACCGACAACACGAGCTCGTCCTTCACCTTCTTTAGTCGTCGGTATATGTCTTATAGAGTTGTTATTTAATTTACTTGTATTCAACTTCTTTCTAAGCTTTATAATAAACGAGGTGAGGTAGACATGTTGCCTCATCCTCGAGTTTTTTGTATTTCCTTGTATCCGTTATCTCCTACCTCCAACGAGGAGGAGATCTTTAGTGATTTGTCCTCCATACATGATCTCAAATCGTAAGGGCCTTGGATTAGCAGTCGAAGGCTGTGAAGCAAGTAAAAAATAGTTTTGTCTTATTTATTTTAGGTTGCATACTCGTGTCTTTAATTCAACGAAAGAAAGAGTTGTCTTGCGCTATTCACCAATTGGTATCAGAGCCGGGGGCGATAAGATTTGGTGAAACCACCAATCTAGCCTTTTTACAGATTTGTTTTTGAATTTTACGAATCTTTTTTCGTTCGTTTAAATTTTCTCCCACACTACTAATCCAAGACGAAGTCTTGGTACTCTTCTTTTGGTTGTATTTTGCAAGTATTCGCTTATGAAGTAGCCGACGGTAAAACGGGCATAACTTTTCGTACAAGTTGACCCACGAAACGGGCTACCTACCAAAACGAAGCTCTCTGAGAGATCTACACTTCTTATGAGGGTTTACCCTTGTAACAAGCTGTCTTCATCCCCAAAAATCAATGTTTAGTACCCTTTCAGGGACATCGAAGGTTGTAAGTGCTCATCTTTTATTTTAGTTGGTTATTTCTCGTTTATTCCTTTTGTTTCTTTTCATTTCCTACATTACTAATCCAAGGAGAAGTCTTGGAACCTTTTTTGTGTTTTTTTTTAATTTTGTGTGCAAGGTTTTCCTTCCAAATGGCCCATATTGAGGGGTACAGCACCACCCGACCTCCGTTCTTTAACGGAGATTATTTCCATTATTGGAAAGGTCGGATGGAGTGTTTTCTAAAAACACAAGTCGAGACTTGGATAATCAGCCAAACCGGCTTTGCTCTACCCACCAATGATCAAGGCGAGCCCTTGGACTTCGACAAGTGGACCAGCAACCAAGAAGCAAATCGAAGCCGATGCAAAGGCAACCTAAATGTTGCAGTGCGGTCTATCCAAAGAGGAGATCAACTGCATCGGACCCTTCATCAGCGCAATGGACCTGTGGAACAAATTAATCGAGCTACACGAAGAAACGCCCAATGCTAAGGTATGTAAAAGGGATTTGTTTTTAAATAAACTATACAATCTAAAGATGCAGGATTGCGAGACTGCCACTCAACTACATGCGCGGATCCAAGACATCATCAACGGTCTTCACTCGATTGGGCAAGTCGTAGAGAACCGGGACCTTATAAGGTATGCTTTAAATTCTTTCCCTAGGACTACCTTGTGGGCATCCATGGTCGATGCCTACAAGGTTTCTAAGGACATTTCTAAACTTAGATTAGACAAATTATTTTCTGAATTTGAACTCCATGAACAGTCTAATTTGGCTCCCGAGAAAGGTATTGCCTTATTTGTAGGTTCGAAGAAGAAGGCCGCAAACAAACCATCCCCCAAGGAAGAGGACGAATCTGAGTCCAAATCTGAAGAGGAGGCCACAATAGTTAACATGGAGCAGAGAATAGTTCGACAAGAAAGAAGGCAATTGAAGAACGAGAACAAGGAGAAATTCAAGTCAAGGAGGCAGCCAAGGCAAAAGGGAGCAAGGAAAGTCTTCCATGCAACTTGGGACACTGGAGAAGAAGGCGTCGACATAGCTTACATGGCAAGACCGGAGGAGTCTGAGTCAGAATCTGAAGCCGAGTCCAACTACAACTCCGACTCCGACCCCGAAGACTACTTCAAGAGGAAACTCAAAGCCAGACCAAAAGGGAAAGTCAAGGTTAGTCGCTCTTTAATTAGTACACTTTACCTTACAATTAAAATGCTTACTAGGAAACTAACTAAGTCCAAGTCTAGGGTCGAGTCCTTGCTTGAGGAGGTTGAAACCCTCAAGCAAAAGACCACTCTAACCTCTTCGACTAGTCAAGTTCGAGAGGAGGACTCAACTCGAGTTGAGAAACTTGAAGAAGAGAACTCCCTCTTGAAAGGACAAGTCCAAGAGCTCGAGGCTCGATTCGACAAGTTCTCAATGGGCTCCAAGAATCTTAATCGACTTCTTGGAACTCAGAGAGTTGTGTACAATAGAGTCAGACTCGGGTTTAGTCCAAATACTACGAATAGATCATATATGTCTATCGTAAATCGTAGTCATCAACGAGTCCAAGCTTGGGTCCCTAAAACTCTATTAAACTCACATATAAGGACCAATAAGTATTGAATTCCCCAGGATCAAGTTCATTATTTGAATAGACCATATTGGTTCAATGGTCCAGGGGGAGCTAATACCAAAATAGTATACCCGATAACGTAGCATGATCAAACTTTTATTTTAATTTTTAGAACGGCCAGATAGGACAAGTAGTTAGTCAACTCTTGATAACATAGTATCAGGATGCAACGAGATGATAGTACGTTAGAGAAACAAAGTCGTATCTAGCTGGATGTACTTGACCGATAAGGCGTATCTAGCTGGATGTACTTGACCGAGTGGAACTAGCGGAAGCTACCTCACCATATCCTAAACTAGTTAGACCAGGAAGTAGCCTTAAGTGACTCGAGTTATCATTTTCCTGAACTTGGCTTTGTCTAAGGAAGTGGTCGTTGTTCCGATCAAAGAAGGCTCCTGTGCCTCGCCACGACCTAGAAGGCAATTTCTCAAAAAGGTGACTTGACGAGCTTAGGGTTAAATCTGAATCTAACCCAAGGTTGACTAACTTTAATTAAGTTCAAATCATCTCACAAAACATATAAGGCGAACAAACCTGAGACACATAGAATGGGTGAGATGATTAAGGAACAATTTTAATATACATAACCTTTTCAAAATGCTATCTATTTTTCAACTATTGCGCTTAGACGAATAATTATAATCGGCCAATGTTAACTATAAAACTCCCTAGGCCAAAGTTTAGCTCCCCCTAACTCTCTTATACCATATATACTTGACTAAGGGGGAGAGCAAACTAACCCTAATGGTTATAAATCTTTAAGTTATTCTTGAAAATTAGCTTATAAAGTATTTTGAAAATCAAAGCTAAGTTTCAAAAACTTAGTGTTGGTGCAGAGGGATATACCTCGAACTAATTTACTTAACCTATTCGAGACGCATGCTTGGACTCATACTCATTTTTTTTATGCATGTTATAATATTATGCTTTTAAAACCCCTTATTTTATAAACCCCCGGCCTTATTTTTGTTAAAAGTCAAGGCATCAACTAATCAACAATCAAGACAAAGCTAGTCATCATGCAAGAAGACAAAAATAATCAATGCAAGAAGACAAGAGTAATCAATGCAAGGAGACTCATTAAATGCACCATGCAACAAGCCTTGAACCTCACAAAAGCCTCCAACGTTCACATGGTCCCCAACGGTCATTAAAAGAGTGTAGCACTATAAAACTCCTATGGATGGTTATTTTCATGCTTAAGAAAAATGTTCATGTATTCCCCTTCCTCTTAAACAAGCTTTGAAGTTCATACCAAAGCTAAGTTTCATCATTCTTGTCCTTCTTGTAAGAAGCTTTGAAGTTAATATCAAAGTCAAGTTTCAACCAAAGTTAAGTTTCAAGTTTCATCATGGTATCGTGAGCAAAGAAGGTCTAGCTCTTCCGCAGCCTAAGTTCACTTCCTCCTCAACTCTTTCCTCTCTTCTTCTTAATTCCTCCAACTATGTTCAATGGTCCGGATTTATTAAGAGGATCCTCGAGCTATAACCTTGAAGATCAAATTCTCCAAGATCCTCCTAACGATCTCAGATCCCATCTTCAAAGAATGGAAGAAGAAAGATAATCAAGTCTTTGTTCATCTCCTCGCTTTGATGAAGCTCACAAAAGTATGGTTGTTTGCTCCAAGTTCAAAAGCCTTATGGGATCATCTCTCAAAGGTGTATGGGCAAACCAACAACATTGAAGAATCTTCAAATAAGAAGACAGATAGCATATATGAGGAAAGAGAACAAGACTCTCCCGCAACTCTTGGAGAATTTGGTAACTTATGGAGTGAGCTTGAGGTTCTCCGACCACCAACCTCTGATTTAACTGTAATAATGAAGCTGCAAAACGAAGACAAGGTCTTTAGTCTTCTTATGACTCGGAGACTCATTCTCAACTATGAGACAAGAAATCCTACGAATGCAAAATCTCCCAAAGATATCATGAAGTTTTGCAAATCATCCAAAGAACCGAGTCAAGCTTGAATATCAAGAAACTTCAAGCAAAAAAATGGAAGTTCATGGGTTCAAAATTAATGAAGTTCATCCAAAGAAGAGGTATGCCCCAATTGCAAGAAGAAAGGGCATACAAAGACAAATGTTGGTTTCTTCATCCTCATTTAAGACCAAAGGCATTTCAAAGAAGGAACCCATGCAAACATTAAAAGCATAAACTGTGGAAGAACATCAACAAACCTCTACAATGTATATGCTTAAACTCCACTCTAGATACTAAACATTGGATTATTGATTCGGATGTGATTATCATATGGTAAAAGATAAAATAAAGTTCTAAAGTTTAGAAACTTGGAAAATGTAAGATACCAAGGTAGCTAACGGTCAAAACATAATAGTAAATCAAATAGAGAAATTGATCTATTAGGAAAAGCAACCGATGCTCTATGTTCCAAATTTTACTTCCAATCTAATGTCTATTAGTCAAGTTACTAAGGAACATGATTGTAAGGTTATTTTTGATTCTAATAATGTGTCATTTCAGGACGTCAAGACAAATCTTTTGATTGGCAAGGGATCTAAAAGGAATAACCTTTATGTCTTGGATCATGACTATCAAGTCTTTGAAGCAAACCAGGAGGACTCTCAACTTTGGCATGCCCGACTAGGTCACCCTAGTAGTCATGTCCTAAAATATTTCTTCCCTATAGTCAATTTAGATAATGGTATTTGTGAACCATGTATTCTTGGAAAAGAAACAAAAGGAAACTATCCATGTTCTACCACTATATATGAAAAACCCTTTGATCTAGTTCACTCGGATGTATGGACCTCTCCAATTTTGTCTAAAAAAGGTTATAAATACTTTGTTACATTCATTGATCATAAAACTAGGTAAACTTGGGTCTACATGATCACAAACAAATCTCAAGTTTTTGAGGCTTTTGAAACCTATAACAATTACATTTCAAGGCAATACAATGGCAATATTAAGATCCTTAGATCCGATAATGGTGGAGAATACACAAGTAATAAAATGAGGAAATACTTAAAAGAAAGGGGAATTATTCATCAAACCTCTTGTCCTTATACCCCTCAACAAAATGTCTTGTCCTTATACCCCTCAACAAAATGGGGTAGCCGAAAGGAAAAATAGACATCTATTAGAAACAGCAAGAACACTCCTAAATCATGCTAATATTCCCAAAATATTTTGGTGTGAAGCTATTAGTACGGCGACTCATCTCATAAATCTAATGCCAACAGAAAACTTAGGAGGAAAGTCTCCGATAGAACTCCTATATGATAAGAGGCCTAATATCTCTCATTTAAAAATTTTTGGGTGTACTTGCTATGTATTTATTCCAACTTCGTTCCAGTTTACGTATTGCTATCCTCTATTCAAATTAATTTTAAATTGATTTGATGAATCAAGCATCTCAATTAGACCTCATTCTTACATCTTATTCTCCTCTGTCAGCCCCTATCACGAGTTATACCCTTGACCTTCTCCCCCCTCAGTTCGAGAGAAGATGTAACAAAAGAAAGAAATCCAATTGGTAGTTATCCCCTATTTCTTGAAGAAAGGCAGGATCCACCTCAAAATAGCAACTTAGAGGTTCCAGAAAGCTCACAAGAAGGAACTAATTCTGATACTGAAGAAACTGAGGAAAGCCTAGAACAAGGGGGAGAGAATGAAGATCCGTCTCAATTAACCAATAATAGAGGATCAAGAGGACCTACACATCTACCCTCCTCTTCTCCACCACTAAGGAGGTCAACAAGAATAAGGTATCCTGCATCTGAATGGATTAATCGTAGAACATACTATCACTCTGGCATGCTATGTCATCCTATCTCTGATTATTATACCACTAATAATGTCTCACCAAGTCATCAAGCATTCTTGAGTGGCATAGATAAAGCACAGGAACCTAGAACATATAAGGAAGCAAAAGGACAACAATCTTGGCAAAGGGCAATGGAAGAAGAAATCAAAGCCTTGGAAAAGAATGGCACCTGGGAGATCACCAATTTGCCTGAGGGAAAGAAACCTGTGGGATGCAAGTGGGTATACAAGATTAAACACAGAAGTGATGGCACCATTGACCGACATAAAGCCAGACTGGTAGCCAAAGGATACACTCAAATTTATGGAATTGATTATAAGGAGACATTTGCACCCGTGGCCAAGATGAATACCATCCGAGTCTTACTTACACTCACAATAAATATGGATTGGGCACTTTATCAAATGGATGTTGCCAATGCTTTTCTACAGGGAGAGATGGAAGAAGAGGTCTATATGGAGATTCCAGAAGGAATTCGAAATGGATATGAGGGGAAGGTATGCAAACTGAACAAGGCCATATATGGCCTCAAACAATCTCCAAGAGCATGGTATGCTAAACTTAGCTCGGCTCTCTTAAGCTATAAGTTTACAAAATGCAGTAGTGATTCTTCATTATTTGTTAAGATAGAAAATAATAAAACTATCATCATTCTTATATATGTAGATGATCTCATTATTACAGGAAATGATGAAAATCTAATACAACAAGTTAAGTCCTTTCTCAATTCTAAATTCGAAATAAAGGATTTAGGAAAACTAAAATATTTTCTAGGTATAGAACTAGCTCACTCTCCTAATGGACTAATCCTATCCCAAAGGAAATCTACACTTGATCTCTTACAGGAAACTGGAAAACTTGGAGCAAAACCAGCTGGTAGCCCTTACTTCACATCTAAGAAAGGAAATGATGATGATAATCCGAGGACATTCAAGAATACTAAAGGTTAGTAGGTAAATTGATTTACCTAACCATTACTCGTCGTATATTTCATTTGCAGTAAATCAAATTAGCCAAAACATGCACGCACCTAAGGAGAGCCATTGGAAGGCAGCAGAGAGAATCCTCCACTATTTGAAAGGGACACCAGGGAAAGGAATCTGGATGAGGAATAACCATAATACAGAAATTGTGGGTTACTGTGATGCAGACTGGGCAGGAGATCACAAAGATAGAAGATCGACAACAGGATATTGTATGTTTGTAGGAGGAAATTTGGTATCTTGGAAAAGCAAAAAACAATCGGTTGTGTCAAGATCCATCTTTGGCGAATACGAGCAATGGCAAAGCCACCAGAGCTCATATGGTTAAAAGCCTTAGTTGAAGAACTGGGTTTCCCTATTAATTCCCCAATCAGATTATACTGTGACAATCAGTCAGCCATTCACATTGCAACAAATCCAGTATTTCATGAAAGAACCAAGCACATTGAAGTAGATTGCCACTTCATTAGGGAGAAGATTGACGAAAAGATCATCATCGCTCATCATATCAATGGACAAGATCAACCAGCAGATATCTTTACCAAGATTACCACTTCTCAACACATGAGGAACATCCTTGACAAGTTAGGTGCCATTGACATATACACACCAAACTTGAGGGGGAGTGTTAAAAGTCAAGGCATCAACTAATCAACAATCAAGACAAAGCTAGTCATCATGCAAGAAGACAAAAATAATCAATGCAAGAAGACAAGAGTAATCAATGCAAGGAGGCTCATTAAATGCACCATGCAACAAGCCTTGAACCTCACAAAAGCCTCCAACGTTCACATGGTCCCCAACAGTCATTAAAAGGGTGTAGCACTATAAAACTCCTATGGATGGTTATTTTCATGCTTAAGAAAAATGTTCATGTATTCCCCTTCCTCTTAAACAAGCTTTGAAGTTCATACCAAAGCTAAGTTTCATCATTCTTTTCCTTCTTGTAAGAAGATTTGAAGTTAATATCAAAGTCAAGTTTCAACCAAAGTTAAGTTTCAAGTTTCATCAAACTACAAGTATCTCTCAATATATTAACCTAAAGGGTAAAACTAGTAATACCCTGAACGATAAAATATCTATCGATCCGATCCCAAAGGCTCCACGCAGGTCTCGGCCTTTCTCCGAAGAGAATAAGATCAGATCCAACTGTTCGTGACAAAACGGTCGCATTTCTGCGATGAATGATCCAAGGATTTTTCCTAGATCATCTGATCCTATCACTTAAATCTATGAGCTACAACTATAGAATACCAACTAGATACGACCTTCGTCGTATACTCTCTCTTCTGCACTAAGCAAAACACATCTGGGGGTAACTGTTGTTGTCTGCATGAGTCTTCTACGATGTCTTCTGCTGATACATCTGCATAAGTCACTTCCCTTGAAGGGAAGTATCATGGAACTCCAACCACGCCTGAGGTAGTAGGTTGTTGTTGATGAAATAACTCAATCTTCTGTGTTGATCTCTGCTGTCGAGATGGTGCATCACCTTCCCGGAATATCTCGGATAGTCTTCAACTGAGTCTTCTAGATACACCTCCTCCACTGTACTGGTTGCTCAACAATAGCAACAGCTGAACTGCTCCAACAGATAATTTGGCTTCATGTGTCTTCGTGATCTACATTGCACGCACACAATCCCTTTGAAGCCTTTGTTCTGATTGTGCTGATATCCACGAGAACATCTTGATGATCTGCAGTTGGTCTTCTATAATCAAAAAATAGCTCAAAGTTTATGACTTCGATCTTGCTCCTTTATCCAACAATCGGAGATTTCTGACTCTATTAAGTTGACTTGCAATATTTGCTTACCGGTCTCCAACTCTTAAACTCTTGTACAGAGTTATTTTTAAACTCCTGTCTCAATCCAACGTCTTTCGGTAGGATCCGCAGAAGATCCCGACATCCTAATCCAACTATAAGCCAATAACTCGGCGCTTAAATCATCCATTCATCTCCTTGAGCTATTAGGTGGTCGTGAACCTCCGGCAGTCTCACGACTGCACGCACACTATTATCGACCGATCACCTTTTCTTGAAGCTCAAGAATTCCTTTACAATGCGCACTAAAAGTGACACGAGGAAATACTCTATTTCAACATCACTAAACCATGATCAAGTGATATATTATTTTCCAAGATTATTTTCTCAGATTTATCACCAAATACCGGCCAATTCTCGATAATGGTATGCAAATAATCGTTTTTTCTGTATAACATGAGTTAAGTACTCAAAAGTACTCTCAAAGTTATACATCTCAGTATGAACAACTCAGGGATAAAATCTCTATGAAACACCGTAACCTAGCCTTCCGCTATCTGCATCACAAATAGTCTACAAGTCTGTTCATTACCCACAGGTAATGATCTGACTAGCACAGTTAGTGGAAATCTCTAAGACTATAGTCTCTGATTTCCATAATAAATGTGACGACTTAGCCCCTGTTTTCCGACTCGGTATCAGTCGGCTCTCAAAGGTAAATCACCTTCTCGACACAGGTTCAAGACTCACAAACTTAACAGGTCATTCCCAGGGGGAGTTCGTTTACTTATTGTCTTAAATTTCCCGTAACTTTGTGTTGGTTTTCCATAGATCAAAAAGGGGAAGATTATTGGTGCAGGGGTACAAGATAATCGAACTTGTGTTTTGATTATGGCAAATACACAAAGTTAAGTTTACATCATTGTCTTACGAGCTAAATCAAGTGTGCAGAAATGCTAAGCTAAGCCGAAGGTCAGCGACACCCGGAGGGAACTGTGGTGGTCGGGTGACACTGGGAGGGAGCCGAAGAAATTCGGTGGAGACCGGAAGCGAAGCTTCAAAGGTAAAATGTTGAGGTAAGCTCGTGTGAGTGAGCGTAAATAAGGTCGTGTCCTCCGGACGAGGACATCGTTAGGCCACGATCCGACTAAGACATCCCATGGAAGGTCTATGTCGAGATCGGACGGTCGGTGACCGTCGAAAGCACTTATTTTAGTTTCATTTTGAGCTAACTTTTTAATGCAACCGAAAACCCTAGCCAATAGTCGACTGATGGCTTGTATTAGTTGACTGATGAGTTCATTAGTCTATTGATGAGGGTGAGCAGTCGACTTATGTTCAAATTCCAGCCTCGAGGAGAGTCAAAGCTTATCACCATTTCTCAAGGGCTAGGTGGCATCTTCTCATTAAACCTCATCTCAACGATTAGGGTTTGGCTATAAAAGAGGAGTTCTTCACACCATTTTCATCATTTCAAAGCTTTCAAAGTGCTCCCACAACGTCGTGACTCTCCGACAACTCTACGACACCGAAGCACCGCCAAAACACCAACGACACAAGCTCGTCCTTCACCATCTTTAGTCGTCGATATATGTCTTATAGAGTTGTTATTTAATTTACTTGTATTCTACTTCTTTTCGAGCTTTATCGTAAACGAGGTGAGATACGTGTTACCTCATCCTCGAGTTTTTTGTATTTCCTTGTATCTGTTATCTCCTACCTCCAACAAGGAGGAGATCTTTAGTGATTTGCCCTCCGTACACGATCTCAGATCGTAAGGGCCTTCGATTAGTAGTCGAAGGTTGTGAACCAAGTAAAAAATAGTTTTGTCTTATTTATTTTCCGTTGCATACTCGTGTCTTTAATTGAATGAAAGAAAGAATTGTCTTGCGCTATTCACCCCCCTCTAGTACTCAAATCGATCCAACAACTATATGATCTTTCCCTTTTTGTATGGGGCTCCAGTCTTCTTGATCTTCTCCTTCATCTTTGGCACAACTTGTGCCTTCTTCTTGATCAATTTTGGGCATTTGCTCTTATAATGCCCTTTCTCCCTACACTTAAAACATATTATATGATCTTTATTTTTACAAATTATGCTTGAGTTACCTATAGGGGTATCTTGAGCTTGTTCTTGAGTATGTCCGGATGTAGAGGGTTCCTCTTGCTCTTGCTCCAGTGTTGAAGGTCTAATCTCCTCCCCCTCAATCCTAGAGGTGGAAGGTTCATCAACTTCCTCGACTTCTTCCAATTTGGATGTTGAGCATCTCTCAACTTCCAAATCATCACCCTCTTAAGCCGATGAACATTCTTCTTCGACTTTTCCTTATCTGGTGTCGGTGAAGGATTTTCATAAAATTTTACCAAATTGCTGTTGGATCGAGCGGATTGCTAGAGGGGGTGAATAGCGATAAAATCATTCGTTCATTTTGACTATTAAGTTACACAGCGGAAAGAATAAAATCAAACAAAAAAGACAATAGAATTTTTTACTTGGTTTGTAGCCGAAGGCTACTACTCCAAGGCCCTAACAGTCCTAGACCGCATATGGAGGGCAAAGCACTAAAAATATTCCTCCTCGTTAAAGGTAGGAGTAAGTGATAAAATAATCGATACAAGAAAGCCCAAGGTAGAGGGACACTCCCCCTCTCCTTGTTACGATTAAAGCTCAATAAGTAAGAAACAAAATAACAATATACCAATGACTTATAAAAGAATGAAACTTAGGCCCTTATCGTCGGAGATGCGGTAGCACGTCGTCATTGTAAGATCGTCGTAGAAGAGTAGCGTAACACGAGCACTTTTGAGCACTTGGAATTGATGAAAAAAACCCTAGGAGAAGACCTCCTTTTATAGCCTTTGAGTCCCTCCTCGAGGGGATCTTCAGCCAATCAAATTTAGGCACCAAGCTCCTTGAAATGAGGTGATAAGGCTTGACTCCTCGAAGCTGATCCTTGACCATCAGTCGACTGATAGCCATCATCAATCGACTGATGGCAACGCCAGTCGAGTCCCAACACTCAGCAGTCGACTGATTTCAAGGAGTCGAGTGGCTCTTGTGGGCAGTCAACTGATGTTAACTGAAATCACATGTTAGCTTAACAAAAACATAATTTTGACGGTCACCGACCATCCGATCTCGACCTAGACCATCCATGGGATGTCTTTGGTTGGATCTACGCTTAAGATCATCCCTGTAAGGAGGATACGACCTCACTTATGCTCACACACACGAGCTTACCTCGATACTTACTTTTTAGCTCTTGCTTCCGGCCTTCCACTCGATTCCTTCGGCTCCCTCCGAAGTCACTCGAGTGTCACCCGACCACTGCGGCTTCCTCCGGGTGTCGCTAGCCTTTAGCTCCAGCTTTAGCACTTTTTTGCACACTCGATTTAGCTTGTGAGATAACGATATGAACTTAACTTTGTATCGTTTGCTATAATCAAAACTCAGGTTCAACTTAGGTGTCTACTGCACCAACAATCTTCCCCTTTTTGATCTATGGCAAACCCACATACAAAGTTAAAGAAATAGTATGCATGAAGAATAATAATATGCATGAGAATCAGGAATAATAAAGATTAAGTAGGAGTAGTAGAGATTTTCTTCAAGTACTCCCCCTTGAGGAAACCTCCCCCTTGACCGAGAGTGAGTCTTTGAAAGAAGATCTTAATCCTCCCCCTTGATGTTTGCTATTTAGGAAGACTTTAAGTAATTAACAATTACTTAAAGTCGGCCTTAGTAAGAAAAATTTAAGTTAAGAAGATTTCTTAACTTGGCCCTTTCTCCCTTTTTTAAAACAGTTAAGTTTAAGTAAATTTGTAAAAGTTAAAGTTAAGTAAAAGAAAACATTTACTTAACTTTTGACCATGAGAATAAGTATGAAGTATTAAGTTAAGTTATCAAAAAAAATGATCCCTTAACTTTGGCTTTTTTCTCCCCCTTTTGCCATTATCGAAAAGAGTGAGGGGTTTTGAAAAAGAGGAAAATATAGGTATTAAGTTTAAGTTTCAAGTCCAAGTATGTTCCCTATTATTTTGAAAATAATATACTGAAAATAAGCTCATATATTGAATGTTCAACTCTTGTTTGACTTGATTGATATAAAGGATCAACAAGTCGTGGTCAGAGTTGGTTAATATATATTATTATACTCCGTGGTTCATGGCGATGCACTAGCTCTACATCTGGAACCAGGAGTAAGGTCCGAACATCTCACGCCCATCTACGTGGCTAAGTACACAAACACATTAGTCATATGTGTTGTGAGATGTATTGGCTCCTTAAATCTATAGGTGCATGATATCTAAGATATGTCATATGCTAGTTCCATGAAAAAGTAAAAATAGTAATAAGAAAATATAATTTGTAAATTCCTATTCTACTATGCACATGCCCAATTTTCGTCTTAATAGACTGAATTCGGCTTCGGGTAGGGGTTTAGTAAATAGGTCTGCCAAGTTGAACTTCGATTCGATGTATTCGAGTTGAATGGCTCCATTGGCCACATGTTCTCGAATAAAATGATGTTTGACTTCTATATGTTTGGTCCTAGAGTGATATATTGGATTTTTAGTTAAGTTAATTGAGATAATGTTATCTACGTGAATTTTAGTGTTTGTAAAGTCTAACTTAAAATCTCGAAGAGTGTGCTTCATCCAAAGAAGCTGAGTGACACACTCACCCATCGTGATGTATTCGGCTTCGGTGGTAGATAAGGCAACACAGTGTTGCTTTCTACTGCACCAACTCACTAGACTCAAACTGAGAAGTTGACAACAACCAGTCATACTCTTTTTATCGAGCTTACTACCGATATAGTCCGAGTCGGAGTAGCCGATTAGTTCGAACTCGGTAGATCTAGGGTACCAAATACCGACGTTAAGTGTACCCTTTAGATATCTAAGGATACGCTTAACTAGAGTTAGGTGAGACTCCTTGGCATAGGTTTGGAATCTTGTGCACATATTTACTGCAAATAAGATATCGGGTTGGCTTATAGTTAAGTAAAGGAGACTCCCTATGACGCTTCTATAGTATTTTAATTCAATTGAATTTCTGGTTACATCTTCTTCTATATTTACATTCATTGCCATTGGGGTATTTGTTGGGTTTTTCCGAGCCGCAAAAACCGCTTTTTGCGTTGCGGAAACCTCGGAAGCCCCGGCCACGGATCCGTGCGAAGTATAAAAATATAAAAACATGTATGTGCTATCAAAAACCCTAGATCTACCTTAGATCTAATAGGTTAGAACATTACCCTCGTAGCGATGCCCTTCGCTTATCCCGCTCGTCCAAAAGTTCACCGGAACTCGAGAGTGTCAAGTGCACACTCCTCTATGGTATCCACACAAGCAATAGGTGGAGAAAGAGACAAACTTGAGTGTGCTAGCACTCCTAGAAGATCTCGGCAAGATGAGGTTGGGAGAGGTAGAGAGCTTGAGAGAAAAATTCCAAAGAAGAAGATGAAGTTAAGAGTGTAACTCACCAAAATCAATTTCACCATCATAACCCCTAATGGTGTTGGCCGGCCACATTATGGCTTGGGAGGTTACATGCATGCATGTAACTCCCATGCCTCTTGGTCTTCCTCATGATGTGGAACCAATTGACAAAGTCAATGATGATGTGGAGCATCATCATTGGCCGGCCATGCCAAGTCATCATCATGACATGGCATTTGGTCAAGTTAAACTTGACCTTTCATCCTCCCTCTCAAGTCAAGTCAAACTTGACCTCTAATCTCCCATGGTTGATCAAATCTAACCACTTGACTCAAGTCAATTTAATTTAATGAATCTCTATTCATTTAATTTAAATTGATTTGATGAATCAAATCTAAATTAGACTCATTCAACACTTGAATCAACTTGAGTCTAACTCAATTAGTCTAATTTGGATTACTCTTAATCCAATTTGGTTCATCCCATGAACCTAATCCTCATGGTTCATCATATGAACCTAATCTCCATCTAATTGCTCTTATGTGTGTGACTTATAGGTTCTTGTAACGCTGGCAATGTCCCTAAACCGATTTAGGAACATAAGCAATGAGCGTATCTAGCAACACATCATTGCTACCCAAGTTACAAGAATGTTGAGCTCCAACATCACCTTTGTGACTACTAATTGTGACTCTCACAATATGTGACAATGTCCCTCTATCCTTGACATCTAGATTGACCAATCGAGGCATAGACCGTGTCATCCTCGGTACAATCTAAATCTTGAACCCCAAGTAGACTCACTCTAATCAAATGAGCTCAACATCTCATATTGACTCATTTAGGCATGACCATGCACTTCGTGGTCTCACTCTATCAAGAATATCGATGTCACCCCCATCACATCTACATCACTCACATCCCTCCGCATAATTTGTTACATACCCAGTAATCGCCTTTATAGTCCACCCATTTACGGGTGACGTTTGACGAAGCCAAAGTATGCAACTCCTTATGTAGGGAACCATGGTGACTTCAGGTCTAAGGACTAATAGTCATACTAATAGCCACATGAGAAAGTATATGACACTCATATAACGATCCATGATAATTTCTCATGGCGGGTCATTCAGTATACATTCTCCAATGCATACACATGTGTCAACTTGATATCTCATATCCATGACTTGTGAGATCAAGTCATCTTGTTGACCTACATGCTAGTCTCTACGCATTAACATTGTCCCTGAATGTTAATACTCGACTAGGAATGATTAAGAGTAGTGTTCTCTATATCATCTCATTATCGATTCAACCAATCGATTGATATAGATAAGAACCTACTACTCAAGGACATTATTATATTTAGTTATTTGGCACCAATACAAGTAAATATAATAACCATGCCTTTATAAATAGGAATATGATACAATAAAGTCCATACAACAATCATCACATAATTAACTCTAGGGCTTTCACTAACAATCTCCCACTAGCACTAGTGCCAATCACCGTAGTATCTAATACCCAATGACCTAGTGTGACCATCATGCTTTTTCTGTGCCAAAGCCTTGGTTAAGGGATCTACGATGTTAGCCTCTGTGGGTACTCTGCAAATCTTCACATCTCCTCTATCGATAATCTCTCGAATGAGATGGAAGCACCGTAGTATGTGTTTGGTCCGCTGGTGTGAGCGAGGTTCCTTAGCCTGTGCAATCGCTCCATTGTTGTCACAATAGAGCTCTATGGGATCTGCAATGTTAGGAACCACCCCAAGCTCGAATGAACTCATGATCCAAATCGCTTCCTTCTCACGCCTCGTCGATGCAGCGATATACTCGGCTTGTAGAATCAAGAATTGTGTCTCGCTCAACTCTTCCACCACAGGCCACCATTCAAGCAAAACACGAACCTCGATCGCGATCTATAATCATCTCGTCGGTTGAAAGCTGACATCACTGTAACCCTTTACAGCTAGCTCCTCATCGCTTCCAAATATCAAGAAATATTCTTTAGTCCTTCTCAAGTACTTAAGAATATTCTTGACTGCTATCCAGTGACGCTCACCTGGATCTGACTGGTATCTACTCGTCATGCTCAAAGCATACGAGACATCAGGACGAGTACATAGCATGGCGTACATGATAGATCCTATAGCAGATGCGTAAGGGATCTTATCCATGCGGTCTCTCTCCTCTCTAGAAGAGGGACTTTGAGTCTTCGAAAGACTCACACCATGTGACATCGGCAGAAGTCCTTTCTTGGAATTCTGCATGGCAAACCGAAGTAATACCGTGTCAATGTATGTACTCTGACTTAGGCCAAGCAATCTCTTAGATCTATCTCTATAGATCTTGATGCCTAGAATACAGGCTGCTTCACCTAAGTCTTTCATTGAGAAGCACGTCCCGAGCCAAGTCTTCACAGACTGTAGCGAAGAGATATCATTCCCAATGAGCAGTATGTCATCCGCATAACATACAAGGAAGACAACTGTGTTCCCATTAACCCTCTTGTAGACACAGGGTTCATCTTCATTCTTGATGAAACCAAACTGTTTGATCGCATCATCGAATCGAAGATTCCAGCTCCGAGAAGCTTGCTTTAGCCCATAAATGGACCTTTGCAGCTTGCATACCTCAGGTTGTATCATGTACACATCCTCGAGTAAGTTTCCATTCAGAAATGCAGTTTTGACATCCATCTGCCAGATCTCATAATCGTGGTATGTTGTAATAGCAAGCAAGATCCGAATGGACTTAAACATCGCCACTGGAGAAAAGGTTTCATCATAGTCAATACCATGAATTTGCTTGAAACCTTTAGCCACCAATCGACCCTTATAGGTATGCGTAAGTCCATCCATGTCAGTCTTTCTCCTAAAGACCCACTTACACCCAATGGGTTTGACCCTTCGTGGATCAACCAAAGTCCATACTTGGTTGGTGTACATGGATTCCATCTCGGATCTCATGGCCTCTAGCCATTTCTCGTAACTGGCTCATCACAGCGTCCTGATAGGAGGTAGGCTCATTCTCAATGAGCATTACGTCATCATGGTCAGACAAGAGAAATGAATATCTCTCAGGCTGACGACGGACCCTATCAGATCTGCGAAGAGGTAGGTCTACATGAACAGGTGGTTGTTCCACAACTCTTTGTGCAATAACCTCATCACCCACAACACTTTGTGGTTCCTGTTCAACCTCCATCAAGGCCTCAGTGCTATGGTCCTTATCTTGAATTTCTTCAAGATCAAGATTCTACTAGTTTTCTAGAAACAAAATCCCTTTCTAGAAAAACTCCAGTCTTTGCCACAAACACTTTGTGCTGACTGGGAATGTAGAAGTAATATCCCTTTGTATCCTTGGGATATCCAACAAAATAGCACCTATCGGATTTGGGTCCCAGTTTATCTGAGACTTGACGTCGAACGTAAGCCTCACAACCCCAAATCCTCATAAAAGATATCATGGGATTTCTCCCTTGCCATATCGTATATGGTGTCTTTATCACAGCCTTGGATGGTACACGGTTAAGGGTAAAGGCTGCTGTGTCTAGAGCATATCCCCAAAAGGATATAGGAAGATCTGTGTGACTCATCATAGATCGTACCATATCTAATAGGGTACGATTCCTCCTTTCGGATACACCATTCCACTGTGGTGTTCCAGGAGGAGTAAGTTGGGATAGAATCTCACACTCAGCTAGATAGTCACGAAACTCATGGCTAAGGTATTCTCCACCTCGATCTGATCGAAGTATCTTAATACTCTTGCCAAGCTGGTTTTGTACTTCATTCTTGAATTCTTTGAACTTTTCAAAGGATTCTGATTTATGTGTCATAAGATACACATAATCATATCTACTAAAGTCATCAGTAAATGTAATGAAGTACCTGTAACCACCTCTAGCAGCAACATTGAAAGGACCACATACATCACTATGTATAAGTCCTAACAAATCTGTTGCTCTTTCGCTATGTCCACTAAAGGGAGTCTTTGTCATCTTGCCTAAAAGGCAAGACTCGCATGTCTCATATGATTCAAAATCAAATGAGTCTAGCAACCCATCCTTATGGAGCTGAGATAAGCGACTTTCATTTATGTGACCTAAGCGACAATGCCAGAGATAGGTTTGGTTCAACTCATTTGACTTGAACCTCTTGGTACTTATGTTATAGATAGGGCTCTCTAAGTCTAGAAAGTAGAGTCTGTTCATTAGAGGTGCACTACAATAGAACATATCATTTAAATAAACTGAACAACATTTGTTCTTTATTATAACTGAAAAACCTTTCTTGTCCAAACAAGAAACTGAAATGATGTTCTTAGTTAAGGCAGGCACATAACAACATTCATCTAATTCTAGTACAAGCCCAGAGGACAGAGATAGATCATAAGTTCCTACAGCAACAGCAGCAACCCTTGCTCCATTGCCTACTCGTAGGTCCACCTCGCCCTTTGTCAATGCCCTGCTATTTCTCAGCCCCTGCACATTGGTACAAATGTGAGATGCACATCCGGTATCTAATACCCATGATGAAGAAATAGATAGATTAACTTCTATAACATTTATACCTGAAGTAGAAGTCTCACTTCTCTTCTTCTTAAGATCTTCCAGGTATGCCTTGCAGTTACGCTTCCAGTGTCCTACTTCCTTGCAGTGGAAGCAAGCCCCTTCCTTGGCTACCCCTCCTTTGGGTTTAAGTTCTTTGCCTTTTCCCTTGCCTTTAGGCTTGCCCTTGCCTTTCTTCTTCTGCACCATCAAAATGGTGTCAGATTTACCCTTCTTAAGGTTAAGCTCAGCAGTTCTCAACATGCTGAGCATTTTAGGCAATGACTTATCAATTTCATTCATATTATAATTCATGACAAATTGATTGAAGGCTTGTGGCAAAGTTTGCAAGATCAGGTCAGTGGCCAGCTCTTGGCCAAGTGGGAATCCCAACCTTTGTAGGTTTTCTACGTACCCAATCATCTTGAGTACATATGTACCTACGGGAGTCCCTTCTTGCATCTTGGACCCAAATAATGCCTTAGAGACTTCATATCTCTCATGCCTAGCTTGTCCTTGATATAGTTGATGAAGATGTCCAACCATATCATAAGCATTCATGAACTCATGTTGCTTCTGAACCTCAAAGTTCATGGTCGCGAGCATTAGACATGACACATCTAATGCATCATCTTGATGCTTCTTGTAAGCATCTTTGTCAGCTCGCGAGGCACTAGCAGGAGGTGCCTCCGGAATGGGCTGCTCCAGGACGTACAGCTTCCTTTCTTGGGTGAGAACAATTCTCAAGTTCCTGTACCAGTCCAGGAAATTTGCTCCATTGAGCTTGTCCTTCTCAAGGACAGATCGCAGAGAGAGAGTGTTCGTGGTTGTCGATATAGTTATCTACAACATACAATGCAGAGAATTAATATCATATTCCTTTTATCATTTAATTAGGCCTTTAATCAAATGATGCTCCCACTGAATTATAGGAATTTTGTAGAATCGAGTTATGGATGTGGTCAAACCACATTTACTAGATTCATACAAACTAGCTATAATTCTTGCGGGACAAGATCCACATCATACTAAGCCTTGAGTTAGCTTTGGCTAAATCGCCCAAGACTTAGTACGATCGGTGGGGACACATTACCGATTACATCTCTATGCAACTCTTGTTTATAGGATCAAGACCCACATTTACAAAAGACCTTGAGCTAGCTTTGGCTAAATCGCCCAAGATTTAGTGTAAATGCGATCTTGACCTATCGTTCCAACGATTGGAATATGCCTATAGTTCTACTCGATCCAATTGAGTTTAACTAGTTTTGCTCAATCTAATTGAGCTTACTCTAACCCAAGCGTGATAGGCGGGACCAAGATTGTCCCTCCGCACCCTACCAAGATAATATGCGTTGCTCTGCTTTGGCAGATTCAACAACAACAAATGATCGAGGTAGTGATGGGTATCAAGGCTCGGTAGGCATTTTCGAGTTGATTCGATTATGATCTAATCTAATCGTAATGTGTATCTTATACGCATTTAGGCCTTTATTATCCTATATTAGCATGCATCATATACATACATTCATTATTCTAGCATGCATCATATACATACAAGAAAATTATCCTAGCATGCATCATATACATACAAGCATTATTCTACTAGCATGCATCACATACATACAAGCAAAATCAATTAAATATATATATATATATCAACATATATATATATAAATAAATGTGATATAGTCATGGCCCTACTACGATCTTCTCAAGCCAATGAGAAGATCGGACGGTCAACCTAAGGCTAGCGGCTTCTCCAAGCGCTTCCTTTGACCGTCATGTGTCGTTGTCACCCTTCTCATAATCTCGTCTTCGAGTGGACTTTCCACCGCTCCATTTTGTACATTACAAATATGAAACTCGAGTTACATTCGAGTCTAAAAACTAATTACAACTAGAATATCAAAAGAAGAGGTACGACGCGCAGGTCGCATACACTATACAACACGCACAACCACAAAATGGCACGCAGGCCGTATTATGAATTACAACACACATAATCCAATCAAATTGGGGTCATTGGGCCATGACAATCACAGAATAATACATAATTCTAAATTATGTATTTTTACAGAAATTTCTATAATTTTTCCTAATTTTTTTTTTTCAAATTAATGAGTCACCTCTCCGTAACGGTCCCGCTAAGCGGTTTCCGGGCGCGATCGCGGGACAAAGCCCCTTTCGAGGATAGGGCAGCGCCCATACTCGCAAAATTAACTTTGCGAGTGTCCCTACTACGATCCTACAGGGACTTAAGTCGCTGTCCCAAAAACCTAAAGCAAGAACTCGCCGTTTCGGAGAGTTTTTCTCGACGGTTGAAGCCTACAAGTGTCCCAACACTTGTTGCTTCGACTCTTTGAGAAAAATACCCAAAAATTCTATAAAATTAGGAAATTTACAGAAACATATAAATCTATAATTTTTATATCTAATACAAAAATTACAAAAACGAAACACATACATGCTTCGCACGTGGCTCTGATACCACTGTTGGGTTTTTTCGAGCCGCAAAACCGCTCGCTGGCAGAAACCTCGAAGCCCCGGCCACGGATCCGTGCGAAGTATAAAAATATAAAAATATGTATGTGCTTACAAAAACCCTAGATCTATCTTAGATCTAATAGGTTAGAACATTACCCTCGTAGCGATGCCCTTCGCTTATCCCGCTCGTCCAAAAGTTCGCCGGAACTCGAGAGTGTCAAGTGCACACTCCTCTATGGTATCCACACAAGCAATAGGTGGAGAAAGAGACAAACTTGAGTGTGCTAGCACTCCTAGAAGTTCTCGGCAAGATGAGGTTGGGAGAGGTAGAGAGCTTGAGAGAAAAATTCCAAGGAAGAAGATGAAGTTAAGAGTGTAACTCACCAAAATCAATTTCACCATCATAACCCCTAATGGTGTTGGCCAGCCACATTATGGCTTGGGAGGTTACATGCATGCATGTAACTCCCATGCCTCTTGGTCTTCCTCATGATGTGGCACCAATTGACAAAGTCAATGATGATGTGGAGCATCATCATTGGCCGGCCAGGCCAAGTCATCATCATGACATGGCATTTGGTCAAGTCAAACTTGACCTTTCATCTTCCCTCTCAAGTCAAGTCAAACTTGACCTCTAATCTCCCATGGTTGATCAAATCTAACCACTTGACTCAAGTCAATTTAATTTAATGAATCTCTATTCATTTAATTTAAATTGATTTGATGAATCAAATCTAAATTAGACTCATTCAACACTTGAATCAACTTGAGTCTAACTCAATTAGTCTAATTTGTCCAATTTGGTTCATCCCATGAACCTAATCCTCATGGTTCATCATATGAACCTAATCTCCATCTAATTGCTCTTATGTGTGTGACCCTATAGGTTCTTGTAACGTTGGCAATGTCCCTAAACCGATTTAGGAACATAAGCAATGAGCGGTATCTAGCAACACATCATTTCTACCCAAGTTACAAGAATGTTGAGCTCCAACATCACTTTGTGACTACTAATTGTGACTCTCACAATATGTGACAATGTCCCTCTATCCTTGACATCTAGATTGACCAATCGAGGCATAGACCGTGTCATCCTCAAGACATACCCAAATCTTGAACCCTAAGTAGATTCATTTAATCAAATGAGCTCAATATCTCATATCGACTCATTTGGGCATGGCCATGCACTTCGTGGTCTCACTTATCAAGAATATCGATGTCACCTCTGGCCATATAGGAGGGATAGATCCCATCTACATCACTCACATCCTCCGCATAATTAGTTACATACCCAGTAATCGCCTTTATAGTCCACCCATTTACGTGTGACGTTTGACTAAGCCAAAGTATGCAACTCCTTATGTAGGGAACCATGGTGACTTCAGGTCTAAGGACTAATAGTCATACTAATAGCCACATGAGAAAGTATATGACACTCATATAACGATCCATGATACTTTCTCATGGCGGTCATTCAAGATACATTCTCCAATGCATACCCATGTGTCAACTTGATATCTCATATCCATGACTTGTGAGATCAAGTCATCTTGTTGACCTACATGCTAGTCTCTACGCATTAACATTGTCCCTGAATGTTAATACTCGACTAGGAATGATTAAGAGTAGTGTTCTCTATATCATCTCATTATCGATTCAACCAATCGATTGATATAGATAAGAACCTACCACTCAAGGACATTATTATATTTAGTTATTTGGCACCAATACAAGTAAATATAAATAGGAATATGATACAATAAAGTCCATACAACAATCATCACATGATTGGCTCTAGGGCTTTCACTAACAGTATTAATAGTTTTAGCATCTTGCATTCCAAAGAGTTTAATTAATTCCCTAGTATATTTGCGTTGGTGTAGGTATATTCCATCTTTAATTTGTTTAATTTGTAGACCTAAGAAGAAACTCAACTCACCTACTAAATTCATTTCAAATTCACTTTCCATAAGTGAAATGAATTCATTTAGTAGGATCGAGTTGGTTCCGAAGATGATATCATCTATGTAGATTTGGGCTATGAATATGTCTTTACCTACGGTTTTTACGAAAAGGGTTGGGTCAACTAAACCCTGGTTAAATCCTTTGGACTTAAGATAAATCGAAAGCCTCTCATACCAAGCTCGAGGAGCTTGTTTAAGTCCATAGAGAGCTTTCTTTAATCTAAGGACATGGTCGGGTTTATCTAGGCTTTCGAAACCGAGGGGTTGACTAACATAAACATCCTCCTTAATATATCCATTCAAGAATGCTGACTTTACATCCATTTGAAACAACTTAAATCCTCGATGTGCAGCATATGATAATAACATTTGAATGGACTCTAATCTAGCTACTGGGGCATAGGTCTCATCATAATCTAAACCTTCGACTTGACTAAACCCTTTAGCGACTAATCTAGCTTTATTTCTAACTACTTCACCTTTATCATCAAGTTTATTTCTAAACACCCACCTTGTTCCAACGATTATTTTATCTTTTGGTGGTGGTACTAATTCTCATACTTCGTTCCTAGTGAATTGAGCCAGCTCTTCTTGCATTACAATAATCCAATCGGGATCAAGAAGAGCTTGGTCAATAGTTTCGGGTTCAATTTTGGAAATCAAGGAGATTTGACTAAGGTTTCGGTATGAGGCTCTAGTTCAAACTCCTAGGCTTGGATTGTCACGCCCGCCCTTTTCGGGACCCAGGATCCGGAAGGGGGCGGCGCGTGACGCGACCGTACATACATACATACATACATACAGCGGAAGACTTTATACATATTTCGTACTTCTTACAGCGGAAGACTTTAGACATTTTTTTTTCTTTTATAACATAAACATGCATTGACATATATATATATATATATATATACTTCTTCTTCTTCACATAGAGCATGCATCATAACATATATAGATACTTCTTCTTACTTCTTCTTATTAACATAGAGCATGCATTATAACTTAGATAGATACTTAGTGCTTAGTTCAGGTTGATGTTGCTGATGTACTAACCCCATCCATTAAAATTGTCCAATCAATGCATCGTATAGTGACAGTATGGTGTTTTGGTTGGAGTGCTTTTATTATTAGGTTAGACTTTCTTTACATTCGACCAGTTGTCGTATAGTGACAGTGCGGTACCTGGTTGAATTGCTTTCGTTTGTTGCATTTCATTTATTGCAGTTTTTAGTGACTGTTTGATCAATGTGCCGTATAGTGACAGTGTGGTGCATGGTTGAATTGTTCACCTTTGTTTGATCAATGTACCGTATAGTGACAGTGCGGTGCTTGGTCGCTTCCTTTTCTGTCTGTTAGTTTAGTTTTTAGTGACTGTTTGACTACTGTGCCGTATAGTGACAGTGCGGTGCATGGTTGAATTGTTCACATTTGTTTGATCATTGTACCGTATAGTGATAGTGCGGTGCGTGATCACTTACTTTTGCTCATTAGAATAGTTGTCTGTTACTCATTATTTGGTAGTTAGATTTACTCTTTGTATATTTAATTCTCATGTTGCTTTTGATTTTGCATTTTAATAAATTCAGAAAACCCCCAATGTTTACTTCTGTTTAAAAACAAACGTCCAGCCATTAGGTTCGTTGGGAGATGACCCGAGTCAGTCCTATACTGCATTAGTGTAGTTAGGGGGTTCGGTAAATAATTTGGGAACGGTATCACGATAATTCATTAACCGCTCTATCAAATTTTGGCGCCGTTGCCGGGGACCTTTAATGGGTTCGTTTGTCTTTAAACTGTAGTTTGTTTGTTTGTTTTCTTTTTCTTTTGTTATTATTGTCTTTCTTATCATTTCTATTTGTTTCTCATTGTATTTGTTTATGTGGATGACTAGGTCTTCAGGCGATAATTCACTTGAGTTTTATGTAGCAGTTTTTTTCTTCCCTCAGAGGCCCAGCCTAGGAAGAGGGTTGTTGAAGAAAAGGCTAGGGAATTCCAGGAGCTAGTAAATTTCCAAGTATGCCGAGGATATGGAAGGTGTAGGGACTTGCACGCTTCAGGTGACGCCCCAAGAATCACTTCCATCCTATGTTTGTGTAATTTCATGGTCGAGCATGGGATGTCTTAGGTCATATCATCTCTGTGTATGGTATTGAAGTAGATCCTGCTACAATTCATGTTATATCTTCTTTATCTTACCCCGCTTCTGTGCGGGAAGTTTGTGCTTTTCTAGGTTATGCAGGTTTCTACAGACATTTTATCAGAGACTTCAGTCAGATTGCCCTACCCTTGACCAAATTGTTGCAGAAGGAGGTGGTATTTCAGTTTGACAGGATTGCGATAGAGATCGAGCCCACCCCCATAGCAGATTCTTTTCCAGATGAGCAACTTTTTCACCTGTAGGGTAAGACACCATGGTATGCAGATCTTGCTATTTATTTAGTTGCCGTGTTGTACCTTCACATTTTACTCATGCACAAGTCCAGAAATTGAAAAGTGATGCCAAGTATTATGTATGGGATGATCTTTATCATTGAAAATTTTGTAATGATCAGATTATTAGATGATGTGCACTTGATTACGAGTTTCATTCCATATGTATTTACTTTTTATTATTCTCTGGCTTGTGGGGGGTATTTTGGACCCCAAAGAACTGCTAGGAAAGTTTTAGAGTTTGATTTGTATTGGCCCACCTTATTTCATGATGTCTCTGAATTCTACAAGTTTTGTGAGCGATGTCAACGAACAGGGAACATAGGATGTAGAAATGAAATGTCTCAACAACATTTGTTATTCTGTGAGATTTTCGATATTTGGGGTATCGATTTTATGGGACCTTTTCCTGTATCTTTTGGATTCTCTTACATTCTTTTGGCTGTTGATTATGTTTCCAAATGGGTGGAGGCCATCCCCACCAGGACTGATGATTCTCCAGTTGTTGTGAATTTTGTCAGGTCTCACATATTTTGCAGATTTGGGGTACCCAGGGCGATCATCAGCGATCAAGGGTCCCACTTTTGCAACAGACACATGAAAGCCATGCTGAGCAGGTATGGGGTGTTGCATAAGATTTCTACTCCTTATCACCCTCAGACGAATGGGCAGGCTGAAGTATCGAACAGAGAGATCAAATCTATACTGGAAAAGACAGTGGGGCCAGACAGGAAAGATTGGAGCAAAAGGTTGGAGGACGCTCTGTGGGCCTACAGGACTGCCTATAAGACTCCCATAGGCATGTCCCCTTACAGATTGGTTTATGGCAAAGCATGTCACTTGCCGGTGGAGATTGAGCACAAGGCTTATTGGGCAGTAAAAGCTTGCAACATGGAGGCATACAGAGCTGGGAGAGAGAGGAAACTCCAACTTCAGGAACTTGAAGAGATACGGTTAGAAGCATATGAGAACTCCCGCATTTACAAGGAGAAGACTAAAAATTTTCATGACAAGAGGATTGTGAGGAAGGAGTTCCATATTGGCGACAAAGTTTTATTGTACCAGTCTCGTTTCAGGTTGATAGGAGGTAAGTTGAGATCCAGGTGGGACGGTCCTTTTTGTGTTACTAATGTGTTTCCCTATGGTGTTGTAGAGGTGCAGAAACTTTCTTCAGGGAACACTTACAGAGTAAATGGACACCGTCTCAAGATATTTCATGAAGGGGCGAGAGAAGCTACAGTAGAGAAATTGTACCTTGAGGATGCTTCTTCTCCGACATGATAGGGGAGTGTGTTCTTTTGTTTACTGTATTTTCTTCCTTCATCTCATGTTCGAAAATAACTAGTTGTTTAATTGTTTAGTATTTGCCTATTTGCCTAGGTTGTTTAGTTGTTTTTGTTGAGTTAAATAATATTCCCCTATGCATGCCTTAGTATCATTTCAGAGGTGGTAAAAATTAGTTAAGTTTGATCATTAAATTATAGATTTTTGTGTATGATAGAAGACTTCACTTGCATGCAGTCACTTGTTATGATGGTGAACTTTTTATTGATAGATCAAGCTTGATTTTTATTCACCTAGTGAGGTAGTAAGCCATTTCAATCATTTACCCACTTTAGTGTGATACACGTGTGATACTTGTTACTCTAGAACTTGCTTTGAGTCTTTTCAAAACTGCAATAGCATTTATGCGCATGAATATGATGAAGGATTTCACTCTTGATTCTTTTTCTTACTTGTATTGCTTGTCTAATCCACTTGATACTTCCATGTTGTCGTACATGTCATATCCTTACATTTACCATTTATTGTCTTTGTTATCTTCGTGGATTATCTTCTCTCATATTTTTTGTTCCCATATTGGAAGAATAACTTGATAAGTTGTTTGTCCGAGACGGACAAAAATTCTTAAGTATGGGGGGAGGATATATTGTTTTGTGGGCAACATCAATCGTAAATGCTTCCAAACAAGACGATGAAATTGGTTCACAGTTGAGAGAGGGCAGAAATAGAGGCGATTCCAATCAATCAAAATCCAGAAAAAAAATGAACTTGTTCAAGGCATGTATCGATCTGAATGGATTGCACCGAAATTGCTTATCGTAATTGTGCCAGCGACTAGCAATTTTTACCTATACCTGCAAACCCCAATTTCAACCTCAACAAGGGTGCAGCCTCGCTTTGTGGAAATTCGATAAGTCGTAGATTACAAGGACAACAAGTTAAAATTCCGCTTATGGAATCGTAACTTAGGAATGGATTGAATGTGTTGGTTGTCTCGCATTTTCGTGAGATGTACGTGCAAGATCCGGATTGAATTGGGTTGAATCTGAATTGGCATCCACTGCTCAATCAAAATCCAAACAAAGAACTCAATTACGTAAATAGTAGTCCATTGATGCAACAACTTTGGGCTCAGGTTAATTGGATACATAGGTTAGAAGTGCAATGGAAAATAGTTAAGTCAAATTTATCGAAGGAAGCACAAGTGATGCATGAATTGGAATTGGAAATTAAATGATCTAAGGAAATCTTTGAATTGAAGGGAAGTGGTATCACTGAAGCCCACAAGATTAGCTTCAATAAGAGCAAAGTTATCCCTTCAGACAAAGAATAATTTCAAAGATCCCAAAGAATTCTAAATTGCAAAGCAAGAAGAACAACAAACTCTATGGAGATGTTTGTATCTGAAATCGATTTATGATTTGAAGAAAGTGTACGTGAGCACTTCAATTGGAGCAAGAGATGCTTGAAATTTCAATCATCGATCGTAGAATATTCTCGAGCATTCAATGTCGTGATTCAAGATAGGATTTCCTGTGTGACACAACACGAGCAAGGAGATATGAAAAAGAATTCGACGAGGACAACAATATGAGTTACGCTAAACAAAGACTTGGCATGGATATATCTCTGAGAAATTGGAAGAGTTGCACTTGCCTTTGTTACAAAATTAACTAAATAATGGCTGAACATTTGCAGCATGGTGGTGGAAGTAAGAAGAGAATTTGTGTCCGATCAAGCAAAGAAAAATTCAGATCTCTAAGGAAAATAATCCTCATGCTCGAGTAACACCGAAGGCCACAAAGATCTGCACTGCGTGATGGAGTTTGAGTCATCAAGAGATGGACCGCATAATGCGTTAATGGAGAAAGGAAAGAGCAAAAGTCCATCTTGAGCTATGCGGATTTCCGTGAGAATCAATAAAGTTGTTTGGACTATGCTTGCAGATGGAAAATCTTTTCTCAAGTAGAGATAATCGAGATGATGTTTGATTTTGATCAGATTACAAGGACATTGGTGTTGTTCTCATATCGCTAAATCCATTTTGAAAAGAACAAGATTCACACAGAATGATAGGAAGCTTGGGAAGTTTTAACCATCGGTTCAAGGTATCCAAGAAATAAAAATTTTACCGCTTGCCTTTGAGAAGTTGAACGCAAGCTTAGATTAGCTAGATACATTCTGAAAAATGCATGAGTCACCAAAGCTCTAAGAGGATATGCTTATACGTGGATTCAAGAAATGCCAAGGTTATTTAAAAGGAAGTGTAGCTTGGAATGGTATTTAAATTTGAGGATTCGATCACGTGGATTCAGAAACATCCCAAAGGTTGTATCATTTTCAAAATAATAGGACATGTCACACTGATTGGAACTCAGTTGGAATTAATACCCATTGTTGAATACCACTTCCGTTGCCAACATTGGGAAGATGTTGGAGAACACGAGCCTTCATTCTGTTAAGTGAGGGAAAGGTTGTCTAAAACTGATGCTGTCGTTCATGCAACTGGACTGAAGCTGTTCGACATGTTTTATTCAGTTGCAGATTCCTTGTTTGCTATCTAGAGGAGTTGTACGTGAAAGATCTGGGAAGTTTTTTTTTTTTTTTTTGGGAGAACATGTTGGACATTGCTGCAACGAACAAGCACATTCTTGGAATAGAGGTTACTTATCATGACATTGAGGCTGTTAATCCAGATTAATATAAGAACCTAAAGTGGATGCTTGAGAATGATATACGTGAGGTTTTGGACCTTACGTTTAGTATGGATGCTATTGAGTCTTATCTTCTGGGATCAGTATTGGAAATCTCCCTACACACTTTTAATTGCAACTAATCAGGTTTATTCTTCCAATTCTACTATTGTCTTATTCATTTCATCTTGATCTTCTTTGTATTTCTCTGTTGCAGTCTACATCTGATCTTGTTTTGATATTCGATAAATCCTTTTGATTCATGTATGAGATGTATTGATAGCAGTAGAGAAATAGATTATAAGCAAGCATATGGTAGGACAAGATCACATGGTGTTTTGAGGGTACCCCACTCCTACGATCATTATGTGAGCATGAGTGCATATATCCATTTGGGAGGTTTTGTATCAGGCTTGGTTTATTTGATTTGACTGTAAATCATCATACATGTTGACTGTTGTAGGAGTCAGATCTTTTGAATACCCTAGATCCTAATGAATTTGGTGATCCTAAGTAACTTATTTTTTCTGTCTCTGAAATAATGATCTAGGTATTACTAGGGGAATGAGTTAGGGAGCTAGTGTGTCTTTGTTTTTGTTATTGCACGGGACGTGCAAAAATAAGTGTTGGGGAATTTGATAGCTGCATTTTTTATTGCGCTATTTTTACTTGTTGATTAGATCTTTTAGGCTCTTTGATGGGATAATTATTGTTATTCGGGATATTTTTACATATTGAGCCTATTTGCGATTAATTATATTAATTCCTATAATTTCAGTATTTTTCATGAATTTCATGTAATTTTGTAGGAACATATAAGATCTAATTGGAGCAATCACAGCCGTCGATCCAGATCAGATCTGAGCATTATGGACCGTCCGAGGAAAGTGATTGATTTTGAGCCATCCATATGGATCTGGAGCGATTCGGCCAGTACATTAAGATCTACAAGTCTTGGTTGTTCATCCGGACCGTTGGATCGTGATTATACCCTCAGAAGGATTAGATCCATCCATTGCAATTCAGATTGATCACAGCCGTTGGATCACAGCATGCTTAGGAGATTAATTGGATTCATCTAACCTAGCTATATTTGGGCGGCTGAGATTAGATCTGGCACAATCGGACGGCTGAGGAAATTGGAGATAAAAATCAACTTCTTCCCAGCTGCGCCACAACGCACGAAAAAAACCTGCGGGCGGCGTCTTCTTCCTCTCGCAAGCGCGGCGACCGGCGACTACACAAGCGATCGGCAGCGGTACGGCGATGTCCGGCGAGTTCCTCCGACAACGGTGGCGGCGATCCCGGCCGATCCTTGGTGGCGGATCGGATCCGTGATTGAGCGGTGATCAGCGGCGAGGCGGGATTCCGGCGAGTTCATCCTTCACCGACATTTCTCCTTCATTCTGGCGACTGGAATAGGCCCTTCTAGATTCACCGGAGTCACCCACAGGTTGTGCCGATTGGACAATCCCATTTTCACCGCCGGAGAAGAATTCCATTCCACTATCCGGTGAAATCCAGATTCGTCGAGCGATGATGATCGCAATCATCCATCTTCCTTCCTTCTTGCGTGGAATTGGCGACCGCATTCACCGCCGGAGTGTTTGTTCGGTTTGTTGTGACCGCCATGTGGTTACTGGTCGTATTTTATTTGGATTTAGTACTGAGTGTGGTTGTGTTAAACACTCGGGATTTCATGTTATTTACATTCTGCAGTTTATTCCGGTAGTTGATGATGTTTGTTTTGATTACTTGTTAATTTGTTTACATGCAATGCTATTTCTATCGGTTTGTTATGCTTAGTTGTTAATTATTCATCGTGCATTTTATTAGATTTAATATTGGCGTTTGTTATTTAGTTGTAGGTTAGTTTAATTTGATGTTGCTGATGTACTAACCCCATCCATTAAAATTGTCCAATCAATGCATCGTATAGTGACAGTATGGTGTTTTGGTTGGAGTGCTTTTATTATTAGGTTAGATTTTCTTTACATTCGACCAGTTGCCGTATAGTGACAGTGCGGTACCTGGTTGAATTGCTTTCGTTTATTGCATTTCGTTTATTGCAGTTTTTAGTAACTGTTTGATCAATGTGCCGTATAGTGACAGTGCGGTGCATGGTTGAATTGTTCACCTTTGTTTGATCAGTGTACCGTATAGTGACAGTGCGGTGCTTGGTCGCTTCCTTTTCTGTCTGTTAGTTTAGTTTTTAGTGACTGTTTGACTACTGTGTCGTATAGTGACAGTGCGGTGCATGGTTGAATTGTTCACATTTGTTTGATCATTGTACCGTATAGTGACAGTGCGATGCGTGATCACTTACTTTTGCTCATTAGAATAGTTGTCTGTTACTCATTATTTGGTAGTTAGATTTACTCTTTGTATATTTAATTCTCATGTTGCTTTTGATTTTGCATTTTAATAAATTCAGAAAACCCCCAATGTTTACTTCTGTTTAAAAACAAACGTCCAGCCATTAGGTTCGTTGGGAGATGACCCGAGTCAGTCGTATACTGCATTAGTGTAGTTAGGGGGTTCGGTAAATAATTTGGGAACGGTATCACGACAATTCATTAACCGCTCTATCACATACTATATGCACTTTCCCTTTTCGTACGGGGCTCCGATCTCCTTGATCTTCTCCTTCATCTTTGGCACAACTTGTGCCTTCTTCTTGATCAATTTTGAGTATTTGCTCTTATAATGCCCTTTCTCCCTACACTTAAAACAAATTATATAATCTTTATTTTTACAAATTAGGTTTGAGTTACCTATAGGGGTATCTTGAGCTTGTTCTTGAGTATGTTCGGATGTAGAGGGTTCCTCTTGCTCTTGCTCGGGTGTTGAAGGTCTAATCTCCTCCCCCTCAATCCTAGAGATGGAAGGTTCTTCAACTTCCTTGACTTCTTCCAATTTGGATGTTGAGCATCTCTCAACTTCCGAATCATCACCCTCTTAAGCCGATGAACATTCTTCTTCGACTTTTTCTTATCTTGTGTCGGTGAAGGATTTTCATAAAATTTTGCCAAATTGCTCCATAGCTCCTTGGCATCCTTATAATCACCTAATTTACACAAGATATCATCAAGGATTAAATTAAATAAAAATTTTGTTACTTTAATGTTTGTCTCGAATTTTTTGATTTGTTTCTCCGTCCACTTCTTCATCTTGAGGAATCCTCTCTTCTTGTCCCTTGGAGGTTTAAACCCTTCTATTAAGATGAATCAATCTTCGATGTTCATCATGAGGAAGGTTTCTATACTCGCCTTCCATTTATTAAACCCCCAAACTTCATAGAATCCATAAGGCGGTGGAGTGTAGATGACATATCCACATCCATCATTGGGCAACACTATCTTCTCTACTCTTCTAGTGCTTTTGCTCTCTTGGTGATTAGTCCTTGAAGAGTGTCCTCGCTTCGATACCACTTGTTGGGGACTTATTGGTGCACTAGAGGGGGGTGAATAGATTTTTTCGATTTCTTCGATTACGTTCATATGCTTGTCTACAAATGATTTGTATACAGCGGAAATACAAGAATACACGACATAAACAAAAACCACACAATCACTACATAATGATTTTTATGTGGTTCAGAATCTACGATTTCTACTCCACGACGGCACACAAGTGATCTATCCTCACTAAAACCTCTCCTTCTCGGCAACACGCCGGAGGTGGAGAAACCTCGTACAAGAGCTTACAACAATACAAGCAAAAACAATGTAAAGAAAGAAATACAAATTCAAGAGAACTTTGCAAATGAAGAGAACTTGTTTGATCTTATTGGTTGCTTTAGATGACTTTTGAAGGTTTGGAATGCAATAACACTTTTCCTTCAAATATCTCAAAAAATCACTACTCTAATCTTCCCGTAAAGCTCCTTTTTATAACTTTACTTGGGCTGATTTTTTGCCTCCCAGTCAATAAATTTTACCCACAAATCGACTGGGCACAATGTCGTTGTCTCACAACAGACTAATTTGTTGGTGCAACAATGCCCCAAGTATTTATGTATTTTGATGTTTGGATAATCATTTATAGTTAGGCAATATTTATGATCTAACCATGAATGTGTTAAGTGATAGGAAAATCCAAGTGTGATCTTGGCAAGAGAAGTCCAAGGGAAGGTCTTGGCAGCATAAGTCCAAGCATGTAGCCTTTGTAGCATAAAGTCCAAGCGAACCTTGGCAAGGAAGTCTAAAGGTAAGGTCTTAGCAGTGTAAGTCCAAGCATGTAGTCTTGGAGGCATAAAGTCCAAGCGGACTTTGGCAAAAGAGAACCCCAAGACATGACGAAACCGAGAGAAGCTCTTGGAAGCAAGCGCAAGGATGAAGGAGTCGCGGACTCGGAGGGATCCTGGAGGCGTAAGGCTAAAGAAATAGCTAGAAGGTTGAGTCAGATCTAGGGAGATGATTTCAAGTATGATTTGATCATACTTGAAGTATATCGATCGGCCCAGTGCTTTGACCCGATCCGTGATCGATAATCGTCAACTAAAGATACCGAGTTCTGGTAATGATCGCTAGTGTTTGGCGATCGTCCACCAATGATCGTTATAAATGGACATAGGCACAGAAAGGTTTTGAGTCGATTGATCACATGGAGCAGTCAATTGATAAATCAATCAGTCGATCGGTGATATGATCAGTCGACTGATCAGAGTTCCATTGGGAAGTGACGAATTGAGATCAGGCTTCATCAGAAGCCGTTGGATTCGATCAACAATGGCATCAGTCGACTAAAGGTCTCCATCAGTCGACTGTTGTAGCCCCAACGAGAAAATTAGCCTCTTCTCTATAAAAAGAGGCCTTGGGGTGCTTAAGAGGGCTAATGCTCTCATTCCTAACTATACTCTCAAGCTCTTCAAGCCTTCTTAAGCTTTCTATTATGTTTTAACCTCCTCTTCCATAATCTTTATTTCCATCATTTATAAGAAGAGGAGTGCTTTGTAAAAGAAGGTTTTTAGTGAAGGATTTGCTTGGATTGATCCACCTTATGGATCGCCGTAGAGGAGGAGCATAATCTCTGAACCACGTGAAACAATCTTGTTAGCACTTGTGTTATTTTGTCTCTTGTTTTAATTGCATATTTGTTTTGCTTCCGCTAATCTTATTTGTAGAAATGAAAAGAGGCTATTCACCCCTCTCTAGCCTTCCAAGGATCCCTAATAAGTGGTATCACAACTCAGATCACATCAGAAGATCTAACAATCAATCAGAGTACAATGGCATTTCAAGAGGGATATAGCACGGTGCGACCTCCCTTCTTCGATGGCAACGACTTCGACTATTGGAAAGGTAGGATGGAATACTATCTTATGAACGATATTGAAAATTGATTTAGTATTGTAGATGGGTTCAAGAAGACGGTCGATGAATTCGGAGCACCAATACCAACGAAGGATTGGACAAGGGAGATAGCAAAGAAGGCTCAAGCTAACACAAAAGCAATGACCACACTTCAATGTGGTATATCCAAGAAGCAACTATCCAAGGTCGGCCCCTTCAACTCCACAATAGAGCTTTGGGAGAAGCTCATCGAACTAAATAAAGGGTCAAATGAGAAAAGAAGAGCCAAGAGAGACCTATTGATAGGTCAACTCCAAAGCTTTACCATGAAGACCAACGAAACTATGAGTCAAATGCACAGTCGATTCAAGGAGGTAGTCAACGGACTACACATAATAGGTGAGAAGGTTGAAAATCGAGACCTCGTAAGGTATGTGCTTCAAGCCTTCCCTAGAATAACTCTATGGGCATCAATGGTAGATGCTTATAAGGTTTCTAGGTGTTAGTAATATATGAGAGATGCCCTAAGGCAATCGCCTTATGTTTGAATCATTTATATGATAAATGAAGATTCACTATTTGAGTATACATGTTTTTATGTATTTGATTAGATCTTAAACTCATTTACTGAATGTCCACGATACGATTCACAGCATGAGAGAATTTGTGATTGGATCACAACTAGTGAGTATCTCTACATGTGTAATTGTGATGTATCGGAATTATCCCTAGTCGATGAATTGATGGATTTGGATACCATTGATTCTGTCGAGACTAGCACGAGGTATACTCCTTGGTGTATCCAAGCAGCTGATTCTCACTAGCTAGAGACATTGTGATGTTCGGAGTTAATCGTGGATGCTAGTTATGGTAACTAGTTCATTGGAGTGACCAGCCGTAAGACTTCATATGGTTCTCTGCATATAAAGATATGTCAATGAAGTTCTTACTGCAGCTTAAGTGTGATGTTCCTTTGACTTGCGGTCTTCAAGTCATCTTGATCATAAAGACTTGTGCTTTGACATCTTAAGCAAGCATCTCTGAGGAGATGTGGACCCGGGATGATTGGGTATAAGTCGAAGTGATCGAAGGTGTTTGAATAGCCTATAAAGGATTCACCACTCCTTGCAAGGAGATGTATACCCATGGCCTCTCATCGGATTGTTACTAAAGTCTTTGGCCAAAGCATTACATGTTTAGAGTAAGGTACTCTTCGATACATGTGCAGTAACTAGAATCCGTAGGACGAGGAAATGATACATGGGCTAGGTGTGAAGTAGTCAGCCTAGTGGGGGCTGACACTATAGACCATGTCCTGAACCAAGTGGGTATAAGATGAGTGAAGGGAATGGGGCACGATTCATTCGAGTTGCTGAAGGGTTTCAGAAGTAGTTCTGGATCAACCGTTGATCTTTTCGATTAATTGGGGATCATGATGTACTACTAGGTGCCACTCATGATCGTTCTATAATTAATGGTTAATTATAGACGGCCAACATAAATCGAGAACCTATTTGGTCACACGCACAACAAGTATAATCCGAATGATTTAAACGAGCTTGAGAATGAGATTCTCAGACCGAGAGAAACTAAGTTTGGTTGGACCAAACATGGAGCGAGCATGAAATCGTTTCAGTCGCAATGGAAGCGTGGATGGGCCGTGTCTTATGAAGACATGATGGATGAACCAAATTGGTTTGGTTCTAATCCAATGGAGGAGAATAAACCAAAGGGTTTGGTTTGTTTTAAACGAATGAACCAAAGTTGGTTTGGTTCATTTTAACTTAAAATAAACCATCATGGTTTGGTTTATTTTAACTTAAATTAATGGAGCGGGTTAACGGGCTTTTGGTTATGATCCGATAACCATTAAGAGAATTTGTTCTCTATAAAATAGGGCTTAAGGCTTTTTGTTAAGCCCTAATCCAAGTCCTTGCAACCCTAAGTTGTCGCCCCCTCCTCTCCTTGGTGTAGTCGGCGCCAACCCCACCTTGCCGCCGCCCACCACCACCCAGCTCCCTTGCCGGCGTCCAGAAGGTGCTGTCCTTCCCTCTTGCCGGCGTCGAGCTGCTTCCGGAGGAGCTCCGGTGATCTCCTTTGGGTCCGGCGACAAGGTGAGCCTCAACCTTCCTTATTTGGCCGGCCCCTATTCCTCCACCAAAGCTGTCCAGTTTTCTGGACAGCTTGTTTCCTTCTTGTCGGAGTGTTGTTTGGACAACGTTTGGAGCTCTGAGAGCGGTAGCCTTGCTGGGGATTCGATCTCCGGTAATCCTCATAGGTAGAGGACGAAGGATTCATCAAACGGTTGACGAATACCTCTCCGAAGAAGCTAGTTTTTGAGGACTCGTTTTGGATCCGAATTTTGATTCGGATCGTGATCTTCTCTCGATCACATCGTCTTCAACACGAGGCTAGTAACCCATACGAAGATGAGGCTCATGACTTTGTGAAGTCATCCCGAAGATACTCAGCGTGGATACGGATAGAGACGATTCTAGCGAGAATCGTTCCGGTTAATGTCTTTCCCGCTACACGTGATACGTAAGGTATACGTAGTATAAGTTTCCTTTTATTGTAAAATTTGAATTTACGATTATGTCTACACATATTGTACTATGCATGCGTGTGATGTGTGTGTTGTAATAAATTATATTTATTATTTTATTCCTTCCGCTGTGCACATGTTTACGAAACATGTTCGAACACACACTCGTCGCGGTGCCGGAAATCCAACAGTGGTATCAGAGCCCAGGTTGTGTTTCGACATAATCGTAAAATTGTTTTGCGATAGTCATAATGATATTTCTGGAAATTTTCTACTTTTGAAAAGTTAGAAGTATTTATGGAAATGTTTCAATTTTGGAAAGTCTAGAAGTATTTATGGAAATCTTCTACTTTTGGAAAGTTGGAAGTATTTATGGAAATTGATATTTTCCATTAATAAAATATTTGATTAGATTTTGGAAATTTATTTCCTAATTTAATCATGATTTGATTTGGGAAATCAAATCTTTAAATATTTAATTTCCATAAGTAGTTTTGATGATTTAGGAAATTGGTTTCCTAAATTGACTTTCCTTAATCAACTATTTCCACAAATAAAATATGTGATTAGATTTGGAAATTTGTTTCCTAATTTAATCATGATTTGATTTGGAGAATCAAATCTTAAACATATTTTATTTCCATAAATAGTTATGACATATAAGGAAATTTTGTACATGACATAATTGTATGACATGTAATTGCATTAGATGCATATCATTATGTCATGCGTGTCGTGACATGTAGATGTATGTCATGTATGCCATGACATGTAGATAATAATTATTTGCATGCAAAGAGGATGAGACATAAAAACCCTAACTCAATATTAAAGCCTACACCTTCCATTAATATGGTTAGAACCAGAGTTCCGTTTCTTGTTCGGGTTGTTGAACTCTCTCCAAGCCCGGCTCGAACCCGAACATGTTCAAACCATGGAATAGTTTAATACTAATATGGTAAGAGTCAGAGGTCAATCGTTAGCTTTGGTTGTTGGACTCTCTCCAAGCCAGGCTAATTGGTTGAATGCACTCTAACCATATTAAAACTATTTCTCGATTAATGGGTTGGCTTTAACCTGGAGCATCGGCTTGTTGGACTCTCTCCAAGGTCGATGTAAAGGGAGGTGAAGTTGGGTGCTATGCATATGATGCATACTTGTTAATGTGTTAACAACCCAATGTATGTGCGAACATTCAATTAATTGATAGCACATTGTGATAGTTGCATATACATGATATACAATCGGTATATTTGATACCTACCATCGTAGTTATGAATGGCTTGTTGGACTCTCTCCAAGGTTGTTCATATCTATTATGGATATCAGCCCATTCAGAGATGGACCACGATCTCCCGAAGTGATTTTGGGGTTTTTGAAATTCGAAAAATGAATGGGATTTATAAATGTATATTGATGCATTTTTAAAATCATTTTCTCATATATGCTCGTTTTGTATTTCTAGGTTAATCGATTGATCATGACGTCTTTGAATTTGCGCACTATTTTGGATTCAAACAAATTGACTGGGCCTAACTTCCTGGACTGGCTTTGAAAACTGAGAATTGTTCTCAAGGCGGAAAAGCTAGCATATGTCCTTGAAGAGCCTCTTCCCTCTTCCCAACCGTCCTAAGGACGATGCAACTCCAGACCAAATGTTGGTCTATCAGAAGCATGTGGCAGATTCTGAACTGGCGAGTTGCATCATGCTAGCTGCGATGGTACCTGAGCTGCAAAAGCAGCATGAGCATATGGATGCTAATACCATGGTCTTCCATCTTCATGAGCTGTTTGATGAGCAAGCGAGATCCGAAAGGTTCGAAGTCTCCAGGCTCCTCTTCACCACGAAGATGCAAGAAGGTTCGTTTGTAGTGCAGTTTGTGCTAAAGATGAACGGGTACATCGAGCAGCTAGCCACCCTCGGGTTTGTGATGGATCATGAATTAAGTATTGACTTAATTCTACATTGTTTGCCCAAGAGTTTCTCACAATTTGTGATGAACTATCGGATGAACAAATTAGAATCCACTATTCCTGAGCTCCTCAATATGCTGAAGACTGTGGAGCCTTCTGTGAAGCATGAGGAGAAGGTGGTTTCTATTAGTTGATTCCTCAAAGAAAGGTTCTAAGAGGAAGGCAAAGGAATAGAAGAAAGGGAAGAACAAGATGGCAAAGAAGGCAGAACCAGCACAAAAGGGCACTTGCCATCATTGTGGCAAAGAAGACCACTGGCGAAGAAACTGAAAGATTTATCTTGAGTCCATGAAGAAGAAGGTATTCGATGCCCCATCCTCTTCAGATATCTTCGTTATTGATTGTTATTCTATTTCCTCAAACACTTGGGTATTGGATACTGGGTGTCGCTCACATATATGTAATGACATACATGGGCTAAGGGATAGAAGAAGACTCGTCAAGGGAGAGTCAAATTTACGTGTTGGGAATGGAGCAAAGGTTGTTGCACTCGCCATCGGAACGTATTTATTGAAACTCCCTACAGGACTTGTCTTAGAACTGGACAATTGCTTTTATGTTCCTTCGTTGATAAAGAACATCATTTCTATTTCTTGTTTAAATAGAAATGGATACCATTTGACTTTTAGTAACAATTGTTGTTACATAACTTTGAATGGAGTTCTTTATGGGAATGGAACTTTAAGCAATGGTGTTTATACGTTGGACGTATCCAGTGACGTTTTCAATATCGAAGCGAGCAACAAGCGTGCTCGAAAGGATAATCAATTAGACTCCTACATGTGGCATTGTCGTCTTGGCCATGCAAGCAAGAAACGCATGTCTGAATTACACCGATGTGGAATTCTGGAATCGTTTGAATTGGATTCATACAATACATGCGAATCATGCTTGAAAGGCAAGATGACTAAGTTACCTTTTACAGGAAAAGGTGAATGAGTGGGAGAGTTGCTAGGTCTAATACATACTGATGTATGTGGACCTATGTCAACTCAAGCTTTAGGAGGTTATAGCTACTTCATTACCTTCACCGATGATCACTCACGGTTTGGGTATGTGTTCTTGATGAACCACAAGTCTGAAGCCTTTGAAAGGTTCAAAGAATTCAGAAATGAAGTAGAGAAACAACATGATAAGAGTATTAAAATACTTCGATCGGATCGAGGTGGTGAATACTTAAGTCAAGAGTTTTTTGATTATCTAAGAGACAATGGTATATTGTCTCAATGGACTCCGCCATATACACCACAGCATAATGGTGTATCTGAGAGGCGTAACCGGACCTTGTTGGACATGGTCAGGTCAATGATGAATCATGCGAATCTTCCCAAGTCCTTTTGGGGCTATGCACTTCAGACAGCTGTTTACTTGTTAAACAGAATGCCAACCAAGGTAGTCTCTACTACTCCATATGAGATATGGAATAGTAAGAAACCTCATGTATCTTACTTGAAGATATGGGATTGTCCTGCTTATGTGAAGCGGACTGTATCAGACAAATTGGATGTTAAGTCTGATAAATGTCTATTTATTGGATACTCTAAGGAAATAAGGGGTTACCAATTCTATCATCCTATAGAACAAAAGGTGTTTGTTTCAAGGCATGCTGTGTTTCTAGAGAAAGAGTTTCTCTTGCAAGAAAACAGTGGGAGTGTCGTCGAGCTTGAGAAGGCTCGAGAGACTCAAATAGACATTGATGAGATACCTGGTGAAGCACAACAAACGATAACTCATAATGATGAGCAATCGGCTGGACCTATTGAAACACCACAACTTCGTAGATCTGGTAGAACATGCAATATTCCTGAGAGATATGGATTTCTCGTAAGTGAATCGAACGACGTGTTACTAATTGATGATGAGGAGCCTACCAGTTATGAAGAAGTTCTGACAAGTTCAGAAAGGGATAAGTGGCTTGAAGCCATGAAGTCGGAAATGAATTCCATGTATGAAAACCAAGTTTGGAACTTGGTTGACCCACCTGAAGGCATCAAGCCTATAGGGTGCAAGTGGGTTTTCAAGAAGAAAACCGACATGGATGGTAATGTGATTACCTATAAGGTTAGATTAGTGGCGAAAGGATATTGTCAAAAGCAAGGTGTTGATTATGACGAAACCTATTCGCCTGTAGCTATGCTTAAATCCATTCGGATGCTCCTGGCCATAGCAGCTCATTATGATTATGAGATATGGCAGATGGATGTGAAAACAGCTTTCCTTAATGAAAACCTGCTCGAGGACGTGTATATGATACAGCCTGAGGGTTTCACATCGGTTGATAAAACCAAGGTATGCAAATTGCGACGGTCCATATATGGATTGAAGCAAGCATCCAGGAGCTGGAATATCCATTTTGATGAGACAATCAAAAAGTTTGATTTCTCACAAAATCCAGACGAACCTTGTGTGTACAAGAAGGTTAGTGGGAGTGCAGTCGTGTTCTTAGTATTGTATGTCGATGACATATTACTTATAGGAGACGATGTTTCAGTCTTACAGTCAGTTAAGATTTGGTTATCCAAGACATTCTCCATGAAAGACCTGGGAGAAGCAATCTACATCCTCAGGATTAAGATCTATAGAGATAGATCGAAACGGTTGCTTGGTCTTTCGCAGTCTACATATATAGACCGAGTGCTAAAGAGGTTTAGCATGTCGGAATCCAAGAAAGGTTTCCTACCCATCAGGCATGGGATACACCTTTCGAAGTCTATGTGTCCGCGCACAGAAGACGAGAGGATTTGCATGAGTAAGATTCCCTATGCATCCGCAATAGGATCTATCATGTATGTTATGTTATGTACGAGGCCCGATGTATCGTATGCTCTGAGTGTCACGAGTAGATACCAGTCTGATCCAGGAATGGATCATTGGGTGGCTGTTAAGACAATCCTTAAGTACTTAAGAAGAACTAAGGATGTGTTCCTAATATATGGAGAAGGGGACATGGTGATACGCGGGTATACGGATGCCAGCTTCTAGACATATAAGGATGATTCCAGGTCTCAGTCTGGATACGTGTTCACCTTGAATGGGGGCGCAGTGAGTTGGAAAAGTTCCAAACAAGACACTGTAGCGGATTCTACCACTGAGGCAGAATACATTGCATCTTCGGAAGCAGCAAAGAAAGCGGTTTGGATCAAGAAGTTCATTTATGAACTTGGTGTGATTCCAGCCATTGTTGAAGCAATACCAGTCTACTGCGACAATAATGGAGCAATTGCACAGGCGAAAGAGCCAAGGTCTCATCAACGATCTAAACATGTGCTTCGCCGCTATCATCTTATCAGAGAGATCATCAGTAGGAAGGAAATACAAATCGAGAAAATCCCCACTGAAAGGAACTTAGCGGATCCTTTGACTAAGGCATTACCTCAAAGTAAGTTTGAGGGTCATGTTAGAGCTTATGGTATTGGATACCGTAGCGATTGACATTAGGCCAAGTGGGAGTTTGTTAGTAATATATGAGAGATGTCCTAAGACAATCGTCTTATGTTTGAACCATTTATATGATAAATGAAGATTCACTATTTGAGTATACATATTTTCATGTATTTGATTAGATCTTAAACTCATTTACTGAATGTCCACGATACAATTCACAGCATGAGAGAATTTGTGATTGGATCACAACTAGTGAGTATCTCTACATGTGTAATTGTGATGTATCAGAATTATCCCTAGTCAATGAATTGATGGATTTGGACACCATTGATTCTGTCGAGACTAGCACGAGGTATACTCCTTGGTGTATCCAAGCAGCTGATTCTCACTAGCTGGAGACATTGTGATGTCCGGAGTTAATCGTGGATGCTAGTTATGGTAACTAGTTCATTGGAGTGACCAGCCGTAAGACTTCATATGGTTCTCTGCATATAAAGATATGTCAATAAAGTTCTTACTGCAGCTTAAGTGCGATGTTCCTTTGACTTGCGGTATTCAAGTCATCTTGATCATAAAGACTTATGCTTTGACATCTTAAGCAAGCATCTCTGAGGAGATGTGGACCCGGGATGATTGGGTATAAGTCGAAGTGATCGAAGGTGTTTGAATAGCCTATAAAGGATTCACCACTCTTTATGAGGAGATGTATACCCATGACCTCTCGTCGGATTGTTACTAAAGTCTTTGGCCAAAGCATTACATGTTTAGAGTAAGGTACTCTTTGATACATGTGTAGTAACTAGAATCCGTAGGACGAGAAAATGACACTTGGGCTAGGTGTGACGTAGTCAGCCTAGTGGGAACTGACACTATAGACCATGTCCTGAACCAAGTGGGTATAAGATGAGTGAAGGGAATGGGGCACGATTCATTCGAGCTGCTGAAGGGTTTCAGAAGTAGTTATGGATCAACCGTTGATCTTTTCGGTTAATTGAGGATCATGATGTACTACTAGGTGTCACTCATGATCATTTTATAATTAATGGTTAATTATAGATGGCCAACATAAACCGAGAACCTATTTGGTCACACGCACAACAAGCGTAATCTGAAGGATTTAAAACGAGCTTGAGAATGAGATTCTCAGACCGAGAGAAATTAGGTTTGGTTGGACCAAACATGGAGCGAGCATGAAATCATTTCAGTCGCAATAGAAGCGTGGATGGGTCGTGTCTTATGAAGACATGATGGATGAACCAAATTGGTTTGGTTCTAATCCAATGGAGGAGAATAAACCAAAGGGTTTGGTTTGTTTTAAACGAATGAACCAAAGTTGGTTCGGTTCATTTTAACTTAAAATAAACCATCATGGTTTGGTTTATTTTAACTTAAATTAATGGAGCGGGTTAACGGGCTTTTGGTTATGATCCGATAACCTAGAGAATTTGTTCTCTATAAAATAGGGCTTAAGGGTTTTTGTTAAGCCCTAATCCAAGTCCTTACAACCCTAAGTTGCCGCCCCCTCCTCTCCTTGGTGTAGTCGGCGCCAACCCCACCTTGCCGCCGCCCACCACCACCCAGCTCCCTTGCCGGTGTCCAGAAGGTGTTGTCCTTCCCTCTTGCCGGCGTCGAGCTGCTGCCGGAGGAACTCCGGTGATCTCCTTTGGGTCCGGCGACAAGGTGAGCCTCAACCTTCCTTATTTGGCCGGCCCCTATTCCTCCACCAAAGCTGTCCAGTTTTCTGGACAGCTTGTTTCCTTCTTGTTGGAGCGTCATTTGGACGATGTTTGGAGCTCCGACAGCGGTAGCCTTGCCGGGGATTCGATCTCCGGTAATCCTCATAGGTGGAGGACGAAGGATTCGTCAAACGGTTGACGAATACCTCTCCAGAGAAGCGAGTTTTTGAGGACTCGTTTTGGATCCGAATTTTGATTCGGATCGTGATCTTCTCTCGATCACATCGTCTTCAACATGAGGCTAGTAACCCGTACGAAGACAAGGCTCGTGACTTTATGAAGTAATCCCGAAGATACTCGGCGTGGATACGGATAGAGACGATTCTAGTGAGAATCGTTCCAGTTGATGTCTTTCCTGCTACATGTGATACGTAAAGTATACGTAGTATAAGTTTCCTTTTATTGCAAAATTTGAATTTACGGTTATGTCTACACATATTGTACTATGCATGCATGTGATGTGTGTTGTAATAAATTAGATTTATTATTTTATTCCTTCCGTTGTGCACATGTTTACGAAACATGTTCGAACACACACTCGCCGCGGTGCCGGAAACCCAACACTAGGGACCTTTCTTTAGTTAAGTTAGATGAATTATTTTGTGAGTTTGAACTACATGAGCAAGCTAACACTTCATCAAATGAGAAAGGTTTAGCTCTTGTTGTAGGTAAAAAGGAGAAGAAGAAGAAAGAAAAGAAGGAGATCTCCTCATCATCCGAGTCGGAGGACGAATCATCTAGTAGTGACAAAGAATTATCGGCTAGCAAGGTGGCTCATTATGTGAAGAAATTTAGAGGAAGATCAAGGAAGCTCACCAAGAAGGACGTGAGGAGGATGTTTCAATCCTCAAAAGGTAAATCCACTAGTAGTTCGGTTTCTAACACTAACGTTACTTACTATGGTTGTAATAAGAAAGGGCATATCAAGCCGAATTGCCTGGACCTAAAGAAGAAGGAGGAGAAGGAAAAGAAGAAGAATGATAAGAAAAAAGAAGAAGAAAGAGACCATGGTAGCACAAACATGGGATACACAAAGTCTAGAAGATTCATTCGATGACAAAAAGTTGTGCCACATTACAAGACATGTAGCACTTATGGCTTTGGAAGATGAAGTCGGAAGCTCAAGTGAGGAGTCATCATCATCATCATGCGACGAATCGTCCTCTAGCGATGATGAGGTAAGAGACTCTCCTAGGGTAGAATTACTTTACAAGACTATTGAATATCTTAAGAATGCCTTAGATAAATCTAAAACTAGGATTAAGGATTTGAAAGTAGAAATTAAGGTAATTAGGAATGTAAAACTTTCATGTAATGATGCATGCTCACTTAACTATGAAAATGATGAACTTAAAAAAGAAATAAGTGAATTAAGAGCATGTTTAGAAAAATTCACAAATGGTTCTAAATACCTAGACATGATACTTAGGGACCAAAGGGTCATTTACAATAAGGCTGGAATAGGATATAGACCTAAGGAGAAGGAAATAGCTTTTACCTCCCTCATTAGTAGAAAATCAACACTTAGGAGCAAGGTTAAAAAGGCATGGGTTCCCAAAAGTTTTGTTGATGCCACCGGTCCAAAAATTTGGGTACCTAAGGCTTTTGTTTTTCATGTTGTTTAGGTAGAAGGACCAAGCATGTGGATTGTGTATAGTGGTTGCTCAAGACATATGACCGGAGATGTGAGCAAATTTTCCACAGTCAACCACCTTAGCAAGGGAACCGTGTCCTTTGGAAATAGTGGTAAACTCAAAATTCTAGGTAAAGGCACAATTGAGGTATCCCCAAAATTTGTTATTCATAAAGTATTCTTAGTCAAAAATATGAAATTCAACTTGCTTAGTGTTAGCCAACTATGTGATGTCGATTTTAATATTAAATTTAATTCTACTAAATGCTTTATAAGACACAAGAAATTGAATGATTGTATGTTAGTAGGATATAGGAAATCAAATATTTACTATGTTGATTTATCCTATGCTTCTAAAATTTCCCCTAAGTGTCTTATGGCAAAATAAGAAGAAAGTTAGTTATGGCATAGGAGGCTTGGGCATATCAACATGAAGAATATTGCTAAGATAGCCAAGATGGATCTAGTCAAAGGATTGCCAAAAGTGAAGTACATCAAGGATAAGATGTGTGATGCATGCCAAGAAGGAAAACAATCAAAGTCATTACACAAGGGTAAAACTTTAAATAGTACTTGTTTACCTTTAGAGCTTTTACATTTAGATTTTTTTGATTGTCATAGTATTCCATCTTCGAATGGTAGTAAATATTACTTAGTTATAGTTGATGATTTTTTTAGATACACATGAGTTTATTTTATGAAACATGAGGATGATACCCTAGGAAAAATCATATGTTTTAGCAAAAGAGTAGAGAATGAAAGAAATTTCAAAATCTATAAGATCCGTAGTGATCATGGTGGAGAATTTGAGAATTCTAATTTCTTAAAATTTTGCTTAGAACAAGGGTACAAACATGAGTTCTCTTGTCCTAGAACACCCCAACAAAATAGGGTGGTGGAAAGGAGAAATGGTGCCCTACAAGAGGCGGCTAAGACCATGCTTAATGCATATTCACTTCCTAGCTACTTGTGGGTGGAAGCGGTTAATACCGCTTGCTATATCCAAAATAGAGTCTTAATCCATAGGTTTTTAGGGAAAACACCATTTGAATTATGGAATGACACAATTCCTACAATTCATTATTTCAAAGTCTTTGGATGCAAAGTCTACATCCTAAACACCAAAGACAATTTAGGAAAATTTGAGTCCAAAGCGGATGAGGGAATTGTTGGTGCAGTAGGCACCAGATAATCGAACATGAGTTTTGATTATCGAAAAGACCCAAAGTTAAGGTCATATTGTTGTCTAACAAGCTGAACCAAGTGTGTAGGAATAGTTAGGCTAAGATGAAGGTTGATGACACCCGGAGAATCTCAGATGGAGAAATCGCGGTGGTCGGACGACACCGGGAGTACTTCGGAGGGAGCCGAAGAACTCAAGTGGAGACTTGAAGCAAAGCTTCAAGTCATAAGGACCTAAGGTAAACTCGAGGTAAGCTCGTGTGTGTGTGTGAATGCAAGGTCGAGTCCTCCATATGGGGACGTCCTTAGGCGATGATCTGACCAAGACTTCCCGTGGAAGGTCTAGGTCGAGATCGGATGGCAAGTGGTCGTCAAATTCACTTATATTGCTTTCATTTTGAGTTAACTTCTTTCTTGGTGCAGTCGAAAAACCTAGCCACTAGTCGATTGCTGGATGTTGGCAGTTGATTTCTGGGCATCAGTTGAACTGATCAGTCAACTGCTAGGCATCAATTAAACTGATCAATTGACTGATGTTCAAATTCCAGCTTCGAGGAGAGTCAAACTTCATCCCCTTATCTTAGGGTGAGGTGGCCTTTGTTGATAGAACTTGATCTCAACGTCTAAGGGGTTGGAAGGCTATAAAAGAAGGGGGGTTTCACCCCTTTAGGTCATCATTCAAGCTCTCTAAGTGCCCCCGCAACGTCGCTACTCTACGATGACTCTACAATGTTGAAGCGCTACTGAAATGCCGACGACATGAGCTCATCCTTCATCCTCTCAGTCGTCGGTATTATTTTTTGGAGTTTCATTGTTCCTTACTTTGTTTTCGGAGCTTTTATCATAATGAGGAGAGGGGGTTTGTCTCTCTACCTCGAGTTTCTCGTGTTTCTTGTAATCGTCTTCTCCTACCTCCAACGAGAAGGAGAATTTTAGTGAATTTCTCTCCGTGTGCGATCTCGGATCACTAAAGCCTTGGATTAGCAATCGGTAGGCTATGAACCAAGTAAAAACAAACTCGTGTCTTTTACTTCCGCTGTGCTTTTACTCTTATACTTGTTTTATATCGAATGAACGAAAAGAATTCACATGTGCTATTCATCCCCCCCCCTCTAGCGCTCTTTTTCGATCCAACAATTGGTATCAAAGTGGGGGTACTCAAATTCGGTGCAACCACCGATTGGTTACTTTTCTTTTCATATTTATTGTTTTAAGTTTTTCCCGCACTACTAATCCAAGACAAAGTCTTGGCAATTTGCGTTTTTGTTTTTGTGTTTGCAAGTATCTCTTCGCCTCGGAAGTAGCTCACGGTAAAATGGGCATAACTTTTTATACAAGTGGACCCACAAAATGTTCTACCCACCAAATCGAAGCTCTCTCAGAGATCTACACTTCTTATAAGGGTTTACCCTCATAACAAGTTGTCTTCATCCCCAAAAAAAATGACGTTTAGTACTCTTTCGGGGACATTGAAGGTCTTTTTTTTTCATTTTTTTTATTTTTATTTCTTTTTATTTCCTGCATTACTAATCCAAGGCGAAGTCTTGGAACTTTTTTCATGTTTTTTTTATATTTGTGTGCAAGGTTTTAAATCAATGACCCACATTAAGGGGTACAGCACCACCCGACCTCCGTTCTTTAACGGAGATTATTTCCGTTATTGGAAAGGTCGGATGAAGTGTTTTCTAAAACACAAGTCGAGACTTGGATAATCATCCAAACTGACTTTGCTCTACCCACCAATGATCAAGGCGAGCCCTTGGACTTCGATAAGTGGACCAATGCAACCAAGAGACAAATCAAAGTCGATGCAAAGACGACTCAAATGTTGCAGTGTGGTTTGTCCAAGGAAGAGCTCAACTGCATTGGCCCCTTTATCAGCCGAAGGACCTTTAGAACAAGCTCATTGAGCTACACGAAGGAATCGACGATGCTAAGGTATGTAAAAGGGATTTGTTTTTAAATAAATTATACAATCTAAAAATGCAGGATCATGAGACCACCACTCAACTACATACACTAATCCAAGATATCGTCAACGGTCTTCACTCGATTGGACAAGCCATAGAGAATCGGGATCTAATAAGGTACGCACTTAATGCATTCCCTAGGACCACCTTGTGGGTATCCATGGTTGATGCCTACAAGGTTTCTAAGGACCTTTCTAAAATTAGATTAGATGAATTATTTTCTGAATTTGAACTTCACGAACAAACTAACGCGATCTGGGCCAAGAAAGGAGTTGCCTTGCTTGCAGGTCAAAGAAGAAAGGAGAAGAGCAAGCCACCTCCCGAGCTAGAAGAAAGATCCAAACATGAGGATGAACCCGAGTTCGAATCCGAAGAGGAGGTCACAATAGTGAACATGGTGTGGAGAATAATTCAAAAAGAAAAGGGGCAATCGAAGAACAAAAAGAAAGGCCAATTTATATCAAAGCAAAAGGGAGCAAAGAAGGCTTTTCATGCAACTTGGGACAATGAAGAAGAAGGCATCGGCGTAGCGTTCATGGCAAGACTGGAAGAGTCTGAGTCAGAGTCCAAAGCCAAATACAAATCTAACTCCGACTTTGACCCTGAAGACGACTTCAAGAAAAGACTCAAAATCAGGTTGAAAGAGAAAATTAAGGTAAGTCATTCATTAATTAGTACTCTTTATCATATAATTAAAATGCTAAGTAAGAAACTAACTAAGTCCGAGTCTAGGGTCAAGTCCTTGCTTGAGGAGGTTGAAACCCTCAAGCAAGAGGCCACCCTAACCTCTTCGATTAGTCAAGTTCAAGAGGAGGACTCAACTCGAGTTGAAAAACTCGAATGTGATAACTCACTCTTGAAAGGACAAGTCCAAGAGCTCGAGGCTCGGTTGGATAAGTTCTCGATGAGATCCAAGAATCTTAATTGACTTCTTGGAACTCAGAGAGTTGTGTATAATAGAGTCGGACTCGGGTTTAGTTCAAAGACTACGAATAGATCGTACATGTCTATCGTAAATCGTAGTCATCAATGAGTCCAAGCATGGGTCCCAAAGATTTTATTAAACTCACATATAAGGACCAATGAGTATTGGATTTCCCAGGATCAAGCCCACTTTGTGGATAGACCATATTGGTTCAATGGTCCAGGTGGAGCTAATACCAAAATAGTATACCCACTACCCTAGCATCATCAACCTTTTTGATTTACTTTTTATAATGGCTAGATAGGGCAAATAGTTAGTCAACTCTTGACAACATTGTATCAAGACACGACGAGATGATAGTATGTTAGGGACACAAAGTCAATTGTTGGATGTTGGCAGTCATTTTCTAGGCATCAGTTGAACTGATCAGTCAACTATTGGGCATCAGTTGAACTAATCAGTCAACTGATGTTCAAATTTCAGCTTCGAGGAGAATCAAACTTCATCCCCTTATCTTAGGGTGAGGTGCCCTTTGTTGATAGAACTTGATCTCAACGTCTAGGGGGTTGGAAGGCTATAAAAGAAGGGGGGTTTCACCCCTTTAGGTTATCATTCAAGCTCTCTAAGTGCTCCTGCAATGTTGCTACTCTACGACAACTCTACAATGTCGAAGCGTTGCCGAAACACCGATGACACAAGCTCATCCTTCATCCTCTCAGTCATCGATATTAGTTTTTAGAGTTGTTATTTTAATCATTGTACCTTACTTTGTTTTTGGAGCTTTTATCATAACGAGGAGAGGAGGTTTGTCTCTTTACCTCGAGTTTATCTTGTTTCTTGTAATCGTCTTCTTCTACCTCCAACGAGGAGAAGAGTTTTAGTGAATTACCCTCCGTGCATAATCTTGGATCGCTAGGGCCTTGGATTAGCAGTCGGTAGGCTATGAACCAAGTAAAAACAAACTCGTGTCTTTTACTTTCTGCTGTGCTTTTACTTTTATACTTGTTTTATATCGAACGAACGAAAAGAATTCACGTGCGCTATTCACCCCCCCCCCTCTAGCGCTCTTTTTCGATCCAATAGGAATCATAGTTGGATACTCATCCACTAGTAGGGGATATAGAGTCTACAACAAGAGGACCCAAAAGATTGAGAAATCTTCAAATGTTCAATTTGATGAAACCTCTAATACCTACCTTAGGAAATCCCTCATTGATAATGATATCAATGATAAAAACCAAGATGTTACCCAAAAATTTCAAAACTTGACCTTAGGGGATAATGATCAAGGGGGAGGATTATATCAAGGGGGAGGAAGAGGAGATTCCGATGATGAGAGAAAAAAGGAGGATCACTATAATCTAAATCAACTTGAAACACCTCCTGGAACATTAAGGATTCAACAAAACCATCCTCTAGACCAAGTTGTAGGAGAACTCTCTCAAAGTGTTAGAACTAGGTCTTTTCATAGAACCCTCACTAGTCAACTAGCTCTCATCTCACAATTTGAGCCCAAATCAATCAATGATGCATTACTTGATCCGGATTGGATTCTAGCAATGCAAGAAGAATTGGCTTAATTTGAGAGGAGTCAAGTATGGGAGCTAATCCCTAGACCCAATAATAACACTATTGTTACTACAAGATGGGTTTTTAGAAACAAATTAGATGATCAAGAAAACATAACAAGAAACAAAGCTAGGTTAGTTGCAAGGGGTTTCAATCAAGTAGAGGGTCTTGACTATGATGAAACTTATGCCTTGGTTGCTAGGTTAGAGTCAATTAGAATCCTATTAGGATATGCCTCTTACATGGGATTTAAACTCTATCGAATGGATGTAAAATCGGCTTTCCTAAATGTATTCATTAAGAAAGAAGTATATGTAGAACAACCCTCGGGGTTTGAGAGTGTAGACTATCCAAACCACATATACAGGCTTAGAAAAGTTTTATATGGGTTAAAACAAGCTCCCCCAGCTTGGTATGAAAGATTATCTTCTTTCTTAATCTCTAAGGACTTTAGAAGGGGTCAAGTAGATCAAACTCTCTTCATTAAGTCAAAGTCAAAGGATATCTTTGTGGCCCAAATATATGTTGATGACATTATTTTTTGATCAACAAATGATGAACTCCTTCAAGACTTCATCAAAAATATAGAAAATGAGTTTGAAATGAGTCTAGTTGGAGAATTAAATTTCTTCTTAGGTTTACAAGTTAAATAAACAAATGAAAGAATTTATATATACCAAACTAAATATGCCAAAGAAATAATCAAGAAATTTGGTTTGGAAAATACTAAGGTAGTATCAACCCCAATGGCAACTAACACCAAAATAGACAATGATAATGAAGGTAAATCAATTGATCTAAAACTTTATAGGAGTATGATTGGTAGTCTACTCTACCTTACCGCTAGTAGACCTGATATCTTATTTGAAGTAGGTATGTGTGCTAGATATCAATCATATGCCAAAGAGTCACATTCAGTGGTCATTAAAAGAATTTTAAGATATATTAAAGGTACAATAAATGTAGGACTTTGGCACCCTAGGACTTGGTCTTTTGACTTGATTGAGTACACCAATTCCGATTATGCAAGTTGCAAATTGAATCAGAAGAGTACTAGTGGTGGATGTCAATTTTTTGGATTCTCTCTAGTTAGTTGGAGTAGTAGGAAGCAACCTTGTGTTGCTCTATTGATCACCGAGTCCGAGTATATAGCCATGAGTGATTGTGTAACTCAACTACTTTGGATGAGACACACTCTAGAGGATTATAAGCTACAATACTCCAACATTAAAGTTTATTGTGACAATGTGAGTACCATTAATTTAACCAAAAATCTGGTACATCACTCTAGGACAAAGCACATTGAAGTGAAGCATCACTTCATTAGAGATCATGTGGCAAAGAGGGACATTGAACTTAACTATATAGAATATAAGTCCAACCTTGCTGACATTTTCACCAAGGCTCTCCCCGAAGTGGATTTTTCGTCACTTAGGAGAAAACTTGGAATGTGTTTTGTAGAATAGGATAGATTTGCATGATCCTATAGAAAATTTAGGACTATACCTCTAAGCATCTCATAAAAACACCTAAGAAATCATGATTTTTGTATTGAGCCACTTAGAAATCATGTGAGATATTAGGAAGATGCACTTGGTTCATCATGCTTATTATGATGCATTACTATGAACCAAAGTATCATCTAGAGACATTGATCCTTCATTAGAGCAATCATTGGGAAGGCTTGTGTACAATTGATGTGCATATAACTCTAAGAACATGATTAAAAATGTCAAACAAACATATTTTAAATATGTTTATCATATTTTAAAAAACAGTTTTCACTTGGTAAGCAAAAGTGGCACAAAGTCTTGAAAAATCTTAAAGTTTTGCTAGTTCTCAAATTTTTATCAATTTTGAAATCTAAAAAATATATATTTTTCAAATTATTTTTCCTTGATAGAGAATAACTTTAGAAAATTTTTTACAAAATTTTTGTGATTTTTCGATGTTTTTGGAATTATTAATGCATTTATGAAGTTAGGCTGAAAATTTGGAATTGGCGTTTCAGGGTTGGCAGTCGACTGATTCAGTATTCAGTCGACTACCACACTTAGTTTTTGAAAAAATGGACGTGTTCTCTTGTCTTGAGTCAAATGTTAAGTGTCCTAACTCTATGGTATGATAAGGGCAATCAATAAGGGGGTGTTAGTGAAAGCCCTAGAGTCAATCATGTGATGATTGTTGTATGGACTTTATTATATCATATTCCTATTTATAAAAGCATGGTTATTATACTTACTTGTGTTGGTGCCAAATAACTAAAGTATAATAACGTCCTTGAGTAGAAGGTTCTTATCTATATCAATCGATTGGTTGAATCAATAATGAGATGATATAGAGAACACTACTCTTAATCATTCCTAGTCAAGTATTAACATTCAGGGATAATGTTAATGCGAAGAGACTAGCATGTAGGTCAACTCGATGACTTGATCTCACAAGTCATAGATATGTGATATCAAGTTGACACATGGGTATGCATTGGAGAATGTATACTGAATGACCCGCCATGAGAAAGTATTATGAATCGTTATATGAGTGTCATATACTTTCTCATGTGACTATTAGTATGACTATTACTTCTTAGACCTGAAGTCACCATGGCTCCCTACATAAGGAGTTGCATACTTTAGCTTCGTCAAACGTCATCCGTAAATAGGTGGACTATAAAGGCGATTACTGGGTATGTAACAAATTATGTGGAGGAATGTGAGTGATGTAGATGGAATTTATCCCTCCTATATGACGGGAGTGACATCGTTATTCTTGATAGAGTGAGACCACTAAGTGTATGGCCAAATGAGTCAATATGAGATGTTGAGCTCATTTGATTAGAGTGAGTCTACTTGGAGTTCAAGATATAGATTGTACCGAGGATGACACGGTCTATGCCTCAATTGGTCAATCTAGATGTCAAGGATAGAGGGACATTGTCACATATTGTGAGAGTCACAATTAGTAGTCACAAAGGTGATGTTGGATCTCAACATTCTTGTAACTTGAGTAGCAATGATGTGTTGCTAGATACCGCTCATTGCTTATGTTCCTAAATCGGTTTAGGAACATTGCCAACGTTACAAGAACCTATAGGGTCACACAAAGGAAATTAGATGGAGATTAGGTTCATATGATGAACCATGAGGATTAGGTTCGTGAGATGAACCAAATTGGATTAAGAGTAATCCAAATTAGACTAATTGAGTTAGACTCAATTTGATTCAAGTGTTGAATGAGTCTAATTTAGATTTGATTCATTGAGTCAATTTAAACTAATGAATAGAGATTCATTAAATCAAATTGACTTGAATCAAATGGTTGGATTTGATCAACCATGGGAGATAAGAGGTCAAGTTTGACTTGACTTGAGAGGGAAGATGAATGGTCAATTTTGACTTGACCAATTGCCATGTCATGATGGCTTGGCATGGGCCAGCCAATGATGATGTTCCACATCATCATGGACACATCATGGGGTGCCACCTCATGAGGGAGACCGAGAGCCATGACACTTGGTATTACATGCATGTATATAATCCTTTTGTAGTGGTCGGCCACTAGTGTGAATGGGCATTAGTGTGAAGTTAAGTTGTGTAACTTCATCTTCTTCCTCCTCTCTTCCCTCAAGCTCTCTCCCTCTCCTTTTTCGTGGACTTCAAGGAGTGCTAGCACACTCTAAGTTGTCTGTTCTCCATCTATTGCTCGTGTGGATACCGATAGAGGAGTGTACACTTGACACTCTCGAGTTCCGGCAAGCCATTTGGACGAGCGGGATAAGTGAAGGGCGTCGCATCAAAGGTAAAACTCTTAACATGTAGATCTAGAATAGATCTAAGATTTTTAAACACATACATGTAATTTTGTTTATCTTCGTACGGATCCGTGGCACACTTCCAGGGTTTCCGCAACGCAAAAAGCGGTTTTTGCGGCTCAGATAATCTTACAGTGGTATTAGAGTCACGTGCGAAGCATGTATGTGTTTTAGTTTTGTAGTTTTTGTATTAGATATAAAAATTACAGATCTGTAAGTTTATATAAATTTCTTATTTTTATATATTTTTTGGGTATTTTTCTCGAAGAGTCGAAGCAACAAGTGTTGGGACACTTGTAGGCTTCAACCACCGAGAAAAACTCTACGGAACGTCGAATTCTTGCTTTAGGTTTTTGGGACAGTGACTTAAGTTACTGTAAGATCAAGATGGGACACTCGTAAGGTTAATTTTGTGAGTAGAGGCGCTACCCCTAACCCCGAAAGGGGCATTGTCCCGCGATCGCGCTCGGGAATCGCTTAGCGAGACCATTACGGAGATGTGACTCATAAAATTGAAAAAAAAAATAGAAAAAATTATAGAAATTTCTATAAAATACATAATTTAGAATTATGTATAATACTGTAATGGTCATGTCCCACGAAACTCAATGTGATTGGATAAATGTGTTGTAATTCATAATACGGCTTGCGCGCCGTTTTTGTGGTTGTGCATGTTGTATAGGGTATGCAACCTGCGCGTCGTGCCTCTTCTTTTAAAAATCCAGTTGTAAATAGTTTTAGACTCGAATTTAACTCGAGTTTCATGTTTGTAATGTACAAAAATGGAGCGGTGGAAGATCCACTAGTAGACGGAGTTACGAGGAGGGTGTCGACGACACATGGCGGTCAAAGGAGGTGCTTGGAGAAGCCGCTAACCCTAGGTTGACCGTCCGATCTTCTCATTGGCTTGAGAAGATCGTAGTAGGGCCATGACCTCATCACAATTTATATATATATATATATATATATATATATTTATTTATTTATTTATTTATTTATTTATTTATTTTTGCTTGTATGTATGTGATGCATGCTAGTAAATTTTGCTTGTATGTATATGATGCATGCTAGGATATTTTGCTTGTATGTATATGATACATGCTACTATATTTTTGGTATGTATGTGATGCATGCAAGTGTAGGGTAATAAAGGCCTTAATGTGTATATGATACACATACATTATTAGATTAGATCTTAATCGAATCAACTCGAAAATGCCTACTAAGTTTCGATACCCATCACTACCTCGATCATTTGTTGTTGTTGAATCTGCCAAAGAAGAGCAACACATATTATCTTGGTAGGGTGCGGAGGGACAATCTTCATCCCGCCTATCACAGCTTGGGTGAGAATAAGCTCAATTAGATTGAGTAAAACTAGTTAACTCAATTGGATCGAGTAAAACTATAGGCATATTCCAACCATTGGAAAGGTAGGATAAGATCGCATTTACACTAAATCTTGGGCGATTTAGCTAAAGCTAACTCAAGGTCTTTGTAAATGTGGATCTTGATCCTATAAACAAGAGTTGAATAGAGATGTAATTGGTAATTTATTACCTATCGATCATACTAAGTCTTGGGCGATTTAGCCAAAGCTAACTCAAGGCGTAGTATGATGTGGATCTTGTCCCGTGAGAATTATAACTAGTTTGTATGAATCTAGTAATGTGGTTTGACCACATCCATGACTCAATTCTACAAAAGTCCTGTAATTCAGTGGGAGCATCATTTGATTAAAGGTCTAATTAAATGATAAATGGAATATGATATTGATTTTTTGATTGTGTATGTTGTAGATTACCATGTCGACAAGCACAAACACTCTCTCCCTGCGTTCTGTCCTTGAGAAGGACAAGCTCAATGGAGCTAATTTCCTAGATTGGTATAGGAATCTGAGAATCATTCTCACACAAGAAAGAAAATTGTACGTTCTGGAGCAGCCCATTCCGGAGGCACCTCCTGCCACTGCCTCACGAGTTGACCGAGATGCTTACAAGAAGCATCAAGATGATGCATTAGATGTGTCATGCCTCATGCTCGCGACCATGAACTCTGAGCTTCAGAAGCAACACGAGTTCATGAATGCTTTTGATATGGTTGAATATCTTCGTCAACTGTATCAAGGACAAGCAAGGCACGAGAGATATGAGATCTCTAAGGCACTGTTTCAATCCAAGATGCAAGATGGGACTCCTGTAGGTCCATATGTACTCAAGATGATTGGGTACATAGAAAACCTACAGAGGTTGGAATTCCCACTTGGCCAAGAGTTGGCCACTGACTTGATCTTGCAATCTTTGCCATAAAGCTATAATCAATTTGTCATGAATTACAATATGAATGAAATTGATAAGCCACTGCTTGAGATGCTTAGCATGTTGAGAACTGCTGAGCTCAACCTTAAGAAGAGAAAACCTAACTCCATTTTGATGGTGCAAAAGAAGAAAGGCAAGGGCAAGCCTAAAGGTAAGGGAAAGTCCCAAGCCAAGGGCAAAGGCAAGGCACTGAAACCAAAAGGAGGGGTGGCAAGGAAGGGACTTGCTTCCACTGTAAGAAAGCTGGACACTGGAAGCGTACCTGGAAGATCTTAAGAAGAAGAGAAGTGAGACTTCTACTTCAGGTATAAATATTATAGAAGTCAATCTATCTATTTCTTTATCATGGGTATTAGATATCGGATGTGCATCTCACATTTGTATCAATGTGCAGGTGCTGAGAAATAGCAAGGTATTGACGAAGGGCGAGGTGGACCTATGAGTAGGCAATGGAGCAAGGGTTGTTGCTGTTGTTGTAGGAACTTATTTTCTATCTCTATCCTCTGGGCTTGTACTAGAACTAGATAAATGTTGTTATGTGTCTGCTTTGACTAAGAACATAATTTCAATTTCTTATTTGGACAAGAAAGGCTTTTCATTTATAATAAAGAACAAATGTTGTTCAGTTTATTTAAATGATATGTTCTATTGTAGTGCACCTCTAATGAACGGACTCTACATTCTAGACTTAGAGAGCCTAATCTATAATATAAGTACCAAAAGGTTCAAGTCAAATGAGTTGAACCAAACTTATCTCTGGCATTGTTGCTTAGGTCACATAAATGAGAGTCGCTTATCCCATCTCCATAAGGATGGGCTGCTGGACTCATTTGATTTTGAATCATATGAGACATGCGAGTCTTGCCTTTTAGGCAAGATGACCAAGACTCCCTTTAGTGGACACAGCGAGAGAGCAATAGACTTGTTAGGACTTATACATAGTGATGTATGCAGCCCTTTCAATATTGCTGTTAGAGGTGGTTACAGGTACTTCATTACATTTACTGATGACTTCAGTAGATATGGTTATGTGTATCTGATGACACATAAGTCGGAATCCTTTAAAAAGTTCAAAGAATTCAAGAATGAAGTACAAAACCAGCTTGGCAAGAGTATTAAGATACTTCGATCAGATCGAGGTGGTGAATACCTTAGCCATGAGTTTCGTGACTATCTAGATAAGTGTGGGATTTTATCCTAACTCACTCCTCCTAGAACACCATAGTGGAATGGTGTATTCGAAAGGAGGAATCGTACCCTATTAGATATAGTACGATCTATGATGAGTTACATAGATCTTCCTATATCTTTTTAAGGATATGATCTAGACACAGCAACCTTCACACTTAATCATGTACCATCCAAGACTGTGATAAAGACATCATATATGATATGGATAGGGAGAAATCCCAAGATATCTTTCATGAGGATTTGGGGTTGTGAGGCTTACGTTCGACGTCAAGTCTCAAACAAACTAGGACTCAAATCTGATAAGTGTTATTTTGTTGGATATTCCAAGGAGACGAAGGGATATTACTTCTACATTCCCAATCAGCACAAAGTGTTTGTGGCAAAGACTGGGGTATTTCTAGAAAGGGATTTTGTTTCTAGAAAAACTAGTGGGAGTACGTTCGATCTTGAAGAAACTCAAGATAAGGACCATAACACTGAGGCCTTGATAGAGGTTGAACAGGAACCACAAAGTGTTATGGGTGATAAGATTGTTGTACAAAGAGTTGTGAAATAACAACCTGTTCAAGTAGACCTACCTCTTCGCAGGTCTGATAGGGTACGTCGTCAGCCTGAGAGATACTCATTTCTCTTGTCTGACCATGATGATTTATGCTCATTGAGAATGAGCCTACCTCCTATCAGGAAGCTGTGATGAGCCCAGATTCTGAGAAATGGCTAGAGGCTATGACATCCGAGATGGAATCCATGTACACCAACCAAGTATGGACTTTGGTTGATCCACCTGAAGGCGTCAAACCCATTGGGTGTAAGTGGGGTCTTTAAGAGAAAGACTGACATGGATGGACTTACGCATACCTATAAGGGCCAATTGGTGGCTAAATGTTTCAAGCAAATTCATGATATTGATTATGATGAAATCTTTTCTCCAGTGGCCATATTTAAGTCCATTCGGATCATGCTTGCTATTGTAGCATACCACGATTATGAGATCTGGCAAAGGTTTTGTACAAAACTGCATTTCTGAATGGAAACTTGCTCGAGGATGTGTACATGACACAACATGAGGGTTTTGTAGATCCACAGCATACTGGGAAAGTATGCAAGCTGCAAAGGTCCGTTTTTGGGCTAAAGCAAGCTTCTCGAAGCTGGAATCTTCGATTCGATGATGCGATCAAACAGTTTGGTTTCATCAAGAATGAAGATGAACCTTGTGTCTACAAGAGGGTTAATGGAAACACAGTTGTCTTCCTTGTATTGTATATGGATGACATACTACTCATTGGGAATGACATTCCTTTGCTACAGTCTATGAAGACTTGGCTAAGGACGTGCTTCTCAATGAAGGACTTAGGTGAAGCAGCCTATATTCTAGGCATCAAGATATATAGAGATAAATCTAAGAGATTTCTTGGCCTAAGTAGAGTACATATATTGACATGGTATTACTACGGTTTGCAATGCAGAATTCCAAGAAGGTACTTCTGCCAATGTCACATGGTTTGAGTCTTTTGAAGACTCAAAGTCCCTCTTCTAGAGAGGAGAGAGACCGCATAGATAAGATCCCTTATGTATCTGCCATAGGATTTATCATGTACGTCATGCTATGTACTCGTCCTGATGTCTTGTATGCTTTGAGCATGACGAGTAGATATCAGTCGAATCCAGGTGAGCGTCACTGGATAGCAGTCAAGAATATTCTTAAGTACTTGAGAATGACTAAAGAATATTTTTTGATATTTGGAGGCGATGAGGAGCTAGCTGTAAAGGGTTACAACGATGTCAGCTTCCAAACTGACTAGGATAATTATAGATCGCAGTCAGGGTTCGTGTTTTGCTTGAATGGTGGCGTTGTGAACTGGAAGAGTTGAGCGAGAACACGATTCTTGATTCTACAACCGAGTATATCTCATTGCATCGAGGCGTGAAGGCGATTTGGATCCATGAGTTCATTACTTAGCTTGGGGTGGTTCCTAGCATAGCAGATCTTATAGAGCTCTATTGTAACAACAATGGAGCGATTGCGCAGGCTAAGAAACTTCGCTCACACCAGCGGACCAAACACATACTACGGCGCTTCCATCTCATTCGAGAGATTATCAATAGAGGAGATGTAAAGATTTGTAGAGTACCCAGAGGCTAACATCACAGATCCCTTGACCAAGGCTTTGGCACAGAAAAAGCATGATGGTCAAACTAGGTCATTGGATATTAGATACTACAGTGATTGACACTAGTGCTAGTGAGAGATTGTTAGTGAAAATCCTAGAGGCAATCATGAGATGATTGTTATATGGACTTTGTTGTATCATATTCCTATTTATAAAGGCATGGTTATTATACTTACTTGTGTTGGTGCTAAATAACTAAAGTATAATAACGTCCTTGAGTAGAAAGTTCTTATCTATATCAATTGATTGGTTGAATCGAAATGAGATGATATAGAGAACACTACTCTTAATCATTCCTAGTCAAGTATTAACATTCAGGGACAATGTTAATGCGAAGAGACTAGCATGTAGGTCAACTCGATGATTTGATCTCACAAGTCATGGATATGTGGTATCAAGTTGACATATGGGTATGCATTAGAGAATATATACTGAATGACCCGCCATGAGAAAGTATCATGGATCGTTATATGAGTGTTATATACTTTCTCATGTGACTATTAGTCCTTGGACTTGAAGTCACCATGGCTTCCTACATAAGGAGTTGCATACTTTGACTTCGTCAAACGTCACCCGTAAATGGGTGGACCATAAAGGCAATTACTGGGTATGTAACAAATTATGTGGAGGAATGTGAGTGATGTAGATGGAATCTATCCCTCCTATATGACGGGAGTGACATCGTTATTCTTGATAAAGTGAGACCACTAAGTGTATGGCCAAATGAGTCAATATGAGATGTTGAGCTCATTTGATTAGAGTGAGTCTACTTGGAGTTCAAGATATAGATTGTACCGAGGATGACACGGTCTATGCCTCAATTGGTCAATCTAGATGTCAAGGATAGAGGGACATTGTCACATATTGTGAGAGTCACAATTAGTAGTCACAAAGGTGATGTTGGATCTCAACATTCTTGTAACTTGAGTAGCAATGATGTGTTGCTAGATACCGCTCATTGTTTATGTTCGTAAATCGGTTTAGGAACATTGTCAACGTTACAAGAACCTATAGGGTCACACACAAAGGTAAATTAGAGGATTAAGTTCATGAGATAAACCAAATTGGATTAAGAGTAATCCAAATTAGACTAATTGAGTTAGACTCAATTTGATTCAAGTGTTGAATGAGTCTAATTTAGATTTGATTCATTGAGTCCATTTAAACTAATGAATAGAGATTCATTAAATCAAATTGACTTGAATCAAATGGTTGGATTTGATCAACCATGGGAGATAAGAGGTCAAGTTTGACTTGACTTGAGAGGGAAGATGAATGGTCAATTTTGACTTGACCAATTGCCATGTCATGATGACTTCGCATGGGTCAGTCAATGATGATGTTTCACATCATCATGGACACATCATGGGGTGCCACCTCATGAGGGAGACCAAGAGTCATGGCTATTGGTATTACATGCATGTATATAATCCTTTTGTAGTGGTCAGCTTCTTGTGTGAATGGGCATTAGTGTGAAGTTAAGTTGTGTAACTTCATCTTCTTCCTCCTCTCTTCCCTCAAGCTCTCTCCCTCTCCTTTGCCGTGGACTTCAAAGAGTGCTAGCACACTCTAAGTTGTCTTTTCTCCACCTATTGCTCGTGTGGATACCAATAGAGGAGTGTACACTTGACACTCTCGAGTTCCGGCAAACTGTTTGGACGAGCAGGATAAGTGAAGGGCGTCGCATCAAGGGTAAAACTCTTAACATATAGATCTAGAGTAGATCTAAGGTTTGTAAACACGTACATGTAATTTTGTTTATCTTTGCACGGATCCGTGGCCTACTTCTAGGGTTTCCGCAACGTAAAAAATGGTTTTTGCGGCTCGGATAGTCCCACAGGGGGAGTAGGACTGATTGATGCATTGATTTAGGTGGAGTTTTATTATGCATTCTTTTTTATCCCTAAATCTATATAATGTTTATTGTGTTAGAGTATTGGGAATACAATTAAAGTCCTACATTGGTAAGACATGGAAAAAGATCATGTGCTTATAAGATGAAAAGATATCTCCATTAGTATGAGGCCTTTTGGGTAAAGCCCAAATACAAAACCTTGAGGGCTTGGGCCCAAAGTGGACAATATCATACCATTGTGGAGATATGTGGATCTTATAGGCACTAACAATAGGTATCAGAGTCATGGTCCATGTCAAGCCATAAACTTCGAACGAAGGAAGTTGAGGTCCCATGTCCGGATCAAGAGAACCAGATACTAGGCAAGAAGTTCAGTTGGGCTAGAAGGGCTGGACAACTGGCAAGAAGTCCAGCTGGGTCAGGAGGACCAAACAGTTGGTATGAAGTCCTAGTGGGTTAAGATCGGACATCAAGCAGAGGATGTCCTTCGAGGATGGATAGGCTTGAGGGGGGTCAATGTGGTCCTTCATTTGAGGGGGGGATTGTTGGAGTATTAGAAATACAATCAAAGTTTCACATTGGTAAGACATGAAAAAGATCATATGCTTATAAGATGAAAAGATATCTTCATTAGTATAAAGCCTTTTGGGTAAAGTCGAAAAATAAAACCATGAGGACTTAGGCCCAAAGTAGACAATATCATACCATTGTGGAGATATGTAGATCTTATAGGCACTAACATATTGTTGGTACAAAGTTAAGATACATTTCTTGTCTCTTATTTCATGCTTTGCTCAACATGATTATTATACATCATGAACTATGTCTTGAATTAAGGGGGAGCTCTATATCTATCTTATATCTTTAGTTCAAGGCATAATCAATTTATTTCATTCATGAACTTAGTTTCTATGCCTCCTTTTTTTTATGTGTGTCAAAGGGGGAGAGGAGAACTTTAAGTTAGAATTCATATTTGGATATATATAATGTTTTGTTATGTGCATATTTCAAGACCTAACTTAAATAATTATCAAACATCAAAAAGGAGAAGATTATTGGTGCAATAATACCCCAAGCATTTATATATTTTAATGTTTGGATAATCATTTATAGTTAGATAATATTTATGATCTAACCATGAATGTGTTAAGTGACAGAAAAATCTAAGTGTGAAGACTTGGTAAAGGAAAGTCCAAGTGTGATCTTGGCAAGAGAAGTCCAAGGAAAGGTCTAGACAACATAAGTCCAAGCATGTAGCCTTGGCGGCGTAAAGTCCAAGCGAACCTTAGCAAGGAAGTCCAAAGGCAAGGTCTTGGTAGTGTAAGTCCAAGCATGTAGTCTTGACGGCGTAAAGCCCAAGCGGACTTTGGCAAAAGTGAAACCCGAGCATGGCGAAAACCAGGGGAAGCTCTTGGAAGCAAGTGCAAGGATGAATGAGTCGCGGACTCAGAGGGATCCTGGAGGCGCAAGGCTAAAGGAAGAGCTAAAAGGTTGAGTCTAGGTCTAGGGAGATGATTTCAAGTATGATTTGATCATACTTGAAGTGTATCATTCGACTGATCAATCAGTCAACTGAAGACGACTGAGTTCTGTAGCCAACAGTCGACTGCTAAGGTTTGGCAGTCGACTGATCCACTATCAATCGATTGCTATACCCCAATAGTCGACTGTTATAAATGGACACGGGCACAAAAAGCTTTTGAGTCGATTGATCGTGCGGAGTAATCGATTGATGACTCAACCAATCGACTGATGGTATGATCAGTCGACTGGTCAAAGTTCCATTGGGCAGTGATGAATCGAGATCAGGCTTCATCAGAAGTCGTTAGATTCGGTCAACAGTGGCATCAATCGATTGAAGGTCTCTATCAGTCGACTGTTGTAGCTACAATGGGAAAATCGGTCTCTTCTCTATAAAAAGAGGCCTTAGGGTGATTGAGAGGGCTAGTGCTCTCATTCCTAACTATACTCTCAAGCTCTCCAAGCCTTCTTAAGCTTTCTATTATGTTTTAACCTCCTCTTCCCTAATCTTTATTTCCATCATTTGTAAGAAGATGAGTGCTTTGTAAAAGAAGGATTTTAGTGAAGGATTTGCTTGGATTGATCCACCTTACGGATCGTCGTGGAGTAGGAGCATAATCTCCGAACCACATTAAACAATCTTGTTAGAGCTTGTGTTATTTTGTCTCTTGTTTTCATTGCATATTTGTTTTGCTTCCTCTAACGAAGAGAGGTTATTCACTCCCTCTAGCCTTCCAAAGATCCCCAACATAATCTACGTCAGATTATTGCCCATAAGTCGACTGTTATAGCCACTAGTCAACTGTTATAAGCCCGCAGTCGACTGTCAAACATTTTGTGTCATATCTACTTAATTCCAATCGACTGCTCAACCCTAGCAGTTGACTATCAGTGGCCAGTCGACTGCTAGGTGGCAGTCGACTACTCAACCCTAGCAGTCGACTGTCAAAGCCACAATCAGCAGTCGAGCCTCAGTCGACTACTCAACCAATCAATTGAGTCATAACCCCAGTCGACTGCCCAAGCAAAATTGAATTCTCAAGTGTCGAGCACTCGGTCATTCGATTGGCCAATGCTATAAGTCGATTGGTACACCTAAAAATTGAGGTTTAATCCAAGTATGATCCTCTTATACTTAACGCTCACCCTTAGCCTAGACCTAAGTCTTCTATCCACCTCCATCAACCTCACACCCTCAGGGTTCATTCGAGTCCTTCATGACTCGTTCACTCTTCGCGCTAACCTTCAAGTGCTTCTATCGGCTATGTCATGTCATCATGTCTACTTTGCCAAGAGGTTGCGCCTTCGGGACTTCTCCATTGTCAAATCTTAATGCTTAGACTTTCACTACCAAGACTACACACTTAGACTTACGTGACCAAGACTACACCTTTAGACTTTTTCTTTGTCAAATATTCATATTTAGACTTTCACCACCAAAACTACATATTTAGACTTATACGGTCAAGACTGCACCCTTGGACTTTTTCTTCTTCCAAATATTCATATTTGGACTTTCGTCTACAAGACTACACACTTGGACTTATACGACCAAGACTATACCCTTGGATTTTTTCCTTTTGCCAAATATCCATATTTGGATTTTTCTTTGCCAAAACTTTACTCTTGGATTTTTCCTTACAAAGTATCCATACTTGGACTTCTCTATTGTCAAGACTTCAATCTTGGACTTCCACTCGAGTTTTATTCGAACTTGGTCAACCTTGATCTGAGGTCGATTACTCCAACAATCGCCTCCCAATAATCCCCCCATATGACCTTGGATATTCTAAACATCCACTTGTCATATTGTCAAACCATATTAATAAACGCATTGACAATTCCATTGTTAAATTTCAAAATTCTACTCGAGTTTGATCAATCATGACTTAAACTGATTGCATCAAAAATAATATGTTCTTTCTCCATCAAGACATACATTCAGGTATTTCATTAGTTCCTCGACTTGCTTAAATTTTGAGAGTCCAAGAATACATTACTTTGTTTCTAGCTTTCCATTCTCAGAAAAGATTTAGATTTTCTTCTAGTGCTATTAGAAACTCCATGTCCGTTATTGCCATTTGATTCTCTAAAGTCTTTATGCATTGAACAAAATTGTCAACAAGGAGAAAATGTGATTATTAATCCCGACCTACTAAATCACTTCTTTTAGTCCGAGCCATTAAGTTTTTTTTTATAATATATACATATAAATAAAAATAATATAGTTATTGTTATAATTTATTTATTTTTATATTCACTAATCAATTTAAGATTTACATTATAATAATTTTCTATTGTTAATGGAAAATTCTTGAAAATTAATTTTTAGTTAACTGATATCCATTTTACATTTCACTTTGTGATTTCAAACCAAACAAAATGAAAAATCATAACTAAACTTAAAAATTACGATTTGATTTCAAATCAAACTGAACCAATTGAATAAGTCTTGAATTGGATTTTTTAACTGAAATATTTTAGTTTTTTTTATCAAATTGATAAACTATCTCATACTCATTTTTTTATCAAATGGATAAACTGTATCATATCCACCCCTAATGAACATAATTAATTACTCAATTTAAATGGATGATATAAATTCAGTAAAAAAAAGTTCAAATGGCTTCTACAACCTCATAATCTATTAGATTGGGTGATTTATTTTTTTTAAACTTTTATATGTTTTAGAAAATAAAATTTATAAGTGGGAAGTGTAAATAAGTGTTAACATTTAAAATTAAATTCTAAAATATATTAAAATTCGTTAGGAAGTGAATAATGCAATAATTTTGTAATTATTAATCATTTTGTTTTATTTTCTAAAAAACTATCACCTCACCCTCCACCACTTCCCGCAGCTTGCTACATCCGCTCGTTTCCTTGGATTACTTTGCCAATGGATATATCAACGGGAAGGGGGGCGAGGGCTGAGCGGAAGCCACGTCGCATCCACACAACACCATGTTCATCGCGGCCGCAGCGGCCACACCGGCGGCGGCTTGCTCCCTCCCTCGCTTTGGCTTTCAACACTCCGAGGTTGCCATATCCCACTCCAGACTACTCTCCTCCAACTGGCGGCCGCCTCTGGGACTGCCCCTCCTTCCCACACACCGATTCTGCTACCGAAGACTCGTGTTCGTTGCGAGTGCCGCTGATTCCACTCAACCGTCATCCTCCGCCGCTGCCAAAACAATCGTTCCCGACAATGGTTTCTCCCTCGCCAAGGTTCAGTCTTCGATCTACTTCTTGGCTTCCTGAAAAGAACAGTTTACTTCGTGGATAGGGTTGCGAGATCTTTGGTTTGTCCACTGAGGCTAGAGACTACTGGAAGTTATATGGCGAATTGGTGACATTGAAACGCGACGACGCGCTTTCTTTTTTTAATGCGCTAGCACTTAGCTTTGCATATAGTAGATTTGGAGTCCTTTTGCTTTCCATGTCATTACCAGTTTTTTTTATTAAAATCAAGTAAGAGCTTTTTTCGTCAACGATATTACTTAGTCTTGCTGTTCTGTTTGCATGCATTCGATACTCTGGTGATGATTTGCATTGTTTTTTTTTTTCTCCCTATTTCTGCAATATTTATTTGTTCTCTTCGGTTAACTTAGGACATACTTAGATAGTTCTGTTGGTTATACTTCAGGATGGATGGTAACCTTTGAATTCACTTTCCTTTTCCATGCACTTCATTTTTTATCTTTATCGAATCTTTTACTCTTTTCCAATAGGTCTCATTCGGTGTTATTGGTTTGGCTGTAGGTGGCAGTCTTCTCTCGTAAGTTATTTCATTGATAGCGAAGCACGCATTTTGATGTTCATGACTTATGGCTCTTCTTTTCTCTAGATACGGATTTGGCGCATATTTCACTATTTTCCCTGGCTCAGAGTGGTCAGCTATAATACTTACATATGGATTTCCCTTGACAATCATTGGTATGGCATTGAAGGTAACTGCTTTTAGCCAGTTTGCTGTTTTATGGATGCCAAAATTAACTGGTTGAGACAGATGATGAAATTACTATTATCTGAACATTTATATATGGTTATTTGACTCACTTGTGTGTGTTTAGAACAAACATCAGGTTGGATCATTCTCCAATATAGGTTATGACGCCTGAAATTGGAAGAGAAAAAAAAAATCCCTTTTTAGAAAAAGAAGACCAAGGTTAACTAGATCTGGTTCACTTAGATTGAGTTACTACAAGAAATGTCATTCGAGCAGTATTTCAAAATATATTAATCTTCAGCATTGGAAAGTTCTCCATTAGGAGATTTCATGCTTGAGATAAAAAATATTCATACATAAGAACTGTTGAATTATTTGCAGTCCTTTCAACAATAACCAATATTGCTTCATGATTCTTTAAAGTTGCTACGAGGTTCAAATTTGTTATTTTGTTGATCAAAGAGTATTCTACTTTGCATGAATATGCCTGACCCCTTCACTCTATTGAGGCCCAGGAAGCCTTTTTTGTATGAGAAATTATAGTCATAGCTTGTAATTGAATCTGTTACTATAAAAGAATAATGATTTTAGTGTTGGTTTTGGGGCTATTGCAAAGCTCATGTCATGATTATTGAACAAGCTCAATGTAACTTTTCTTAATTGTTATCGCATGAACAGTATGCAGAGCTTAAACCAGTGCCATGTATAACTTACAATGATGCAGAGGCCTTGAGGGAAAAATGTGCTACTCCTATTCTTAAGCAGGTAATACTACTATATTTTTTTAATCTATTACTTATTGCTGATTGAACTCTATCTATTAAATGCAACTAAAACATAAAAGTGATCACCATATATACATATTACTAGAAGTACAAACTTGCATGAGGTAAATGAAGGAAAAGATCTAATGGCCAACCTCAAATAGTTAGGAATTTGGACTAACCTGCTCGATGATGAATTTTGAAGAATATCCATTTACCCAATAAGAAGGTTTGTATTTCCTCTTTTATTATAGGTTAGGAGTGATGTTACACGATTTCGTTATGGTGATGAGCAACACTTGGATGAGGCATTGAAAAGGATTTTCCAATATGGCCTGGTATTTTTCTGGCTTATTATCAGTTTTGCACACACTGTTGGTTTACATGAAGATGTTGGTTTTGTATCCAAATATTGACATATTTGATTGTATTAGATACTTATTCTATTTTCTAAGGAGATATATGATTATGTTGGGTTCAATGTTGCATTGAAATGCTGAAAAGGCTAGAAGGAAATTCTAAGCATATATCTTATAGTATGAATATTGTCTTCTTTATATCTGTCACATTTTCTAAATTTCTATTCATTTGGCTTGGAGATTTCTTAGTCCACATTTTGTTATTTTTCTTATTGTAGAATAGGAAATCATTAATGATACGTTATTTGTACGTGAACTTTGCAATTCTAAGTTTGGTAGCATCCATTGAAATCAATAAATCATATTGGTCTCTGGCCTTTCTTTTTTGTTTGCTTAAGTTAGCTAACATATATTATTTCTTCATTGATGCTCTCTAGGGTAGTGGGATCCCACGGCGAAGTGCACCAATCTTGCGGATGATACGTGAAGAAGTATGTGATTACCATATCATTGCAAGTTATTTTACGAATTTAATATGATATATCTCCTTTTAATCTGTAATGGTTACCTCATGACATCAACATCTTGAGTATCTCAAAGGGTTCATCAATACGATTAGCAAGTTGTTTTGATTTAGTGTTGTTGGGACCGTTATGTCATTAGAGAGGAGGATGAATAGCAATTTTCGATTTGTCATTCGTTGTACTTGTTTACAATAAGTCATTTAGCAATGCAAACAAATACAAAAACACAAAAAATAGCACAGACATAAATCAATTTATGTGGTTCGAAATCCTTGGTTCCTATTCCGCAATCTAGTGTTCTAGCGACAACACTACTATTTTTTCTCTTTCTCAGATACCTTTCACAGGCAAAAAAATTTTTTACGCCAATTATTTTACAAGCAAATACAAAGATACAATAAATAATAAGAATAATGCCAATGTAACACTTTACAATAATAGATCTTTGTTTTGAATGCTTTTGATTACTTTTGGATTACCTCTTGAGATTAAAAATGCAGCAATACTTTCTTCCAAAAATTTCAAGAATCGGCATCGTCAAACATCACGAAAGCCCTCTTTTATAAACTGTAGATCGGGATTGATTTCTACTTACAGTCAACTACTAAAACCTATTAGTTAATTGTTTCATTGTAGATCCGAATGTTGCACTTACAGAATGACTCTTCTAGCTCAGTTTTGATCAATTTTAGTCGATTGTTTATTACCATCAATCTATTGATATCTAAATAGTCAAGTTTCATAGTGAGTGTCAATCCTTTTGTATGTTGCTACAGTACTATCAATCAACTTATCCTCTCCATCATTCGATTGATGACAATCATGTTGGGGATTCTTAGAAGGCTAGAGGGGGGTGAATAGCCTCTTGTTCGATTTTTACAAAAATGGTTAGCGGAAGCACAACAAATACAATAGTAATAGAAACGAAAATACAATCCTAACAAGGAAGCCTTTACGTGGTTCGGAGATAACGTTCCTACTCCACGGCGATCCTTAAGGTGGATCAACCTAAATCAATCTTCACTAAGAAGCTTTCTCTTTTACAAAACCCTCCTCTTCTTACAAAGGATGAAGATGAAAATTAGAGAGGAGGAGGGGAATTAAAACACTTAGAAAGCTTAGAAAATTCATGGGGGCTTGAGAGAATAATCAAAATATAAGCATTAGTCCTCTCAACCACCCCAAGCTCTCTTTTTATAGAGAGAGGGTTGTTTTTCCCGTTGTGCCACGATCAGTCGATTGATGTACAACATCGATCGTCGTCGCTTAACGCTCGAATCGGATTCGCGAGATTCATAACGCCATCATCCAATCGCAGCCCATCGATCGAGTGATCACGCTGCAATGGTGAGACTCCATTTTGTGCGGGTTTGACTTGATCGATCCCGTCATTGTGGCGATCGTGATATCGGACATCGATCGCTAAAGACTAAATGATCGTCGCCGACTTTTTCAACCTAACTCAGTCGAGCACCCTATCAGTCGACTGCTACATCGTATCAATCAACTGATACTCGTCAAGTATGAGTAATTCATACTTGAATTGACTCCCTAGACCTAGACTCAACCTTCTAACTTTTCCTTAAACCTTGCGCCTCTAGGATCCCTCCGAGTCCGCGACTTGTTCATCCTTTGCGCTTACTTCCAAGAGCTTCCTTCAGTTTTGTATGTCTTGGGTTTCCCTTTGCCAAAGTGCGCTTGAACTTTACGCCGCTAAGACTACATGCTTGGACTTACACTACCAAGACTTGTCTTTGGACTTCCTTTGCCAAGGTCCGCTTGGACTTTACGCCGCCAAGACTACATGCTTGGTCTTACGCCGCCAAGCCTTTTCCTTGGATTTCTTTTGCCAAGATCACACTTTGACTTTGCCTTTACTAAGTCTTCATACTTGGATTTTCCTGTCACTTAAACATATTCACAATTAGATCACAAAGTATTGCCTAACTTAGATGATTATCCAAATATCAAAACATATAAATGCTTGGGGCATTGTTGCACCAACAATCTCCTCCTTTTTGATGTTTGACAATTATTTAAGTTAGGTCTTTAACACATGCACAAAATCATATTTCCAATATGAATTCTAACTTAAACATTCCTTCTCCCCCTTTGACATACATCAAAAAGAGAAGGATTCATAAATTTCATGAAATAATTAAATTTGTTGTATCTTGAACTAAGGTATAAGATTGAGATTAAGCTCCCCCTTAATCCAAGATATGGTTCAAGATGTGTGAATAACATATGGAGCAAAGCCTAACAAAAGATTGAAGGTTAAATCCTAACTTTGCACCAATAATATAAGTTTAGGGGATGAAAAGATTTATATTATGAAACTCACCCTTAAAATATTGCATCAAACAGTCCTAAAAACTTCTTTATACTGAAGATTATCATACCATAGTTTTTGGACATTCAAAAATACACTTAAATCCAGGAAATAGAGCTATTTTTCAGAAAACACGATTGGATCGATCATTGAATTACGATTTTGATCATTCTACGCTCAAGTCCACTTTTACGATTTTATTTAACTTCATAAATGCGCTAAAAATTTTAGAAACATCGAAAAATCACGAAATTTTGTGTACACATTTCTGAAATCATTGTCTGTCAAGGAAAAATAATTTAAAAAATATATGTTTTCTAGATTTCGAAAATGATACAATTTTGAAACCTAGCAAAAGCTTTAAGTATTTTGCAAACTTTGTATCACTTTTGTATTCCACTTGAAAATTATTTTTTAAAGTTTGATAAACATAGTTTAAATTATGTTTTATTTGACATTTCCAATCATATTCTTGGAGCTATATGCATATTAATTGTGCATAAGCCTTCCCAATGATTGGTCTAATGAAGGATTAATGTCTCTAGATGACACTTTGGTTCATAGTAATGCATCATAACAAGCATGATGACCCAAGTGCATCTTCCTAACATCTCACATGTTGTCTAAGCGACTCAATACAAAAATCATGGTTTCTTATGTGTTTTGTAAGATGCTTAAAGGTATAAATCCTAGAATTTCTATCATGCAAACCTACACTTTTATTCAACTAAGCACATTCCAAGTTTTCTCATAAGTGATGAAAATTCTACTTCGGGAAGAGGCTTGGTAAATATGTCGGCTAGGTTGGACTTAGATTCAATGTAATTGAGCTCAATGTCTCCCTTAGCCACATGATCTCTAATGAAGTGATGTTTCACTTCAATGTGCTTGGTCCTAGAGTGATGCACCGGATTTTTGGTCAAATTTATGGTGCTCACATTATCATAAAATACTTTTATGTTAGAGTAAAATAACTCATAGTCCTCTAAAGTATGTCTCATCCATAGTAGTTGAGCTACACAACCACCCATAGCCACATACTCGGCCTCGGTGGTGGATAGGGCAACACAAGGTTGCTTTCTACTATTCCAACTAACTAGGGAGGACCCAAGGAATTGACATCCACCACTAGTACTCTTCCGATCCAATTTGCAACCGGCATAATCGGAATCGGGGTACCCAACCAAATCAAAAGACCTAGTCTTAGGGTACCATAGTCCTACATTTAGTGTGCCTTTAATATATCTTAAGATTCTCTTAACGACAACTAAATGAGATTCTTTGGCACATGATTGGTACCTAGCACACATACTAACTGCAAATAATATATCGGGTCTACTAGCGGTTAGGTACAAAAAGCTACCAATCATACTCCTATAGAGTGTAAGGTCAATTTGTTTTCCTTCATGATCATTATCTATTTTTGTATTAGTTGTCATTGGGGTTGATACTATTTTAGCATTTTCCAAACCAAATTTCTTAATCATTTCCTTAGCATATTTGATTTAGTATACATAAATTTCTTCATTTGTTTGTTTGACTTGTAGACCTAGGAAGAAATTTAGTTCTCAAACTCATTTTCCATATTCTTGATAAAGTCTTGAAGGAGTTCATCATTTGTTGACCCAAAGATAATGTCATCAACATATACTTGGGCTACAAAGTGTTGGTGCAGGGGCACTAGATAATGGAACCTGTGTTTTGATTATGGCAAAGACACAAAGTTAAGTTTACATCGTTATCTCACGAGCTAAATCAAGTGTGCAGAAAAGTGCTAAAGCTAGAGCTGAAGGCTAGCGACACCCGGAGGAAGCCGCGGTGGTCGGGCGACACTCGAGTGACTTCGGAGGGAGCCGAAGGAATCGAGTGGAAGGCCGGAAGCGAGAGCTACTATCGAGGTAAGCTCGTGTGAGTGAGAGATTGTAAGGTCGTGTTCTCTTTACGGGGACGACCGTAGGCGGCGATCCGATTAAGACTTTCCGTGGAAGGTCTAGGTCGAGATCGGACGGTCAGAAACCGTCGCATTTATCATTTTCCGAGCTAACCTCTTACTGCAGGGAAGTGGTGGCGGTGGATCATTCGGACATCAAGCTGATCGATGCTCGTGATCGTCGTGATGGGAGGCATCGATCGTGATGGCGGCGAATCGATCTTTGCTAGGTCAAAGCGGATAAGGTTTGGACGCCCACTTCGCGATAAAATTTGGACAACCGTGATCTATTCAAAAAAGAGGAGACATATTCGGAGGCCAAAATCTATAAAGGAGGAGGATTCGAACTCCAAGCATCATCAATTTAATCATGCGTCGTAATGCTCGACGCGACGACGTTCAAATCTCCTTCGTCGGCCGTAGCAAGTAATTATTTTTGTATTCTTTATTTTAATCGTAACGAGGTGAGGTAGGCTTGTTGCCTCGTCATGCATTCGATTTTGTGATCGTTGTCTCCTACCTCCAACGAGGCGTTATAGTGTTTCCCTCATGCGGATGCAGGACCGATAGGGCCTTGGAGTAACAGCCATTTGGGTTGTGAACCAGTAAAAATAAGCGTGTTCCTTTATTTTCATTGCTCTTACTCGTTTAATTGTCTACTCGAGCGAAGCGTCGAAAAGATTTACGATCGCTATTCACCCCTCTGGCGGCTTCTCGATCCAACAATTGGTATCGAGCGGGCGTAAGATTTAGTGAAACCACCCGATCTAGCACGTTTTGGTTTTCTTTTCGTATTTTTCTATTCGTATCTTTCTTAGGTTTTTATTCCTTAGCACTACTAATCCAGGCGAAGTCTTGGTACGTTCTTTGGTTGTGTGCTTGTAAGTATTCTCCTTGGAGTAGCCGATCAGAAAAGCGGTCGTAACTTTTCGCAAGTGGACTCACGTAACGATTTACCTACGAATCGAAGCCCTCACGAGAGATCTACATTTCTTAGGGGTTTACCCTCGTAACAAGTTTTCGACCCCCAAAATCCAACGTTCGGTAGCCTTCGGACAGAAGGTCGTAAGTTTCTAGTTTTTGTTAGTTTCTTATTCTTCTTATTTATTTCTGTTTATTTCCTATTATTTCCCGCACTACTAATCCAAGACCAAGTCTTGGAATTCTCTTTGGTTTTTATTCGTGTTTTTGCAAGAGACTTAATGGCTCACATTGAGGGGTATAGCACCACCCGACCTCCGTTCTTTAACGGAAATGATTTTCGTTATTGGAAATGTCGGATGGAGTGTTTCTTGAAAACACAAGTCGAGACTTGGATAATAATCCAAACCGGCTTTGCTCTACCCACCAATGATCAAGGAGAGCCCTTGGATTTCAATAAGTGGACAAATACAACCAAGAGGCAAATCGAAGCTGATGCAAGAGCAACTCAAATATTATAATGTTGCAACCGCTGGGTTGTGAACCAAGTAAAAATAAACGTGTTCCTTTATTTTCCGCTGCTCTTACTCGTTTAATTGTCTACTCGAACGAAACGTCGAAAAGATTTACGATCGCTATTCACCCCCTCCCCCCTCTAGCGACGCTTCTCGATCCAACACAAAGATGTCCTTTGATGTTGACTTTATAAATAAAGTTTGATCTACATTACCCCTCATAAAGTCTTTAGAGATTAAGAAAGATGATAATCTTTCATACCAAGCCCGGGGAACTTGTTTCAAACCATATAAAGTCTTTTTAAGCTTAAATACATTGTTTGGATAATCTATGTTTTCAAATCCGGGTGGTTGTTCTACATATACTTTTTCCTTAATGAACCCATTTAGGAATGTCAACTTTACATCCATTTGATAAAGTTTAAAGCCCATATAGAAGGCATATCCTAATAGGATCCTAATAGACTCTAACCTAGTAACCGGGGCATATGTTTCATCATAATCAAGTCCTTCAACTTGATTAAAGCCCCTTGCAACTAACCTAGCTTTGTTTCTTATGATATTCCTTTGGTCATCTAGTTTGTTTCTAAAAACTCATCTTGTAGTAATGATGGTATTGTCATTAGGTCTAGGAACTAACTCTCATACTTGACTCCTTTCAAATTGAGCCAATTCATCTTGCATTGCTAAAATCCAATCCGGATCAAATAATGCATCATTGATTGTTTTGAGCTCAATTTGAGAGATTAGTGCTATATGACTAGAGGGATCTCTATGAAATGACCTAGTCCGAACACCTTGAGATAATTTACCTACAATTTGGTCTAGAGGGTGATTTTGATGAGCTCTTATTGTTCTAGGAGGTGTATTAAATTGATTTTGATCACGATTATCCTCAACCCTTCTTTCATCATCGGAATCACCTCTTACTCCCCCTTGATTTAACTCTCCCCCTTGATCATTACCCCCTAAAGTTAAATCTTGGAATTTTTGGGTAATGTCTTGGTTTTTATCATTGATATCATCATCAATGGGGAATTTCCTAGGGTATGTATTAGAGGTTTCATCAAATTGGACATTTAAGGATTCCTCAATCTTTTGAGTTCTTCTATTATAAACTCTATACCTTACACTAGTGGATGAGTATCCAATTAGGATTCCCTCATCCGCTTTGGACTCAAATTTACCTAGGTTGTCTTTGGTGTTTAAAATGTAGACTTTGCATCCAAAAACCTTAAAATAGTGAATTGTTAGATTTGTACCATTCCATAATTCAAATGGGGTTTTTCCTAAAAATCTATGAATTAAAATCCTATTTTGGATATAGCAAGCGTTGTTTACCGCTTCCGCCCACAAGTAGCTAGGTAAAGAATATGCATTTAGCATAGTCCTAGCCGCTTCTTGTAGGGCACGATTTTTCTTTTCCACAATCCCATTTTGTTGGGGTGTTCTAGGGTAAGAAAATTCGTGTTTGTACTCTTATTCTAGGCAAAAGTTTGAGAAGTTAGAATTCTCAAATTCTCCACCATGATCACTACGGATCTGATTGATTTTGAGTTTTCTTTCATTCTCTACTCTCTTGCTAAATCCTATGATTATTCCTAGGGTTTCATCTTTATGTTTCATGAAAAATACCCAAGTAAATCTAGAAAAATCATCTACTATCACTAAGCAATATTTACTACCAATCATGGAAGGAGTACTATGACAATCAAATAAATCCATATGCAATAGTTCTAAAGGTAAAGCGGTACTAAGTAAAGTTTTACCTTTGTGTGATGATTTTGATTGCTTCCCCTCTTGGCATGCATCACACATTTTGTCCTTGAGATACTTGACTTTTGGCAACCCCTTGACTAATTTCATTTTGGCTATTTTGGCAATGTTCTTCATATTGATGTGCCCTAGCCTCCTATGCCAAAGCCAACTCTCTTCTTCTTTTGCAATAAGACACTTAGTAGAAGCATTAGTATCATAGGATAAATCAACATAGTATATATTTGATTTTCTAAAACCTACTAACCTGCAATCATTTAAATTTTTGTATCTTATGAAGCATTTTGAAGAGTCAAATTGAATATCAAACCTATGTCGGCCTTGTTATAAATGACTCTTTGGACCCATTTGTAAACTTTTCTAAATATGCATATAAATCACCTATTTCTTTCCTAAGTTCATCATTCTCATTCCTAAGTGTACATGTATCATCACAAGGCGGTTCTATATTTTTAAGTGACTTAATTTCTACTTTTAAGTCCTTAATCCTAGTTTTTGATCTATTTAAGGCATTTTGAAAACATGCAATGGTTTTATAAATTAAATCTATCCTAGGGGAGTCTTTTACCTCATCATCACTTGATGATGATTCGTCGCTTGAGGATGAGGATGAAGACTCCTCACTTGAACTTCCGGCTTCCTCCTCCAAGGCTATGAGAGCTAAGTTCCAGGTGGCATGACACATTTCTTCATCATCGGAAGAGTCCTCCAAGCTTAGTGTGTCCCATGTTTGTGTCACCATTGCCTTCTTCTTCTTCTTCTCTTTCTTTTCCTTCTTTTTCTTTTCCTTCTCCTCTTTTTTCTTTGATTCCGGGCAATTTGGCTTGATATGCCCTTTCTTGTTGCAACCATAACAAACAACATTAGGAGTAGAATTTGAAACACTAGAATTTTTACCTTTGGAGGATTGGAACATCCTCCTCACATCCTTCTTGGTGAGTTTCCTTGACCTCCCACCAAACTTCTTTACATAGTGAGCTACCTCACTAGCCGATAGCTCGTCGTCGCTACTTGATGACTCCTCGGATTCGGATGAGGAAGAGACTTCTTTCTTCTCCTTCTTCTTCTTGTCCTTTTTACCTACAAAAAGAGTTAAACCTTTCTCCTTGGACGAAGTGTTAGCTTGCTCGTGCAATTCAAATTTACAAAAGAGTTCATCTAATTTAACCAAAGAAAGATCTCTAGAGACCTTATAGACATCTACCATTGAAGCCCATAAGGTTGTTCTAGGGAAGGCTTGGAGTATATACCTCACAAGGTCTCGGTTTTCGACCTTTTCACCTATCACATGTAGTCCGTTAACTATCTCCTTGAAGCGACCGTGCATTTGGCTCATGGTTTCGTTGGTCTTCATGGCGAAGCTTTGGAGTTGGCCTATTAAGAGATCTCTCTTAGCTCTTCTTGTTTCCTTCGATCCCTCGTTGAGCTCAATTAGCTTCTCCTAAAGCTCCTTTGCCGATTCAAAAGGCCCCACTTTGCTTAGTTGCTCTTTTGACAAACCACATTGAAGTGTGGTTGCTGCTTTGGCGTTAGCTTGAGCCTTCTTGGCCATGTCCCTCGTCCAATCCTTGGTCGATATGGGCGCTCCGTGTTCATCGACCGGCTTCTCGAATCCGTCTACAACATTAAACCAATTATCAATATCATTCATAAGGTAGTATTTCATCCTACCTTTCTAGTAGCCGAAGTCGTTGCCGTCGAAGAATGGAGGCCTCGCCGTGCTATACCCCTCTTGAAAAGTCATTATGCTCCGGTTGATGGTTAGATCTTCCGACGCGATCCGGGCTCTGATACCACTTGTTGGGGATCCTTGGAAGGCTAGAGGGGGGTGAATAGCCTCTTGTTCGATTTCTACAAAAATGGTTAGCGGAAGCACAACAAATACAATAGTAATAGAAATGAAAATACAATGCTAACAAGGAAGCTTTTACGTGGTTCGGAGATAACGCTCCTACTCCACGGCGATCCTTAAGGTGGATCAACCCAAATCAATCTTCACTAAGAAGCTTTCTCTTTTACAAAACCCTCCTCTTCTTACAAAGGATGAAGATGAAGATTAGAGAGGAGGAGGAGAATTAAAACACTTAGAAAGCTTAGAAAATTTATGGGGGCTTGAGAGAATGATCAGAATATAAGTATTAGCCCTCTCAACCATCCCAAGCCCTCTTTTTATAGAGAGAGGGTTGTTTTCCTGTTGGGCCACGATCAGTCGACTGATGTACAACATCAGTCGATTGTCGTCGCGGCTAACGACTTCTGAACAGCCGGATTCGCGGGATTCATAGCGTCATCATCCAACGGCAGGCCCATCAGTCGACTGATCCCTCCATCAATCGACTGATGGAGTGATCAGTTGAGTGATCACAGCGCGCAGTCGAGTGAGACTCCATTCTGTGCTCGGGTTTGACTTGATCGATCGTATCCTGTTTGGCGATCGACTAATAACATCGTCGATCGCGAAGACTAAGATCGGTATTCGTTAGCTTTTCAACCTGACTCAGTCGAGCACCCTATCAGTCAACTGCTACATCGTATCAATCAACTGATACTTGTCAAGTATGAGTAATTCATACTTGAATTGACTCCTTAGACCTAGACTCAACCTTCTAGCTCTTCCTTAAGCCTTGCGCCTCCAGGATCCCTTCGAGTCCGCGACTTGTTCATCCTTTGCGCTTGCTTCCAAGAGTTTCCTTCGATTTTGTCATGTCTTGGATTTTCCTTTGCCAAAGTGCGCTTGAACTTTACGCCGCGAAGACTATATGCTTAGACTTGCGCTGTCAAGACTTGCCTTTGGACTTCCTTTGCCAAGGTCCGCTTTGATTTTACATCGCCAAGACTACATGCTTGGTCTTATGCCGCCAAGCCTTTTCCTTGGACTTCTTTTGCCAAGATCACACTTGGACTTTGCCTTTACCAAGTCTTCATACTTAGATTTTCCTGTCACTTAAACATATTCACAATTAGATCACAAAATATTGCCTAACTTAGATGATTATCCAAACATCAAAACATATAAATGCTTGGGGCATTGTTGCACCAACAGATCAGTCGATTTGAATAATCAAGCTCCAAATTCTCTGTTTGCTTGAGTAGTAACATCAATCGATTGCTAATCCATAGTAGTTGAGTTTCAAATTGTGTTTGCTCAAATAACAACATCAATTGATTGATAATCCCATCCGTCGATTGATTATGCCCAAAACCCCGTAAGCCCCCTTAAACCACCCTTGATCTCGATGTTTATGGTTCATCAATTGATTACTACTCTATGCCAGTTGATTGATACTCAACTGATACTCCTATTTCAACATTTCTCAGGTTGAAATTTCACTTTGCTTAATATTTAATTGACCACAACTTATCAGGACTTCTCCTACTTAACATTCGGTTATTTTTAACTTGTCAAAACTTCACTCGTCTAGCATTCGATCAATCTTGATATGCAAACTTCACTCGTCTAACATCCAGTCAATTTTGACCGACCAAAACTTCATCATGGCCAAACATTCGACTCTCCTTTACTTGTTTAGATTTCCCTTCTCATGCTAAACATTTGGTCAATCTAACCTGCTGAGACTTCACTGTTGTCAAACATCTTGTTCTTTTTGATCTATTTGGACTTTCCGTCTCACGTCTAACATCCGATCCTTCCTGACCTATTAGGACTTCCATCTGCATGCTTAATATTCGATCCTTCATGATTTGTTAGGACTTCTGTCACTTGCCAAGTGTCTGATCCTCTATGATCGATTTGAACTTCCCTTCACTCACTTGGCCTTTGCTTTTCATCTCGTGCGAAGTGTCCAGTCCTCTGCGACCTACTTGGGCTTCATTTTGCATCTCGTATCAAGTGTTCAGTCTTCCATGATCCACTTGGGCTTCAACTCTAATCTCGTGCTAAGTATTTAGTCCTCCATGACTTACTTGGACTTCGCACTTAATAACTTTTAGTTGGACTTATGATTACCAAGTGTCTAGTTAACTATGATCCACTTGAATTTTTTGTTCAACCATCAAAGTCAACTGCACCACAATCTTTCCCTTCCAATAATCTCCTCTTCTACATTTAGTTTGGCCTCTCTTAACCAACAATCTTCCCTTAGAGAGTATCGTTTGGTCATCACCACATACTGTTCAAATATCAAAATCTAATTTGAACTAATCTCGAACTTAGTTAACCTTAGTCAGAGGTCGATTGAACCAACAAATGCAACATTGTAAATGTGGGACTCACATATTTCAAACTACATAAATACCTGAGAATGTGGCAGTAGGTCAATCTTTTACTATTGAGCAATATATATAAGAAATTATAGATTTTCCACATTAGGAATGCGGCATTAAATAAAGTCAAATGGGAATTGTTGAATTCTTTCACTAGTGAACCTTGGTGTGATCAAATGCAGTCCAATTTGGTCCGTCATTACTTGAATGACTCCATTCCTGTTGATGAGGTGGGGACCACTATTCATCAAGTATGATGCGGGCACATGTGAAACGACATTATAAAAAGCAATTGCATCTCTTGATCTGAAGCTAGACACTAGTAGGAGCTTTAACCAAAATAAAATAACTAGCCACCAACTGGTATGAGCCATAACCATAATAAAATAACTAGCCTCCCAAATAATTATATTCCAAATGTAAATTTATTTAAATTACATTGATAATCAAGATAGAAGGTGACACAATTCATGGTACAAGAACAAGGATAAAACATTCACCAATTAAGGGGGCACAATCCAGACAAAGTTAGGGCTCTAATTTCCTTAATTAAAGCCTCACTGTCTACTTAAAAGCCTCAACCACTTACTGCCCTGTTTGGTATAACAATTTCATGGGTCAAAATTTCAGGTAGAAGCTCTCAAAGCATGATGAAATTCATCTTAAGGTTAAGCTACACTATGTTTTCCTGTGCAATGATATTTACCCTTCAACCTAACCTTGGTGACTTTCAAAATTCAATGAAGGAACCCAGGAGCGAGGAAGAGATCCTACCTCAACAGTAAGAAAGCACCGATGAAAGCCTCAATGAATATACTACCCTAGAGACCAATTAGACAATTTTGATATGTTTCCAAAAATAGACAAAGGAAAGAGGTTTATCTTTCATCTTATTGTTGATGTTTTTTTTTACACATATACTCTAGGAAAAATCTACACAATCAACTACATGGAGAGTTTGTTTGCACGAACTACAAGCCCCTACTCTACAAAAAGTGAATTTAAGCTACCTAACAATAAAAGAAAGGGAAGGCAAGGCTTGAGAATCACCGATTATCTTGAGGGCACAAGAGTTCACTGCGGACCAAAACGAGGTATTTGTGAAGCCGACCACATTGAACCCAGACAGTGGTGCTCAATTGTACAAGGAAGCAATTGGATCACAGACAACCGACCTTGTTTATTTGTTGTAGCCACATGCAAAAGATTAAAAGGTAAGGAAAGGGTGGAAGCTATGAATGTAGACAAGAAAACAAATGGCTCGATTGCTTGTTAGCATGTGTTACTACTGATCAATCCTCCCACGACTGATTTATTGAAAAATAATTTTATAACTAATTGATCAAATAAGAACGTGGATGAGTTAATTTTTTGAGTAAATAATTGTAAATCAATTTCTCATGTGAATGAGAAATTAATGTCTAAATAACTATCCGAATGATGGAGGAAATCATAACATTTGACAGATTGGTCTAGATTGATCAGCGCGAATACATGAACACTAAGTTGAGCATGTGTGGATGTTAATTCTCTAGGATAAACAAATATGCACAAAGAATATTAGTGAAAACGAGGTTGTCACAATCCAATTGGGCTAACAAAATTGACTTTCAATGCTAGTTTTGGGTTGTAAATTAGGACTGAATTGAGGGGCTGAATTAATTAGGCTCTAATTGGAGCTTATTAATTAGCCCAATCAATTAATCAACACTATTCAACCAAGTGAAAAACTGCAGCAGCTGAGGAGTAACGAATGACATTGTTCCATAGTGTCATTTGACATGTTTAAACATCCATTTGGTGGTTTAAATGAAGGGGCATTTCACTCCTTGACCATGCCCTTACAAGCCTTGGTATATGCCTTCCACCCCTTGAAGACCACTATATAACAACTTCATTCCTCCACTCCAAGTTAGTCAACTCTCAAGTGATCATCTTCCTCTTGAGTTCTCCTCTATTTTTGAAAGTTTGTCAAAATTCAATAGGTGTAAAACTCCTATCTTTGAGTTTGAGTTGAAGGTCACTATATCCTTAGAGACAATTGTTGATAAACCATAAATACCTAAGTGGAGCAATATCATCTTAAAGAGAGACTTCAACACTTATCTCGATCTTACAAGTACCCAAAAGCCTATGTCAGCATCCAAAAGGGGTGCCTTGATGATTAACAAATATAGATTAGTCATGATTAGCTTGAAGGGGTATGTTGACCAACTTGAAAGGGAATGATCTTGTTGTATTGGGCTGCCAACAAGATGATGATTTGGTGGACTTGTCGATAAAAATCGAGGGAAGAGGATTAGGTCGTGGAGGGGATGAACTAGATGAGTTGCCTCCTTTTTGTTGAAGAAGTCATAAGGCATGAGGTTGGCATGGGACAAAGTCACACGATGATGGGGAGTGTTATTCATGATTTTGAGGGAAAAGGGGTGGAGTAGTCGGGTGAAGCAAGTAGAGGAACAAGACAATGGGAAGAAGCATTTTAATTGGAAAAATATGTCTAACATTAGGAAATTTTAGTTTAACCCCTATTTAGAAAAAGACATTACATGTAACAACATTCTAAATACCATAGTTTGATCTTAGAAACAAATATCCATGGTAGACTCCAATAAAAATAGTTAAGCTAAGAATAAAGCTTTTGTAAAAGTTGAATTAATTAGAACAATGTATTTATTGATCCACTTCTAGATACTAACTTACAATTGGAAGGTTATTAAAATGTGTCTATTTACAATCTTGGAGGTTAATAGAATACAAAATACAGGGGAGCTTACGTTCCTATATTGGATGATAATTAAATGCCATGAAGATTATTTTTTTCTTTTTTAAAGAAATATTTACCTCAATTGCTAATGCAATACATGTTTAATGCAACACAACTCTTTGAATGTCTCATGATGTAATTTGTCTGTGGTTTAATTTTTTGTAATAATATTTTCTCAGATACTTGCTGGTAGATGCCAACGTCTGGTCGAGACAAGTTTTAGTATGGTTAGATGGATATTATTGGAAATAGATTTTCATTTCCATTTTCAAAGTTAACCAGCCACACTGGACTCTTGAACAAGTTTCAAACCATCCTTTAGTATTGATCTTGACCATGTAGTTCTTAGAAAAAACAAAGCCTAATGGTCTAGATGTTTATATTGCACTAGATATTCCAAATCAATATTGTTAATTTTGTGATATATGTTGGTGTAATCAATCTTTGGTCAAGGTTAACTAAGTTCGAGTTGAGTTTTGATGTTTAAGCAATATATATTGATAAATGAATAATAGTCTTAAGAGGGAGATAGTTGGTTAAAGGGGACTAAGCTCGGCTTTATTTTTGAGCAAAATACCTAGTGAAAGGAGAGATTATTGGAGAAGGATATCATTGTAGGAGTGAGAAGACTAAGTCGGTCATAGAGACTAGACACTTGTCATAAGATGAGAAGTGAAATCCAAGTGGATTACGGAGGATTGAACATGTGACACGAGGTGAGATGTGAAGTCTAAGTGGGTTAAGGAGGATCGGACACTTGACACAAGACAAGAAAAGAAGTCCAAGTAGATTATAGAGGATTAGATACTTGACATGTGACAGAAATTTTAATAGGTTATGGAGGATCAGATTCTTGACATGTGACAGCAGTTTTAATAGATTAAGGATGACTAGATGTTAGACACGTGAATAGAAGTCCTAATAGGTCAGGAAGAATTGGATGTTAGGCGTGAGATGAGAAGTCCAAATAATTCAATGAGAACTAGATATTAGACAATGATGAAATTTTAGTAGGTCAAAGTTGACAAGATTGAATGTTTGGCACAATAAGGATTGAATGTTTGACAATAATGGAGTCCTAGCAGGTCAAGATTGACTGGATGCTAGGCTAGTAAAATCTTGACAGGTCAAGGATGATCGGATGCTAAGCGGAAAAAGTCATGGTAGATTATGGTTAATCAGATATTAGATAAAGTGAGTTTTCAATTTCGAAAAAACTGAAATAGGAGTATCAGTCAACTACTATGGAGTAACAATTGACTAATGAACTATAAACCTTAAGATAGAGGTTTAAGAGGATTTACAGAGATTTTGGGCGTATTCAATCAACTATTGGATATTAGCAATAAATTGATGTTATTGTTTGAGTGAACAAAGAATTTAAAATTTGATTGTTCAACTCGATTGATTGTCATCTAGTAGTTGATTAATGTTATTGTTCGAGCGAATAGAGAGTTTGAAACTCAATTGTCCAACTCGATTGGTCATCATTAGTCGATTGATGAGAGGAGCAATCGACTAATGTCACTATTCAAGTGAATAGAAAATTCAAAACTTGATTGCGGGACTTAACTGTTTAGGCATCAATCGACTGATGATAATGAGCAGATGATTAATTTAGTCAAAGTTGAGGTAGAAAAACCATTATGCAGGTGTAATATTCGAATCTACAGTGGAATAATCGATTGATGATGATGAACAGTCGACTGTTAGGTGGAAATCATCTCTGACTTAAAGCCTATAAAAGAGGGTTTCGTAGAAGATTTCGCTATTGGTTCTTGGAGACTTTGAAAGGAAAGTGTTGCTGGATTTTAAACTTTCAAGAGGCAATCCAAAACAATCAAACAATGAGCAAACAAAGATTACTTATATAAAATATTGTTTACATTGCATTTTTTATTTTTTTTGTTATATCTTTGTATTTGGTTGAATTGTGTATACAAGAATAAGTTGTAAGAGATTTATCCACCTCTGAAAGGTGTCCGACAAGGAGAATAATTAGTGGTGCTATCATTAGGATGCTAGACGGTGGAATAGAAATTAAGAATTCTGAACCACGTAAAATTGATTTGTATTTGTTTATGTTGTTTCCGCTGTGTATTAAACTCTTGTAGATGAGCACAACGAACAAAAATGATTGAGAATCACAAGTGTCTATTCACCCCCTCTCAGCAGTCCCAACAATATACTCTTAAGATTTCTTCTTTATCAAACTTCAGCTAAGAAGGAAGCCGTGTTATTTCTTGGTCACATTTCTTCCTAGTTTAATTGTTGCACTGCTTTGGTTTACTACTATTGTGTGCCCCCTTTAGGTAACAGAAGACGGAAAATATTGCCTAGTTCTAGTGTTTGAAGCAAAAGCTTTGAAATTGTCTGATTTTGAACAAAGACAGGTATGTCAACTTTTTTTTTTCCCGTTTCAGACTGTAATAAACAGTAGCAAATCTAGGATTGACGTAAGGAATTTTTCTATTATCACGGAGTGAAAACTATGTGAATTGCAACTCTCACTAAATATTTACATTGCTTCAGGCAAAATTCACATCGTTCTTTGGACCAGGAATCACTGCAGAAATTGGTGATCGTCTTCTGCTCTTATGCATATTGTAAATTTTTTTGGTATAAGAATTCAATTTCTTCTCTCCCAATAATATAATGCACGACTTCAGGTAAAGGAGGAGAAGCTGATTTTTATGAAGTTCGCCTTATCTCGCAAACGACTTCAGAATCAAGTTCGCAATCATAATTTCGCCTTAAAGCTACTGCATATACTACTGATGTAAATTTCTCATCTCACTCCATTTATTTGAAAATGCTTGTTTTTAGTGTGTATGTAAATGATGTGTCACAGATATATTGCTAGAAATTTTGAAGTCATCAGTGAGATGCATCTTGTATTCTCTTCTTACCTTCTCAGTTTTATTTACCATCACATCATTGATCTCGCTGCACTATTGCTCCCATAATCAACGATTTGAGTTTGTTCAAGCGTTTGTTTTCCCCGTTATTGTAGTTGTTGTTATAGCTGTAGTACATTTATTATTTATATCGTTGGTCAGCTTACAGTTCAACAGTGTTTAAGACATATTTTTAACTTGCTTTTGGTTTTTCATTTGTACGGGGATTCGTGAGAGTTTAACTTGCTCCCCATTTTTTTAAAAAACTAATGTGGTGTCAGGATTCAGAATGTTTATTAACCATATGAAAAATTATCTCCTGATGACTTATACGTCAATCCATCATAAATTTAATATTTAACAAAGAGAGACGGACTGATCCGTCATTCTGATCGATTGAGAAATCCCCAATTCAAAATGGATTGCGGATTAGACGGTCAATCTACAGGTCAGAACAGATAAAATAAAATCAAAATTATTGAGATATTGATAGCTTGAGATGATAATCGACAAGAAGAATGGAATACCTTAATAAAAAAATATACATTTGAAGCAACTAAAATTTTATAATTGAAATTCAATTATCGATCAACATTGTTATATATTTATTTTTTATTCTTTTAATACTTTAAAATATTTAAATCTTGATAATATATAAATTCAAAATTTGACTAATCCAAATAAAGATCTAATCGAGATTTTTCATCATTTGTATTAGTTGACTCTGATATGTCATCATTTTTTATATTAATTAAAACAGTAATAGTAAAATAATTATCAACTAATTAGAGAATATCAAAAAAATTTATTAAAGTATTTAAATCGAATATTTTTTTTCTAACTTTTTATATACTTTATATCAAATTTTTTTTTGTGATAGAAGAAGATTGTGATTATGAGTTTGTTAGTATTAGATTATTAGTATAAATAAATAAATAATTTTTCTTTCATCAATTTTATCTTCTTTTAATATTTCTCAATCCGCGGGTCAACTCAAATTTACTGCGGGTCAATCCATCTAGATCCATAATCTGTGCGGATTGATTTGTTTAGGTTCGTCAAATGACGGATTGATAAAACTTCAATCAAATCCGTTTAAATTACTCGACAGAGTATATCAATCCAGGGTCTAACTCAATTTGACGGCTCTATTATGATTTCATCGCCAATAATGTGAAAATACACATCCTAATTCGCAAGTCAATGATGGAGCAAGTAACTAAAGAACGTACCATAAATTTGATCATCGAAGTTGAGCTGCTTTTCAAGATTGTTGTTGTCTTGTGTGTGGGATTTGGCCATAATTTTTTCAGTTCTCCAGTGGAAAGGGTTGCTGAATTTGCCAGAGGGCAAAAACTGAGTTTCCTGGTTTTACAAATTTGGTCAGCCTTTGGAATTATGTCTCGTAAATTCAAGTCTATGCCTTGTTTTCCTTCAGATTTGATTTGTTCTCATTGCCCCTAACCCGTTAAATCTCGCACCATGATACCAGGAAGAACTAACTTGTGACTAGTCATATAGTAAACGATAATCAAAACTCTAAGTCATTGTAGTAAGGTTCCATGGAAGGAAGGAGATCCGACAGTTCGGTACATCCGAGCCATATGAAGAGGTCATTACGGTCGTATTATATTCTAGACGCTTCGTGTCTCGACCTACTCTTCATCTCGGTCATATTATATTTCAGACGTTCCGCATCTCGGGTTACTCTTCATCTCGGCCGTATTATATTCCAAATGCTCCGCGTCTCGGCCTACTCTTATCTCGGTCGTATTATATTTCAGACACTCCGCATCTTGGCCTACTCTTCATCTCGGCCGTATTATATTCCAGACACCCCGTGTCTCGGTCTATTCTGCATCTCGGTCGCATTATACTCCAGATGTCCCGCGTCTCGGCTATTATTCTTCATCTCAGCCCCACATATCGGCAGTTGCACACTATTTTGAATGTATGACTTCCCAAAGTATGATCTATCTCAGCTAGTTAAATGACATGATGGATATTCCTATTCATATAGCCAGCGAGGCAGTCCTTATTAGCATTTCCCTCCGACCAGGGAACAAAGACTTATACTGATTTTCATAAGTCTGTCTACTGCATTAATAAGGAGTTGTTGATGGAAATTGGTAAAACTCCAATCCATAATTTTAATCTCTAATCTACTCTTAAGAAATAACAAACATGATAATAACATAAGTTGCGGAAGCGTACCAGAATCTATAGTTTTAATCCTGAGAGATGATCTTCAATTTGCAGACTTCTTTAGGTTTCCAGAGAGTTTTATCGATGGGAAACAAAACGAAGAAAAAGTGTTGTTCTGCAAACTGGGACCATAACCTATTATATAATCCAAAGGTTGCTTATTTCTAATTTGGCCCCTCAATAAATCATAATTAACACATATTTTATTCATAACAATTAAGTCCTTTAATTAAGTCAAATTCCTTAATTCCAAAATTAAGATCACAATAATTTTGACTTATTTAATTGATGACATTTAATATTTATAATTATAATTATGACTCCAAAATTCTAACAATCTCCCACTGAGCCATATGCGTAAACTTATAAATGTGTTAACCTTAGTGAGCTCAAAACTTTTGTCATCATAACCATAGGGCTTTCTCAACAGTCTCGTCCATTGATTATATAGACATAGGATCAATGCAGTCTTTGTTGTATCTTTCACAACTAAACCATCAATGGTCACATATATCAATAAAATCAAATGACATAGATCAATTATGAATTTGTGGCATGAAAATTACATGCAAGGTGATCTATTCATGTCAATTTTCAACTGGTCCTCCTTAACCAAAGTGAGATCAAAACTTTAACTTAAGTTATACAAAGTGTAATGAAGTAAACATTAAACTTTATATCTGATCAGAAAATCTCTAAATATATAATTTTCAGAGACATAACCAAACATATATAGAAAACAAATACAGTACAAACTCCCACTAGTGAATTTCACCAAACTGAATAACACCCATATGAGTGGTATGTTCATAAAAGACATTGGGCGGTAAACCTTTCGTCAAAGGATCTGCTATCATGGAGTTTGTACCTATGTGTTCTATCAAAATCTGTCCACTTTGTACTCTTTCTTTCACAACAAGGAACTTAATATCGATGTGCTTCGATTTTGTCGAGCTTCTATTGTTGTTGGAATACAATATAGCTGATCTATTGTCATAAAATAACTTCAGTAGTTTCTCAACCCTTTCCAAAATACGCAGCCTAGAGATAAAAATTTTCAGCCATATTCCATGATTAAATGCCTCATAACATGCTATAAGCTCTGCTGCCATGGTGGAAGAAGCTGTCAGTGTCTGTTTGACACTTCTCCAAGAGATAGCTCCACCAGCCAACAGAAAAATATAGTCTGAAGTGGATCTCATGCTATCTTGACATCCAGCAAAATCAGAGTCAGAATATCCCATGATCTCAAGAGTATCTAACCTCTTATATGTGAGCATGTAATCACTAGTTCTCTTTAAATATCTCATTACCCTCTTTGCTGCTTTCCAATGATCCATTCCTGGGTTGCTTAAATATCTGCCCAACACTCCAACAATGTATGCAATATCCGGACGCGTACAAACTTGAGCATACATAAGACTTCCTACTGCTGAAGCATAGGGAATCTTTTGCATTTCTTGAGTCTCGAGGCTTCCTTTAGGGCACTGTTTAAGACTAAACTTATCTCCTTTAGCGATTGGGATGTTTCCTGGTTTGCAATCTTGCATGTCAAATCTTTTAAGCACCTTATCGATATAGTTCTTTTGTGATAATCCAAGAATACCTTGAGAACGATCTCGGTGTATTTGGATTCCTAATACAAAAGATGCATTACCAAGATCTTTCATTTCAAAATATCTAGATAGAAATCTCTTGGTATCGTTTAACATACCTATATCATTTGTGGCAAGCAAAATGTCATCAACATATAAAACCAGAAAAATGTGCTTACTCCCACTAAACTTATGATACACAATCATCTACCACATTCGCCTCAAAACCAAATGAGATGACTATTTGATGAAATTTATGGTACCATTGACGAGAAGCTTGCTTTAACCCATAGATGGACTTCTTAAGTTTGCAAACAATGCTCTTTGGATCTCCCGATACAAAATATTCTGGTTGCACCATATAGATTGTTTCCTCAATGTCTCCATTAAGAAAAGCTGTCTTGACATCCATCTGATGGAGTTCCATATCGAAGTATGCGATAAGTGTCATGATTGTCCTAAAAGAGTCTTTCGTTGAAACTGGAGAAAATATTTCTTTATAGTCAATCCCATATTTTTGAGTATAACCTTTAGCTACAAGATGTGCTTTATATCTTTCCACATTACCATTTGAATCCCTTTTGGTTTTAAAAATCCATTTACAACCAATAGGTTTCACACCTTCTGGTAATAGGACAAGTTCTTAAACATTATTGTCTTGCATTGATTTATACTCTTCATTCATTGCTTCAATCCACTTTTGAGAATGTGAATCTTGCATGGCTTGACGAAAGTTGATTGGATCATCCTCCGCCATGTCATCATTTTTCTCATGTTCTTGGAGTAGTACTATGTAATCATCCGAAATAGCACTCCTCCTTTCTCTAGTGGATCTACGTAAAAGCACTTGTTCTTCATGCATTGGTTCTTGAGGCTGTTGAGTTTGTTCTTCTGGGAGTTGATTAACAATGTCCTGTTGTACTTGTATTGCATCCTGATTACTAATAGGAATAAAATCCTGATCATTATCAGAAGCAATCATAGGAATATAAACTATTTCCTCTTCAAGAGTAGTAGGAATACATTCCTCCTCAAAGACAATGTCTGTTACTTTATTCTTCCCCCCAAACTCAATATCCTCAAAGAATGCTGCAGTTCCCGTCTCAAAGATATTCTTTACTTTGGGATCATAAAACTTATACCCTCTTGATTGCTCAGAATATCCAATAAAGTAGCTACTTACTGTTCTAGAGTCTAATTTCTTTTCATGTGGCCTATAGGGTCTAGCCTCAGCTGGACATCCCCAAACATGAAAATGTTTTAGACTAGGCTTTTGCTTTGTCCAAAGCTCAAAAGGTGTTTTAGTAGTTGCTTTAGTGGGTACTCGATTTAGAATGTAAGATGTTGTCTTTAATGCTTCTCCCCAGAGTGATGTTGGCAAAGTTGAATGACTAACCATACTCCTTACCATATCTTTAAGAGTCTGATTTCGTCGTTCAGCTACACCATTCATGCTTGGCGAGCCTGGCATGGTGTACTGTGGGACGATTCCACACCTCTAGGTATTGAGCAAAAGGTTCTGGACGTTGCTCACCTGAACCGTCATATCTACCGTAGTATTCGCCACCACGATCAGATCTGACTTTCTTAATTCTTTTGTCGAGTTGGTTTTCGACCTCAAACTTAAATGATTTGAAAACATCCAATGTTTGAGCCTTTTCATGAATAAGAAATATGTATGCATATCTAGAATAATCATCAATGAATGATATAAAATATTGTTGACCATTCCAAGAAGGTGTTGAAAATGGTCCACAAACATCCGTATGTATCAATTCCAATACTTCTGTAGCTCTATATGCACCATCTGATCCAAGTCGTTCAACTCTATTTCTAGAGATGTGCCCTAAACGTTTATGCCATAATGCACCTGAGTTTTCATTATTAAATTTTCGCTTAGTACCATGTGATTCCACATTTAGGGTTTCAATATAAGAAGCATTTATATCAAGCATATAGAGATTGTCATAAATGATAAGTGAACCGGTTCCAACAATAGTAGAATTAATAGATAAACTAAACTGACTGTTTTCAAACGAACAACAATAACCTAATTTGTCCAAATGAGAAACAGAAACCAAATTCCGTCTAAAGGATGGTACAACAAAAGTATCTATTAAGTCCAAATAATAACCAGTACTTAACAACAATCTAAAATGCCCTATGACTTCCACTTCAACCGACTTACCATCACCCACATAGATGCATCTTTCAACATCACTTGACTTTTGGTAGCTCAGGCAACCCTGCATTGAAACACTGATGTTAGTAGTAGCACCGGAGTCTAACCACCAAGTGTTTCTAGGTACTGAAGCTAAATTTACTTCAGACCAAACCAAATTTAAAAATGTACCCTTTTTCACATGCTAGGCATGATACTTAGGACATTCTTTCTTGACATGATCAGGCTTGTTACAGAAGAAACAACCTTTCTTGTCATTATCCTGCTGTTGTTTCTTCGCATAAGGACCTTTTGTAGTCTCATTCTTTCTTTTCTTGCCCTTAGCTTTAGGGGTGCTTGCCAAATAGGCACTTTCAACCTTGTTTTGCTTTAACCTCTCTTCCTCTTGAACACAGTATGAAATGAGCTCATTAAGAGTCCATTTCTCCTTTTGATAATTATAATTGATTTGAAACTGACTGAACTGGATTAGAAGAGAAATAAGCACTAAATGCACAAGCATGTCATCCGACAATTCAAGGTTAAGTGCTTTTAACTTTGATGCAAGGTGGGAAAACTCCATGATATATTCTCGAATATTTCCCTTGCCTTTATACTTCATGGAAATCAAGTTTTTAAGAAGTGTACTTGATTCCACCTTATCGCTTTTGACAAAGCGTTGTTCAATTTCATCAAGATATTCCTTAGCTTTAGTGATACTATTAGACACGGCGCCCCTAAAAGCCTCTGGTATGTCGCGCTTGATGATCATAAGACTCATGCGGTTAGAGCGATCTCACTTCTCATATTTAGTTCTTTGTTCAGAAGAACTAGAATCCGTAGGAGTAATAGGTTGCTCTGTCCTGAGCGCAAGATCTAGATCCATGCAGCCAAGAACAATGAGAATGTTCTCCTTCCAGTCCTTAAAATTTGTACCATTAAAGACCGACACTGAATTTAAGTTAGCAGAAATAGTAGCAACACTTACTAAAAAAGAACACAAAAATAATAACATAATTAACATGTTCATTATGATGAAATTTAAAATAAATGGTAAATCTCATCTAAAGATACATAGTGCAACAACAATATCAAGTCTTTGGACAATAATATTATTTGGAAATGGTACTCTTGTTGTAATAATCAAACACTAACAATAATGTATGACAAATAATAAATCTATCTTTGGATCGATTCATTAAATTCATAAAAATAACAATTATAACCTTATAATTGTTACGTGCTTATTATCACAAGTAAATGTATAAGTTTGTTAAGTATAAATCTTCCTTTGGGCCGATTAATACTCACATAAATATACACATTTACACCTTATTTAATACTTGAATAATGTCTCAATATTTCAAATAAAATTAAATTCAAGTAATAGAGGTCACTTTGGTGACATATAATTTAAATTTAACTTAATTTGAAATAATAGATATTAATGAAATTCATATAATCCATTTAATATTTAAATCTGTATTATAAAATTAATTAATTAAATTATTTTATCCAAATAATTTAATTAATTTAATGGATTATTATAAAAAGGGGATAAAATAAGGATAATTATATAAAAATCCATAACTGTTCCGACAGTTTTTTTTAATTAACCAAAAAAAAACTGCGTTTCCAAAACTGATCGCACGTTCAATTTTTTTTTCTCAATAGCCCAGAACCGCAGAAAAGAAGAAAAAAAAATTGGGATTTATCATTGTAGCACATGAATTCTTCATCGCTTTGATTTTTTTTTTCGATTCTGAGCGATTAAAAAAAACAAAAAATTGAATTTCTCCTGTATCAATGAAAAACGAACAGGATGTTTTTAATCCCCTTCTCGATATGCAATTTTCTACCAGTCTCATCTCCAGAAATCCAACGCACTTTTTTTCGACCAGTCTCATCTCCAGAAATCCAATGCGGTGGAAAATCAAAAGCGAAAGAAGAAATCTCTCTTCGATGAAAATAAATACGCAGAATTGATAGATAAAACAGAATCTATAATTATCTCTTAAGAATTGGAAATAGAAGGCTCTGATACCAATTGATGGAAATTGGTAAAACTCCAATCCATAATCTTAATCTCTAATCCACTCTTAAGAAATAACCAACATGATAATAACATAAGTTGCGGAAGCGTACCGGAATCCATAGTTTTAATCCTGAGAGATGATCTTCAATTTGCAGACTTCTTTAGGTTTCCAGAGAGTTTTGTCGATGGGAAACAAAACGAAGAAAAAGTATCGTTCTGCAAACTGGGACCATAACCTATTATATAATCCAAAGGTTGCTTATTTCTAATTTGGCCCCTCAACAAATCAGAATTAACACATGATATCCACAATATTTTATTCATAACAATTAAGCCCTTTAATTAAGTCAAATTCCTTAATTCCAAAATTAAGATCACAATAATTTTGACTTATTTGATTGATGACATTTAACATTTATAATTACAATTATGACTCCAAAATTCTAACAGTTGTCTCCTAGCAACCACACGATGAGCATTAATCACAGTCTATGCGCCTACGACATTTATAAGGATAATGATGCCCTGTTATGTATCGCTCAGCGTGAGTACGTCACTAGGTCATACCGCCCATATTTACCTTATCGCTCGGCGGAAAGACTCGCTTTTATATAACCCTCATTGAAGAGGAGGAAAGATAGGTTCGCATTCTAAAAAACACTCTCCGCTACTTTTACCACCTGTTTTTGCTAATCCCTTCCTTGAGCGTCGGAGGGGCATTATCGAGATCTCTCTTGGCACTCTTAACTGCATTTTCTTGCAGGGTATGTCGTTCAGTCGTCTCGCATCATTCGACTCGGCTAGCGCCCGATACGCCAGCTCTTCCATCTCGGCTTTCCCTCTGCGTTAGTCGTCCTTTCGTCTGAGTCACCGATCCTTTGCCGTCTTCTCCACTGGACACCTCATCGTCCCTGTCTTGACAGACAACATAATTAGCATCGTCTGTGGAAAGTTCAATAAACACTCCTAAGACAAGGATGGGAGACCAAGGAGTGAATTCCGATAATCATAACTCTGTAACTCCACTGAAGGAAATATGACCAGGGAAAGTATCATCGTCTTCGTCAAGAATATCATGGAGGACGTCCTACGTGACCTTTTCCCCCGGGGTCCTACTCCTATGCAGGTGTCCCCCAATTTGGTTCAAGGTCCGACCCCAACATTTGTCCCTTTAACTTCAGTCCCACCGAGGGCAGTTCCTATAGTCTCAATGTCGACCGAGTCATCCTCTATCGCATCTCTATAAGAATCTTCTGAAGAAGCACTTTCTTACACACCACAAGAAAGAGATCCCAAGAAGGGCAAGACTTCGCTAGTCGGCACATATTCTCCCCTTGCCCCCAGCATTATAGCTGAGAGAATGCCCAAGTCCTTCAATCAAATATCTATAGGAGGGTACAGTGGCTCGGCTGACCTAGAAGAATACTTGGGAAGGTTTAATAAGCTTCCCTGATACATAATTATTCTGATGGAGCCCAAAGGTGGTTCGACCGGCTGCCTGAAAGATCCATCAGTTCCTTCTAGGACCTCTTTGTTCTTTTTCTCCAGCACTTTGCCAGTAGCAAGAGGTACCGTCGAACTGCCCAGTACCTTATGACTATAAAACAAAAGAGTAATGAATCCCTTCGAGATTACATACACCGGTTTAACCGAGTGGCAGTTGATGTCTTGGATGCTTCGCCCGGGACAGTAGTCAACGCTTTTTCCCAGGGATTAATAAGGGGGGATTTCTCGAAGTCCCTGATGAAGAGACCCTCGTCTCACTTCGAGGCCTTACTAGCCAGAGCAGAGGCATACATCAATTTGGAAGAAGCCGAGGAGGCAGCAGATGAGCAACAAGGAGGGGGGAGATCTAACGAGCCTCAACCCCAAAAAACTAAGTAAAAAGGCCCTTTCCTTGGCACCGAGTCGCCCTCCCAGAGTTCCTTTTATCTACCCTCCTCGGCTGGTCAAAAATAGGACAATCCATACTGTACAGGAAGCTTCGCAACCATTGATGTTGGCAGATCAACGTGCCCCTTTTTGCGCTTTCCATCAAGTGCACGACCACTCAACTCGGGAGTGTCGTACTTTAGCCAAAGAAATCAGGCAAGTTATGAGGGAGCAGCAACAAAACTTCAACGCCTTGCCCCGGTTCCCGCAAATAGAAGCAAGACTAGAATCGCGAAATCACGCTTGGAGAAACCCCTCCAGACGGGCTCCTCGACCTTCACCCAAGCACCAAAGGCAAGCTTAAATTCCTTGAAGGGCTCGAGAGGCCTCTCTAAGCGAGCCAGCTCCTCGACCCGAATCGTCTCAGGAACTCTTCAACACTCCACATCGCGGCACCATCAACATGATTACCGCGTGGAGCCAGAGACGGAGATTCGAATCGGGCCAGGAAGGCTCACAAGAGGCGGCTGGAAAATATGAAAGTAAATATCAATCGAAGACGCATCGAAGGACCCTCGATGAACTTCAGCCCCGAGGACCTGCGAGGAGTTTCTATCTCGCATGATGATGCCTTGGTGATTAGAGCCACCATCGCCAATTATGACGTGGCCAGGATCTTCGTGGACACAGGTAGTTCGGTTAATATTTTATTTAAATACGCCTCTGATCGTATGCAGCTCGACCCAGCACAACTCCAGTCGATGAATACTGCTCTATTCGGCTTCTCGGGTCACGAGGTGCCTCCCCTAGGTCGGATTGATCTACCTCTATCTCTAGAGGAGGAGCCCCTCCGTCAGACCCGAATTATCACCTTTACGGTGGTAGATGTTTCCTCAGCCTATAACGTCATCTTGGGAAGGCCAGCGCTACACTCCTTCGAAGCTGTCATATCAACATATCACCAGAAGGTCGAATTCCCTGTGAATAATCAAATAGGGGAAGCCGTTGGAGATCAAAAGGCAACTCAGAGATGTTATGTGAAAGAAGTCTGGACTGGCCTAGGAAAAATTGGAGGATTGAAATGATAGAAGTTTACACTCTCTAGGAGGAGTCGCTGGACGAGGAAGTTGCTAGTTATATATGAGAGGTGTTCTAAAGCAATCGTCTTATGATTAAACCATTTATATGATAAATAAAAATTCACTGTTTAAGTATATATATTTTTATGTATTTGATTAGATCTTATATTCATTTACTGAATGTCTACAATACGATTCACAACATGAGAGAATTTGTGATTGGATCACAACTAGTGAGTATCTCTACATGTGTAATTGTGATATTGGAATTATCCCTAGTCGATGAATTGATGGATTTGGACACCATCAATTCTGTCGAGACTAGCATGAGGTATTCTCTTTGATGTAACCAAGCAGCTGATTCTCACTGGCTGGAGACATTGTGATGTTCGGAGTTAATCGTGGATGCTAGTTATGGTAACTAGTTCATTTGAGTGACCAGCTGTAAGACTTCATATGGTTCTCTACATATAAAGATATGTCAATGAAGTTCTTACTGCAGCTTAAGTACGATGTTCCTTTGACTTGTGGTATTCAAGTCATCTTGGTAATGGAGACTTATGCTTTGACATCTTAAGAAAACATCTCTAAGGGGATGTGGACCCGGGATGATTGGGTATAAGTCAAAATGTCCGAAGGTGTTTGAATAACCTATAAAAGATTCACCACTCCTTGCGAGGAGATGTATACCCTTGGCCTCTCGTCGGATTGTTACTAAAGTCTTTGGCTAAAGCATTACGTATTTAGAGTAAGGTACTCTTGGATACATGTGCAGTAACTGGAATTCGTAGGACAAGAAAATGATACTCGGACTAGGTATGACATAGTCAGCCTAATGGGGACTGACACTATAGACCATGTCCTGAACCAAGTGAGTATAAGATGAGTGAAGGGAACGAGGCACGATTCATTGTAGCTGCTGAAGGGTTTCAGAAATAGTTCTAGGATCAACCGTTGATTTTCCAGTTAATTGGGGATCATGATGTACTATTAGGTGTCACTCATGATCGTTCTATAATTAATGGTTAATTATAGATGACCAACATAAATCGGGAACCTATTTGGTCACACGCACAACGAGCGTAATCCGAAGGATTTAAAACGAGCTTGAGAATGAGATTCTCATATCGAGAGAAACTAGGTTTGGTTGGACCAAACAAGGAGCGAGCATGAAATCGTTTCAGTCGCAATGGAAGCATGAATGGGCTGAGTCTTATGAAGACATGATGGATGAACCAAATTGGTTTGGTTCTAATCCAATAGTGGAAAATAAATCAAAGTGGTTTGATTTGTTTTAAACGAATGAACCAAAGTTGGTTTGGTTCGTTTTAACTTAAAATAGACCAACTCGGTACGGTTTATTTTAACTTAAGTTATTGGAGCGGGTTAACGGATTTTGGTTATGAGCCAATAACTCTAAGGAGAAGGTTTTTTGATGATTAAGAAACACGCGCTCTATAAAAGTGCGGCTAGAGGTTTGGAGAGCTCTAAGTTTTATTTTGGAAACTTCTCTTCCTCTCCTCTCCCTCTCTTCTCATTGCCGCCGCCCAAGAGGATCCGTGCCCAGCTTGTGCCGTCGTCCATCTTTGTGCCGTCGGCGTCCAACTACTGCCGACCACCCCTCCAACGACCCGCCTTAGCTCTGGTGACCAAGGATCAGCTGGCCACCTCCTTTGGCCAGCGCCAAGTCCTCCACAAGCTGTCCAGTTTGTGGACAGCTTGTTTCCTTCTTGTCGGAGCATCATTTGGATGGCGTTTGGAGCTCCGACAGTGGCTTCCTTGCCGGGGATTGGATCTCCGGTGATCCTCATAGGTGGAGGACCAAGGATTCGTCAAGAGGTTGACGAATACCTCTTCGAAGAAGCGAGTTTTGGGGACTCATTTTCGAATCCGAATTTTGATTCGGATTGTGATCTCTCGATCACATCGTCTTCGACATGAGGCTAGTGACTCCTATGAAGATGAGGCTCGTAGCTTGGCGAAGCTATCCCGATGGTACTTGACGTGGATAGGATAGAGGCAATTCTAGCGTGAGTTGCTCTAATTGATGTCATTCCCGCTGTGTTGGGTTTTTCCGAGCCGCAAAAACCGCTTTTTGCATTGCGGAAACCTCGGAAGCCCCGGCCACGGATCCGTGCGAAGTATAAAATAATAATTATATGTATGTGCTTACAGAAATCCTAGATCTACCTTAGATCTAAGAGGTTAGAACGTTACCCTCGTAGCGACGCCCTTCGCTTATCCCGCTCGTCCAAAAATTCGTCGGAACTCGAGAGTGTCAAGTGCACACTCCTCTATGGTATCCACACAAGCAATAGGTGGAGAAAACTCAACCTTGAGTGTGCTAGCACTCCTTGGTTGGTTCGGCCAAAGAGAGGGATGGGAGAGGGAGAGCTTGAGAGAAAAGGTTCCAAGGAAGAAGATGAAGTTGGAATTAACTCACCCAAATGAATTTCATCTAATGAAACCCGTGGCGGCCACGTCAAGGACAGGGAGTTACATGCATGCATGTAACTCCCATGTCCCTTGGTCTCCCTCATGAGGTGGCACCAATTGACAAAGTCAATGATGATGTGGAGCATCATCATTGGCCGGCCATGCCTAGTCATCATCATGACATGGCATTTGGTCAAGTCAAACTTGACCTTTCATCTTCCCTCTCAAGTCAAGTCAAACTTGACCTCTAATCTCCCATGGTTGATCAAATCTAACCACTTGACTCAAGTCAATTTAATATAATGAATCTCTATTCATTAATTTAAATTGATTTGATGAATCAAATCTCAATTAGACTCATTCAATACTTGAATCAACTTGAGTCTAACTCAATTAGTCTAATTTGGATTACTCTTAATCCAATTTGGTTCATCCCATGAACCTAATCCTCATGGTTCATCATATGAACCTAATCTCCATCTAATTGCTCTTATGTGTGTGACTTATAGGTTCTTGTAACGCTTGGCAATGTCCCTAAACCGATTTAGGAACATAAGCAATGAGCGGTATCTAGCAACACATCATTGCTACCCAAGTTACAAGAATGTTGAGCTCCAACATCACCTTTGTGACTACTAATTGTGACTCACAATATGTGACAATGTCCTCTATCCTTGACATCTAGATTGACCAATCGAGGCATAGACCGTGTCCCTCGTGCAATCTAAATCTTGAACTCAGTAGACTCACTCTAATCAAATGAGCTCAATATCTCATATTGACTCATTTGGGCATAACCATACGCCCGTGGTCTCACTCTATCAAGAATATCGATGTCACCCGTCATATAGGAGGATAGATCCCATCTACATCACTCATCCCTCACGTAATTAGTTACATACCCGATGTCGCCTTTATAGTCCACCCATTTACGGGTGGCGTTTGTGAAACCAAAGTATGCAACTCCTTATGTAGGGAACCATGGTGACTTCAGGTCTAAGGACTAATAGTCATACTAATAGCCACATGAGAAAGTATATGACACTCATATAGCGATCCATGATACTTTCTCATGGCGGGTCATTCAGTATACATTCTCCAATGCATACCCATGTGTCAACTTGATATCTCATATCCATGACTTGTGAGATCAAGTCATCTTGTTGACCTACATGCTAGTCTCTACGCATTAACATTGTCACTGAATGTTAATACTCGACTAGGAATGATTAAGAGTAGTGTTCTCTATATCATCTCATTATCGATTCAACCAATCGATTGATATAGATAAGAACCTACTACTCAAGGACATTATTATATTTAGTTATTTGGCACCAATACAAGTAAATATAATAACCATGCCTTTATAAATAGGAATATGATACAATAAAGTCCATACAACAATCATCACATGATTGGCTCTAGGGCTTTCACTAACAATCTCCCACTAGCACTAGTGCCGATCAGTAGTATCTAATACCCAATGACCTAGTGTGACCATCATGCTTTTACTGCGTAGCCTTGGTCAGGATCTGCGATGTTAGCCTCTGTGGGTACTCTGCAAATCTTCACATCTCCTCGATCGACAATCTCACGAATGAGATGGAAGCACCGTATATTATTCGGCCTCTGTTGTAGAATCAATAGCGTGTCTGCTTGGAACTCTTCCGACTCACGGTGCTACCTATTCAAGCAAAACCACGAACCACATTGCGATCTATAATCATCACAGTGGGTTTGGAAGTTGGCATCATTGTAACCCTTCTGACTAGCTCCTCATCGCCTCGAATATCAAGAAATATTCTTTAGTCCTTCTCAAGTACTTAAGAATATTCTTGGCTATCGATGGCGCTCACGGATCGGTATCTACTCGTCATGCTCAAAGCATCTGAGACATCGGGCAGTACATAGCATAGGCGTACATGATAGATCCTATAGCGGATCGTAAGGGATCTTATCCATGCAGTCTCTCTCCTCTCTAGAAGAGGACTTTGAGTCTTGAAAGACTCACACCATGTGACATCGTGAAGTCCTTTCTTGGAATTAGCATGTAGCGAGTAATACCGTGTCGATGTATGTACTCGACTTAGGCCAAGCAATCTCTTAGATCTATCTCTATAGATCTTGATGCCTAGAATCTGTGCTTCACCTAAGTCCTTCATTGAGAAAGCCGTCCCGACCAAGTCTTCCTGGGGTATGGCGAAGGGATGTCATTCCCAATAGTAGTATGTCATCCACATACAATACAAGGAACACAATGTGTTCCCATTAACCCTCTTGTAGACCACGGGGTTCATCTTCATTCTTGATGAAACCAAATGTTTGATCGCATCATCGAATCGAAGATTCCGGCTCAGAAGCTTGCTTTAGCCCATAAATGGACCTTTGCGACTGCTTGCATACCTTGATCTACAAAACCCTCGGGTTGTGTCATGTACACATCCTCGAGTAAGTTTCCATTGAAGCGCGGTTTTGACATCCATCTGCGGATCTCATGTCGTGGTATCTTTGCAATAGCAAGCAAGATCGAATGGACTTAAACATCGCCCTTTGGAGAAAAGGTTTCATCATAGTCAATACCATGAATTTGCTTGAAACCTTTAGCCACCAATCGACCCTTATAGGTATCGTAAGTCCATCCATGTCAGTCTTTCTCCTAAAGACCCACTTACACCCAATGGGTTTGACCCTTGGTGGATCGACCAAAGTCCATACTTGGTTAGTGTACATGGATTCCATCTCGGATCTCATGGCGTCTAGCCATTTCTCGAATCTGGGCTCATCACGGCTTCTGATAGGAGGTAGGCTCATTCTCAATGAGCATAACGCGTCATCATGGTCGGACAAGAGAAATGAGTATCTCTCGGTGACGGCGTACCCTATCGGACCTGCGAAGAGGTAGGTCTACTTGAGCAATTGGTTGTTCCACAACTCTTTGTCAACAACCTCATCACCCACAACACTTTGTGGTTCTGTTCAACCTCCATCAAGGCCTCGGTCTATGGTCCTTATCTTGAATTTCTTGAGATCGAAGGTACTCCACTAGTTTTTCTAGAAACAAAATCCCTTTCTAGAAAAACCCGGTCTTTGCCACAAACACTTTGTCTTGGACTAGGAATGTAGAAGTAATATCCTTGTATCCTTGGGATATCCAACAAAATAGCACCTATCGGTTGGGTCCCGGTTTATGCGAGACTTGGCGTCGAGCGTAAGCCTCACAACCCCAAATCCTCATAAAGACATCTTGGGATTTTCCTGTCCATATATCGTATATGGTGTCTTTACCTGACCTTGGATGGTACGGTTAAGGGTAAAGGCTGCTGTGTCGAGCATATCCCCAAAGGATATAGGAAGATCATGTGACTCATCATAGATCGTACCATATCGATAAGTGCGATTCCTCCTTTCGGATACACCCATTCCCTTTGTGGTGTTCGGGAGGAGTGAGTTGGGATAGAATCCACACTCGGCTAGATAGTCACGAAACTCATGGCTAAGGTATTCACCACCTCGATCGATCAGTATCTTAATACTCTTGCCAGTGGTTTTGTACTTCATTCTTGAATTCTTTGAACTTTTCAAAGGATTGATTTATGTCATAAGATACACATAACCATATATCTGAAGTCATCGATAAATGTAATGAAGTACACCAACCACCTCTAGCGACAACATTGAAAGGACCACATACATCACTATGTATAAGTCCTAACAAATCTGTTGCTCTTTCGCTATGTCCACTAAAGGGAGTCTTGGTCATCTTGCCTAAAAGGCAAGACTCGCATGTCTCATATGATTCAAAATCAAATGAGTCTAACAGCCCATCCTTATGGAGCTGAGATAAGCGACTCTCATTTATGTGACCTAAGCGACAATGTCAGAGATAGGTTTGGTTCAACTCATTTGACTTGAACCTCTTGGTACTTATGTTATAGATAGGGCTCTCTAAGTCTAGAAAATAGAGTCCGTTCATTAGAGGTGCACTACAATAGAACATATTATTTAAATAAACTGAACAACATTTGTTCTTTATTATAAATGAAAATCCTTTCTTGTCCAAACAAGAAACTGAAATGATGTTCTTAGTTAAAGGTGCACATAACAACATTCATCTAATTCTAGTACAAGCCCGGAGGCGAGAGATAGATCATAAGTTCCTCAACGCTGCAACCCTTGCTCCATTGCCTACTCGTAGGTCCACCTGCGCCCTTTGTCGATGCCTGCTATTTCTCATTGCACATTGGTACAAATGTGAGATGCACATCCGGTATCTAATACCCATGATGAAGAAATAGATAGATTGACTTCTATAACATTTATACCTAAGTAGAAGTCTCACTTCTCTTCTTCTTAAGATCTTCGGTATGCCTTGCGATTCGCTTCCGGTGTCACTGCTTCCTTGCAGAAGAAGCAAGCCCCTTACTTGGCTACCCCTCCTTTAGGTTTAAGTTCTTTGCCTTTGCCCTTGGCTTAGGACTTTCCCTTACCTTTAGGCTTGCCCTTGCCTTTCTTCTTCTGCACCATCAAAATGGTGTCGATTTACCCTTCTTAAAGTTAAGCTCTGCGATTCTCAACATCTTTGAGCATTTTGGCTTAATGGCTTATCAATTTCATTCATGTTATAATTCATGACAAATTGATTGAAGGCTTGTGGCAAGATTGCAAGATTAGGTCGTGTGGACTCTTGGCAAGTGGGAATCCCGGCCTTTGTAGGTTTTCTCGTACCCAATCATCTTGAGTACATATGTACCTCACAGAGTCCCTTCTTGCATTTTGGACCCAAATAATGCCTTAGAGACTTCATATCTCTCATGCCTAGCTTGTCCTTGATATAGTTGTGAAGATGTCCAACCATATCATAAGCATTCATGAACTCGTGTTGCTTCTGAAGCTCAGAGTTCATGGTCGCGGACATTAGACATGACACATCTAATGCATCATCTTGATGCTTCTTGTAAGCATCTTTGTCGGACTCGAGGCATTGGCGGGAGGTGCCTCGGAATGGGCTGCTCCGGGGCGTCTGACTTCCTTTCTTGGGTGAGAACAATTCTCAAGTTCTGTGCGATCCGGAAATTTGCTCCATTGAGCTTGTCCTTCTCAAGGGCGGATCGCGAGAGAGAGAGTGTTCGTGTTTGTCATAGTTATCTACAGCATACAATGCAGAGAATTAATATCATATTCCTTTTATCATTTAATTAGGCCTTTAATCAAATGATGCTCCCACTGAATTATAGGAATTTTGTAGAATCGAGTTATGGATGTGGTCAAACCACATTACTAGATTCATACAAACTAGCTATAATTCTTGCGGGACAAGATCCACATCATACTAAGCCTTGAGTTAGCTTTGGCTAAATCGCCCAAGACTTAGTATGATCGGTGGGTAACACATTACCATTACATCTCTATGCAACTCTTGTTTATAGGATTAAGACCCACATTTACAAAAGACCTTGAGTTAGCTTTGGCTAAATCGCCCAAGATTTAGTGTAAATGCGATCTTAACCTATCTTTCCAACGATTGGAATGTGCCTATAGTTCTACTCGATCCAATTGAGTTAACTAGTTTTGCTCAATCTAATTGAGCTTACTCTAACCCAAGCGCGATAGGCGGAACCAAGATTGTCCCTCCGCAACCTACCAAGATAATATGTGTTGCTCTGCTTTGGCAGATTCAACAACAACAAATGATCGAGGTAGTGATGGGTATCAAGGCTCGGTAGGCATTTTCGAGTTGATTCGATTATGATCTAATCTAATCGTAATGTGTATCTTATACACATTTAGGCCTTTATTATCCTATATTAGCATGCATCATATACATACATTAATTATTCTAGCATGCATCATATACATACAAACATTTTTCTACTAGCATGCATCACATACATACAAGCAAAATCAATTAAATATATATATATATATATATATATATATAATTAAATGTGATATAGTCATGGCCCTACTACGATCTTCTCAAGCCAATGAGAAGATCGGATGATCAACCTAAGGCTAGCGGCTTCTCCAACGCTTCCTTTGACCGCCATGTGTCGTCACCCTTCTCGTAAGCTCGTCTTCAAGTGGACTTTCCACGCTCCATTTTGTACATTACAAATACTGAAACTCGAGTTACATTCGAGTCTAAAACTATTTACAACTAGAATATTAAAAGAATAGGTGCGCCTTGGTCGCATACACTATACAACACGCCTGACCACAAAGCGGCAGCAGCCGTATTATGAATTACAACACACTTATTCAATCAAATTGGGGTTCATTGGGCCATGACAATCACAGAATTATACATAATTCTAAATTATGTATTTTACAGAAATTTCTATAATTTTTCCTAATTTATTTCAATTTATGAGTCAACTCTCCGTAGCGGTCCCACTAAGCGGTTTCAGGCGCGATCGCGGGACATGGCCCCTTCGGGGATAGGGCAGCGCCCTACTATAAAATAAACTTTGAGTGTCCCTACAATGATCTTACAGCGACTTAAGTCACTGTCCCAAAAACCTAAAGCGAGAACTCGCGATTGGAGAGTTTTCTCGGCGGTTGAAGCCTACAGTGTCCCAACACTCGTTTTGCCCGACTCTGAGAAAAATACCCAAAATTCTATAAAATAAGAAAATTTACAGAAACATATAAATCTGTAATTTTTATATCTAATATAAAAACTACAAAAACGAAACACATACATGCTTCGCACGTGGCTCTGATACCCTTTGTTGGGTTTTCGAAGCGAAAGCCTTTTTGCGTTGCGAAACCTCGAAGCCCGACCCGCGGATCCGTGCGAAGTATAAAAATTATAATTACATGTATGTGCTTACAGAAATCCTAGATCTACCTTAGATCTAAGAGGTTAGAACGTTACCCTCGTAGCGACGCCCTTCGCTTATCCCGCTCGTCCAAAAGTTCGCCGGAACTCGAGAGTGTCAAGTGTACACTCCTCTATGGTATCCACACACGCAATAGGTGGAGAAAACTCAACCTTGAGTGTGCTCGCACTCCTTGGTTGGTTCGAAGAGAGGATGGGAGAGGGAGGCTTGAGAGAAAAGCTTCCAAGTAAGAAGATGACGTTGGAATTAACTCACCAAAATTAATTTAATCTAATGAAACCCCTAACGTGGCCGGCCACTTCACGGAGAGGGAGTTACATGCAGGCATGTAACTCCCATGTCCCTTGGTCTCCCTCATGAGGTGGCACCAATTGACAAAGTCAATGATGATGTGGAGCATCATCATTGGCCGGCCATGCCTAGTCATCATCATGACATGGCATTTGGTCAAGTCAAACTTGACCTTTCATCTTCCCTCTCAAGTCAAGTCAAACTTGACCTCTAATCTCCCATGGTTGATCAAATCTAACCACTTGACTCAAGTCAATTTAATATAATGAATCTCTATTCATTAATTTAAATTGATTTGATGAATCAAATCTCAATTAGACTCATTCAACACTTGAATCAACTTGAGTCTAACTCAATTAGTCTAATTTGGATTACTCTTAATCCAATTTGGTTCATCCCATGAACCTAATCCTCATGGTTCATCATATGAACCTAATCTCCATCTAATTGCTCTTATGTGTGTGACCCTATAGGTTCTTGTAACGTTGGCAATGTCCCTCACCCGATTTAGGAACATAAGCAATGAGCGGTATCTAGCAACACATCATTGCTACCCAAGTTACAAGAATGTTGAGCTCCAACATCACCTTTGTGACTACTAATTGTGACTCTCACAATATGTGACAATGTCCCTCTATCCTTGACATCTAGATTGACCAATCGAGGCATAGACCGTGTCATCCTCGGTACAATCTAAATCTTGAACTCAAGTAGACTCACTCTAATCAAATGAGCTCAATATCTCATATTGACTCATTTGGGCATAACCATGCACCATTGGTCTCACTCTATCAAGAATATCGATGTCACCCCGTCATATAGGAGGATAGATCCCATCTACATCACTCACATCCCTCCGCATAATTTGTTACATACCCGATGTCGCCTTTATAGTCCACCCATTTACGGGTGACGTTTGTGAAGCCAAAGTATGCAACTCCTTATGGGAACCATGGTGACTTGGTCTAAGGACTAATAGTCATACTAATAGCCATATGAGAAAGTATATGACACTCATATAACGATCCATGATACTTTCTCATGGCGGGTCATTCAGTATACATTCTCCAATGCATACCCATGTGTCAACTTGATATCTCATATCCATGACTTGTGAGATCAAGTCATCTTGTTGACTTACATGCTAGTCTCTATGCATTAACATTGTCCCTGAATGTTAATACTCGACTAGGAATGATTAAGAGTAGTGTTCTCTATATCATCTCATTATCGATTCAACCAATCGATTGATATAGATAAGAACCTACTACTCAAGGACATTATTATATTTAGTTATTTGGCACCAATACAAGTAAATATAATAACCATGCCTTTATAAATAGGAATATGATACAATAAAGTCCGTACAACAATCATCACATGATTGGCTCTAGGGCTTTCACTAACAATCTCCCACTAGCACTAGTGCCAATCACCGTAGTATCTAATACCCAATGACCTAGTGTGACCATCATGCTTTTTCTGTGCCAAAGCCTTGGTCAAGGGATCTGCGATGTTAGCCTCTGTGGGTACTCTGCAAATCTTCACATCTCCTCGATCGACAATCTCACGAATGAGATGGAAGCACCGATATATTCGGCCTATGTTGTAGAGAATAAGCGTGTCTGCTTGGAACTCTTCCACTCACGGTGCTACCTATTCAAGCAAAACACGAACCCTGATTGCGATCTATAATCATCCTGGTCAGTTTGGAAGCTGGCATCGCTGTAACCCTTTACAGCTAGCTCCTCATCGCCTCCAAATATCAAGAAATATTCTTTAGTCCTTCTCAAGTACTTAAGAATATTCTTGCTACTATCGATGGCGCTCACCGGATCATTGGTATCTACTCGTCATGCTCAAAGCATACGAGACATCGGAAGTAGTACACAACATGGCGTACATGATAGATCCTATAGCGGATGCGTAAGGATCTTATCCATGCGGTCTCTCTCCTCTCTAGAAGAGGACTTTGAGTCTTGAAGACTCACACCATGTGACATCGTGAAGTCCTTTCTTGGATTAGCATGGCAACCGAAGTAATACCGTGTCAATGTATGTACTCGACTTAGGCCAAGCAATCTCTTAGATCTATCTCTATAGATCTTGATGCCTAGAATCTGGTACTTCACCTAAGTCCTTCATTGAGAAGCACGTCCCGACCAAGTCTTCCAGTGTAGCGAAGGATGTCATTCCCAATAGTAGTATGTCATCCACATACAATACAAGGAAGACAAGCTGTGTTCCCATTAACCCTCTTGTAGACCACGGGGTTCATCTTCATTCTTGATGAAACCAAAACTGTTTGATCGCATCATCGAATCGAAGATTCCAACTCGAAGCTTGCTTTAGCCCATAAATGGACCTTTGCGGCTTGCATACCTTCCCGATATCTTGTGGATCTACAAAACCCTCGGGTTGTGTCATGTACACATCCTCGAGTAAGTTTCCATTCGAAAGCGGTTTTGACATCCATCTACCGGATCTCATAATCGTGGTATCGCAATAGCAAGCAAGATCGAATGGACTTAAACATCGCCATCGGAGAAAAGGTTTCATCATAGTCAATACCATGAATTTGCTTGAAACCTTTAGCCACCAATCGGCCCTTATAGGTATCGAAGTCCATCCATGAGTCTTTCTCCTAAAGACCCACTTACACCCAATGGGTTTGACCCCTTCAGGTGGATCAACCAAAGTCCATACTTGGTTAGTGTACATGGATTCCATCTCGGATCTCATGGCGTCTAGCCATTTCTCAAAATCTGGGCTCATCACGACTACGATAGGAGGTAGGCTCATTCTCAATGAGCATAACGTCATCATGGTCGGACAAGAGAAATGAGTATCTCTCGGTGACGACGTACCCTATCAGACCTGCGAAGAGGTAGGTCTACTTGAACAGGTGGTTGTTCCACAACTCTTTGTGCAACAACCTCATCACCCACAACACTTTGTGGTTCCTGTTCAACCTCCATCAAGGCCTCAGTGCTATGGTCCTTATCTTGAATTTCTTCAAGATCGAAGGTACTCCACTAGTTTTTCTAGAAACAAAATCCCTTTCTAGAAAAACCCGATCTTTGCCCACAAACACTTTGTCTTTGAATGTATGGGAATGTAAATATCCCTTTGTATCCTTGGGATATCCAACAAAATAGCACCTATCAGTTGGGTCCCGGTTTATGCGAGACTTGGCGTCGAGCGTAAGCCTCACAACCCCAAATCCTCATAAAAAGACATCTTGGGATTTTCCCTGTCCATATCGTATATGGTGTCTTTACCACGACCTTGGATGGTACGGTTAAGGGTAAAGGCTGCTGTGTCGAGCATATCCCAAAAGGATATAGGAAGATCTGTGACTCATCATAGATCGTACCATATCGATAAGTCACGATTCCTCCTTTCGGATACACCATTCCACTGTGGTGTTCCAGGAGGAGTGAGTTGGGATAGAATCTCACACTCAGCTAGATAGTCACGAAACTCATGGCTAAGGTATTCACCACCTCGATCTGATCGAAGTATCTTAATACTCTTGCCAAGCTGGTTTTGTACTTCATTCTTGAATTCTTTGAACTTTTCAAAGAATTGATTTATGTGTCATAAGATACACATAACCATATCTACTGAAGTCATCAGTAAATGTAATGAAGTACCTGTAACTACCTCTAGCAGCAACATTGAAAGGACCACATACATCACTATGTATAAGTCCTAACAAATCTGTTGCTCTTTCGCTGTGTCCACTAAAGGGAGTCTTGGTCATCTTGCCTAAAAGGCAAGACTCGCATGTCTCATATGATTCAAAATCAAATGAGTCTAGCAGCCCATCCTTATGGAGCTGAGATAAGCGACTCTCATTTATGTGACCTAAGCGACAATGCCAGAGATAGGTTTGGTTCAACTCATTTGACTTGAACCTCTTGGTACTTATGTTATAGATAGGGCTCTCTAAGTCTAGAAAGTAGAGTCCGTTCATTAGAGGTGCACTACAATAGAACATATCATTTAAATAAACTGAACAACATTTGTTCTTTATTATAAATGAAAATCCTTTCTTGTCCAAACAAGAAAGCTGAAATGATGTTCTTAGTTAAGCGATAACAACATTCATCTAATTCTAGTACAAGCCCAGAGGGCAGAGATAGATCATAAGTTCCTACAGCAACAGCAACAACCCTTGCTCCATTGCCTACTCGTAGGTCCACCTCGCCCTTTGTCAATGCCCTGCTATTTCTCAGCGCCTGCACATTGGTACAAATGTGAGATGCACATCCGGTATCTAATACCCATGATGAAGAAATAGATAGATTGACTTCTATACATTTATACAGTAGAAGTCTCACTTCTCTTCTTCTTAAGATCTTCAGTATGCCTTGCGATTCGCTTCCGATGTCTGCTTCCTTACAGAAGAAGCAAGCCCCTTCCTTGGCTACCCCTCCTTTGGGTTTAAGTTCTTTGCCTTTGCCCTTGGCTTGGGACTTTCCCTTACCTTTAGGCTTGCCCTTGCCTTTCTTCTTCTGCACCATCAAAATGGTGTCAGATTTACCCTTCTTAAGGTTAAGCTCAGCAGTTCTCAACATGCTGAGCATTTCAGGCAGTGGCTTATCAATTTCATTCATGTTATAATTCATGACAAATTGATTGAAGGCTCTTGGCAAAGATTGCAAGATTAGGTCGTGGCGGCTCTTGGCCAAGTGGGAATCCCGACCTTTGTAGGTTTTCTACGTACCCAATCATCTTGAGTACATATGGACCTACGGGAGTCCCATCTTGCATTTTGGACCCAAACAATGCCTTAGAGACTTCATATCTCTCATGCCTTGCTTGTCCTTGATATAGTTGACGAAGATGTCCAACCATATCATAAGCATTCATGAAACCGTGTTGCTTCTGAAGCTCAGAGTTCATGGTCGCGAGTATTAGACAGGACACATCTAATGCATCATCTTGATGCTTCTTGTAAGCATCTTTGTCAGCTCGTGAGGCAGTGGCAGGAGGTGCCTCCGGAATGGGCTGCTCCAGGACGTATAGCTTCCTTTCTTGGGTGAGAACAATTCTCAGGTTCCTGTACCAGTCCAGGAAATTTGCTCCATTGAGCTTGTCCTTCTCAAGGACGGATCGCAGAGAGAGAGTGTTCGTGTTTGTCGACATAGTTATCTACAACATACAATGCAGAGAATTAATATCATATTCCTTTTATCATTTAATTAGGCCTTTAATCAAATGATGCTCCCACTGAATTATAGGAATTTTCGTAGAATCGAGTTATGGATGTGGTCAAACCACATTACTAGATTCAAACAAACTAGCTATAATTCTTGCGGGACAAGATCCACATCATACTAAGCCTTAGTTAGCTTTGGCTAAATCGCCCAAGACTTAGTACGATCGGTGGGTAACACATTACCGATTACATCTCTATGCAACTCTTGTTTATAGGATTAAGACCCACATTTACAAAATACCTTGAGTTAGCTTTGGCTAAATCGCCCAAGATTTAGTGTAAATGCGATCTTAACCTATCTTTCCAACGATTGGAATATGCCTATAGTTCTACTCGATCCAATTGAGTTAATTAGTTTTGCTCAATCTAATTGAGCTTACTCTAACCCGAGCTTACTCTAACCAAGATTGTCCCTCCGCACCCTACCAAGATAATATATGTTGCTCTGCTTTGGCAGATTCAACAACGACAAATGATCGAGGTAGTGATGGGTATCAAGGCTCAGTAGGCATTTTCGAGTTGATTCGATTATGATCTAATCTAATCGTAATGTGTATCTTATACGCATTTAGGCCTTTATTATCCTATATTAGCATGCATCATATACATACATTAATTATTCTAGCATGCATCATATACATACAAACATTTTTCTACTAGCATGCATCACATACATACAAGCAAAAATCAATTATATATATATATATATATATATATATATAATTAAATGTGATATAGTCATGGCCCTACTACGATCTTCTCAAGCCAATGAGAAGATCGGACGGTCTACCTAAGGCTAGCAGCTTCTCCAAACGCTTCCTTTGACCGCCATGTGTCGTCGTCACCCTTCTCGTAAGCTCGTCTTCAAGTGGGCTTTCCACCGCTCTATTTTTGTACATTACAAATACGAAACTCGAGTTACATTCGAGTCTAAAACTATTTACAACTAGAATATTAAAAGAATAGGTGCGACGCGCAGGTCGCATACACTATACAACACGCACAACCACAAAACGGCACGCAGGCCGTATTATGAATTACAACACACTTATTCAATCAAATTGGGGTCATTGGGCCATGACAATCACAGAATTATACATAATTCTAAATTATGTATTTTTACAGAAATTTCTATAATTTTTCCTAATTTATTTCGAATTTATGAGTCAACTCTCCGTAACGGTCCCGCTAAGCGATTTCCGGGCGCGATCGCGGGACATGGCCCCTTTCGGGGATAGGGGCAGCGCCCCTACTCGCAAAATAAACTTCGCGAGTGTCCCTACAATGATCTTACAGCGACTTAAGTCGCTGTCCCAAAAACCTAAAGCGAGAACTCGCCGATTCGGAGAGTTTTTCTCGACGGTTGAAGCCTACGAGTGTCCCAACACTCGTTGCTTCGACTCTACGAGAAAAATACCCAAAAATTTTATAAAATAAGAAAATTTACAGAAACATATAAATCTGTAATTTTTATATCTAATATAAAAACTACAAAAACGAAACACATACATGCTTCGCACGTGGCTCTGATACCACTGTTGGGTTTTTCCGAGCCGCAAAAACCGCTTTTTGCGTTGCGGAAACCTCGGAAGCCCCGGCCACGGATCCGTGCGAAGTATAAAATAATAATTATATGTATGTGCTTATAGAAATCCTAGATCTACCTTAGATCTAAGAGGTTAGAACGTTACCCTCGTAGCGACGCCCTTCGCTTATCCCGCTCGTCCAAAAGTTCGTCGGAACTCGAGAGTGTCAAGTGCACACTCCTCTATGGTATCCACACAAGCAATAGGTGGAGAAAACTCAACCTTGAGTGTGCTAGCACTCCTTGGTTGGTTCGGCCAAAGAGAGGGATGGGAGAGGGAGAGCTTGAGAGAAAAAGTTCCAAGGAAGAAGATGAAGAGAGTTAACTCACCCAAATGAATTTCATCACCCATGAACCCCTAAAGTGGCCGGCCACTTCACTCATGGAGAGGGTTACATGCATGCATGTAACTCCCATGTCCCTTGGTCTCCTCATGAGGTGGCACCACTGACAAAGTCAATGATGATGTGGAGCATCATCATTGGCGCCATGCCTAGTCATCATGACATGATGGCATTTGGTCAAGTCAAACTTGACCTTTCATCTTCCTCTCAAGTCAAGTCAAACTTGACCTCTAATCTCCCATGGTTGATCAAATCTAACCACTTGACTCAAGTCAATTTAATATAATGAATCTCTATTCATTAATTTAAATTGATTTGATGAATCAAATCTCAATTAGACTCATTCAATACTTGAATCAACTTGAGTCTAACTCAATTAGTCTAATTTGGATTACTCTTAATCCAATTTGGTTCATCCCATGAACCTAATCCTCATGGTTCATCATATGAACCTAATCTCCATCTAATTGCTCTTATGTGTGTGACTATAGGTTCTTGTAACGCTGGCAATGTCCCTAAACCGATTTAGGAACATAAGCAATGAGCGGTATCTAGCAACACATCATTGCTACCCAAGTTACAAGAATGTTGAGCTCCAACATCACCTTTGTGACTACTAATTGTGACTCTCACAATATGTGACAATGTCCCTCTATCCTTGACATCTAGATTGACCAATCGAGGCATAGACCGTGTCATCCTCGGTACAATCTAAATCTTGAACTCTAAGTAGACTCACTCTAATCAAATGAGCTCAATATCTCATATTGACTCATTTGGGCATGGCCATGCACTTCGTGGTCTCACTCTATCAAGAATATCGATGTCACCCCCGTCATATAGGAGGGATAGATCCCATCTACATCACTCACATCCTCCGCATAATCTGCTACATACCCAAGAATCGCTTTTATAGTCCACCCATTTACGGGTGACGCTTGACGGCCAAAGTATGCAACTCGTTATGTAGGGAACCATGGTGACTTGTGTCTAAGGACTAATAGTCATACTAATAGCCACATGAGAAAGTATATGACACTCATATAACGATCCATGATACTTTCTCATGGCGGGTCATTCAGTATACATTCTCCAATGCATACCCATGTGTCAACTTGATATCTCATATCCATGACTTGTGAGATCAAGTCATCTTGTTGACCTACATGCTAGTCTCTACGCATTAACATTGTCCCTGAATGTTAATACTCGACTAGGAATGATTAAGAGTAGTGTTCTCTATATCATCTCATTATCGATTCAACCAATCGATTGATATAGATAAGAACCTACTACTCAAGGACATTATTATATTTAGTTATTTGGCACCAATACAAGTAAATATAATAACCATGCCTTTATAAATAGGAATATGATACAATAAAGTCCATACAACAATCATCACATGATTGGCTCTAGGGCTTTCACTAACAATCTCCCACTAGCACTAGTGCTAATCACCGTAGTATCTAATACCCAATGATCTAGTGTGACCATCATGCTTTTTCTGTGCCAAAGCCTTGGTCAAGGGATCTGCGATGTTAGCCTCTGTGGGTACTCTGCAAATCTTCACATCTCCTCGATCGACAATCTCACGAATGAGATGGAAGCACCGATATATTCGGCCTCTGTTGTAGAATCAATAACTGTGTCCTGCTTGGAACTCTTCCAGCTCACAGTGCTACCTATTCAAGCAAAACACGAACCCTGACTGCGATCTATAATCATCCTGGTCAGTTTGGAAGCTGGCATCGCTGTAACCCTTTACAACTAGCTCCTCATCGCCTCCAAATATCAAGAAATATTCTTTAGTCCTTCTCAAGTACTTAAGAATATTCTTGACTGCTATCGATGATGCTCACCGGATCGAGTATCTACTCGTCATGCTCAAAGCATACGAGACATCGAGAGTACAAAAGATGGCGTACATATGATAGATCCTATAGCGGATCGTAAGGATCTTATCCATGTCTCTCTCCTCTCTAGAAGAGGGACTTTGAGTCTTGAAAGACTCACACCATGTGACATCGCAAGTCCTTTCTTGGAATTCTCGCATGGCAAACCGAAGTAATACCGTGTCATGTATGTATACTCACGACTTAGGCCAAGCAATCTCTTAGATCTATCTCTATAGATCTTGATGCCTAGAATACAGGCTGCTTCACCTAAGTCTTTCATTGAGAAGCACATCCCCAGCCAAGTCTTCACAGACTGTAGCGAAGGGATGTTATTCCCAATGAGTAGTATGTCATCCACATATAATACAAGGAACACAACTGTGTTCCCATTAACCCTCTTGTAGACACAGGGTTCATCTTCATTCTTGATAAAACCAAACTGTTTGATCGCATCATCGAATCGAAGATTCCAGCTCCGAGAAGCTTGCTTTAGCCCATAAATGGACCTTTGCAGCTTGCATACCTTCCCAGTATGCTGTGGATCTACAAAACCCTCAGGTTGTATCATGTACACCTCCTCGAGCAAGTTTCCATTTAGAAACGCGGTTTTGACATCCATCTACCAGATCTCATAATCGTGGTATGCTGCAATAGCAAGCAAGATCCGAATGGACTTAAACATCGCCACTGGAGAAAAGGTTTCATCATAGTCAATACCATGAATTTGCTTGAAACCTTTAGCCACCAATCGACCCTTATAGGTATGCGCAAGTCCATCCATGCCGGCCTTTTCTCCTAAAGACCCACTTACACCCAATGGGTTTGACCCTTCGTGGATCAACCAAAGTCCATACTTGGTTAGTGTACATGGATTCCATCTCGGATCTCATGGCGTCTAGCCATTTCTCAGAATCTGGGCTCATCACAGCTTCCTGATAGGAGGTAGGCTCATTCTCAATGAGCATAACGTCATCATGGTCAGACAAGAGAAATGAGTATCTCTCAGGCTGACGACGTACCCTATCAGACCTGCGAAGAGGTAGGTCTACTTGAATAGGTGGTTGTTCCACAACTCTTTGTGCAACAACCTCATCACTCACAACACTTTGTGGTTCCTATTCAACCTCCATCAAGGCCTCAGTGCTATGGTCCTTATCTTGAATTTCTTCAAGATTGAAGGTACTCCCACTAGTTTTTCTAGAAACAAAATCTCTTTCTAGAAAAACCCCAGTCTTTGCCACAAACACTTTGTGCTGACTGGGAATGTAGAAGTAATATCCCTTAGTATCCTTGGGATATCCAACAAAATAACATCTATCGGATTTGGGTCCCAGTTTGTCTGAGACTTGACGTCGAACGTAAGCCTCACAACCCCAAATCCTCATAAAAGACATCTTGGGATTTTTCCCTGTCCATATCGTATATGGTGTCTTTACCATGACCTTGGATGGTACACTTAAGGGTAAAGGTGCTCAGGTCGAGAGCATATCCCCAAAAGGATATAGGAAGATCTGTGTGACTCATCATAGATCGTACCATATCCAATAGGGTACGATTCCTCCTTTCGGATACACCAATCCACTGTGGTGTTCCAGGAGGAGTGAGTTGGGATAGAATCCCACACTCAGCTAGATAGTCACGAAACTCATGGCTAAGGTATTCACCACCTCGATCTGATCGAAGTATCTTAATACTCTTGCCAAGCTGGTTTTGTACTTCATTCTTGAATTCTTTGAACTTTTCAAAGGATTCAGATTTATGTGTCATAAGAGCTCAATATCTCATATTGACTCATTTGGGCATGGCCATGCACTTCGTGGTCTCACTCTATCAAGAATATCGATGTCACCCCCGTCATATAGGAGGGATAGATCTCATCTACATCACTCACATCCCTCCGCATAATTCGTTACATACCCAGTAATCGCCTTTATAGTCCACCCATTTACGGGTGACGTTTGACGAAGCCAAAGTATGCAACTCGTTATGTAGGGAACCATGGTGACTTCAAGTCTAAGGACTAATAGTCATACTAATAGCCACATTAGAAAGTATATGACACTCATATAACGATCCATGATACTTTCTCATGGCGGGTCATTCAGTATACATTCTCCAATGCATACCCATGTGTCAACTTGATATCTCATATCCATGACTTGTGAGATCAAGTCATCTTGTTGACCTACATGCTAGTCTCTACGCATTAACATTGTCCCTGAATGTTAATACTCGACTAGGAATGATTAAGAGTAGTGTTCTCTATATCATCTCATTATCGATTCAACCAATCGATTGATACAGATAAGAACCTACTACTCAAGGACATTATTATATTTAGTTATTTGGCACCAATACAAGTAAATATAATAACCATGCCTTTATAAATAGGAATATGATATAATAAAGTCCATACAACAATCATCACATGATTGGCTCTAGGGCTTTCACTAACACGCTGCACGTGATACGTCAGGTATAACTAGCATAATTTTTTTTTATTGCAAAATTTGAAACTGCGATTATGTCTACACATATTGTATCTTGCATGCGTGTGGTGTGTGTGTTGTAATAAATTAGATTTATTACTTTTTAATTCTTCCGCTGTGCATATATTTACGAAACATATTCGAATACACACTCGCCGCGGTGCTGGGAAAACCCAACAGTGGTATCAGAGTCACGCTGTGTTTTGATATAATCGTAAAATTATTTTGTGACTGTCATAATTATATTTATGGAAATTTTCTACTTTTAAAAGTTTAGAAGTATTTATAGAAATTTTCTAATTTTAGAAAGTTTAGAAGTATTTATGGAAATCTTCTACTTTTGGAAAGTTTAGAAGTATTTATGGAAATCTTCTACTTTTGAAAAGTTTAGAAGTATTTATGGAAATTAACACTTTCTATAAATAAAATATATGATTACATTTGAAAATTTATTTCCTAACTTAATCATGATTTGATTTGGGAATCAAATCTAAAATATATTCTATTTCCATAAATAATTTTGACAATTTAGAAAATTTGTTTCCTAAATTAAATTTGACTTTTCTTAATTAATACTTTTCATAAATAAAATATATGATTAGATTTGAAAATTTATTTCCTAATTTAATCATGATTTGATTTGTGGAATCAAATCTCAAACATATTTTATTTCCATAAATAGTTATGACGTATAAGAAAATTTTTGTACATGTCATAATTGTATATCATGTAATTGCATTAGATGCATATCATTATGTCATGACATATCATGTAGATGTATGTCATGTATGTCATATCATGTAGATAATAGTTATTTGCATACAAAGAGGATGAGACAGTAAAACTCTTACACAATATTAAAGCCTACACCTTCCATTAATATGATTAGAACCAGAGTTATGTTTCTTGTTTGGGTTGTTGGACTCTCTCCAAGCCCAGCTCGAACCTGAACATGTTCAAACCATGGAATAATTTAATATTAATATGGTAAGAGTCATAGGTCAATCGTTAGCTTTGGTTGTTGGACTCTCTCCATGCCGGGCTAATTGGTTGAATGCGCTCTAACCATTTTAAAACTATTTCTCGATTAATGGGTTGGCTTTAACCTGGAGCATCGACTTATTGGACTTTCTCTAAGGTCGATGTAAAGGGAGGTGAAGTTGGGTGTTATGCATATGATGCATACTTGTTAATGAGTTAACAACATGATGTATGTGTGAACATTCAATTATTTGATAGCACATTGTGATAGTTGCATATATGTGATATGCAATCGGTATACTTGATACCTATTATTATAGCTATGAATGGCTTGTTGGACTCTCTCCAAGGTTGTTCATATCTATGTTGAATATCAGCCCATTCGGAGATGGACCTACGATCTCCCGAAGTGATTTTGGGACTTTTGAAATTTGAAAAATGAATGGAATTTGTAAATGTATGTTGATACATTTTTCCATTTTTCTCATATATGCTCGATTTGTATTTCTAGGTTAATCGATTGATCATGACGTCTTTGAATTTGCGCTCTATTTTGGATTCGAATAAATTGACTAGGCCTAACTTCTTGGACTGGCTTAGAAACTTGAGAATTGTTCTCAAGGCAGAAAAGCTCGTGTATGTCCTCGAAGAGCCTCTTCCCAACTGTCCTAAGGATGATGCAACTCCAGACCAATTGTTGGTCTATCAGAAACATATGGCTGATTCTGAACTGGCAAGTTGCATCATGCTAGCCGCGATGGTACCCGAGCTACGGAAGCAGCATGAGCATATGGATGCTCATACCATAATCTTTCATCTTTATGAGTTGTTTGATGAGCAAGTGAGATTCGAAAGATTTGAAGTCTCCAAGCTCCTCTTCACCTCTGAGATGCAAGAAGGTTCATCTGTGGTACTGCTCAACATGCTGAAGACTGTGGAGCCTTCTATGAAGCATGAGCAGGGGATGGTATTGTTAGTTGATTCCTCGAAGAAAGGTTCTAAGAAGAAATCAAAGGAACAACAGAAGGTGAAGAAGAAAAAAACTAAAAAAGCATAACCAGCTCAAAAGGGCACTTGCCATCATTATGGCAAGGAGGGTCATTGGTGAAGAAACTGTAAGATTTATCTTGAGTCCATGAAGAAGAATAATGTTGGACTATCCGAGCCGCAAAAATCGCTTTTTGCATTGTGGAAACCTCGGAAGTCGGCCACGGATCCGTGCGAAGATAAACAAAACTACATGCATGTGTTTAAAACCCTTATATCTACTCTAGATCTACATGTTAAGAGTTTTACCCTTAATGCGATACCCTTCGCTTATCCCGCTCATCCAAACGGCTTGCCGGAACTCAAGAGTGTCAAGTGTACACTCCACTATTGGTATCCACACAAGCAATAGGTGGAGAAAAGTAACCTAGAGTGTGCTAGCACCCCTTGGGGGCTCACGGCAAGATGAGGAAGATTAGGGAGAGAGTTTGAGGGAAGATCCAAGGAAGAAGATGATGAAGTTACCCAAATTAACTTCAACCTAATGCTAACTAAAGTGGTCGGCCACTCTTTTGGGGGGTTACATGCATGCATGTAACTCTAAGAGCCAATGACTCTTGGTCTCCCTCATGAGGTGACACCCCATGATGAGTCCATGATGATGTGGAACATCATCATTGGCCGACCCCCATGCCAAGTCACCATGACATGACAATTGGTCAAGTCAAAATTGACCATTCATCTTCCCTCTCAAGTCAAGTCAAACTTGACCTCTTATCTCCCATGGTTGATCAAATCCAACCATTTGATTCAAGTCAATTTGATTTAATGAATCTCTATTCATTATTTTAAATTGACTCAATGAATCAAATCTAAATTAGACTCATTCAACACTTGAATCAAATTGAGTCCAACTCAATAAGTCTAATTTGGATTACCCTTAATCTAATTTGGTTCATTCCATGAACCTAATCCTCATGGTTCATCATATGAACCTAATCTCCATCTAATTGCCCTTTGTGTGTAACCCTATAGGTTCTTGTAACGTTGGCAATGCTCCTAAACCGATTTAGAAGCATAAGCAATGAGCGGTATCTAGCAACACATCATTGCTACCCAAGTTACAAGAATATTGAGATCCAACATCACCTTTGTGACTACTAATTGTGACTCTCACAATATGTGACAATGTCCCTCTATTCTTGACATCTAGATTGACCAATTGAGACAAAGACCGTGTCATCCTCGGTACAATCTATATCTTGAACTCCAAGTAGACTTACTCTAATCAAATGAGCTCAATATCTCATATTGACTCATTTGGGCATGGTCATGCACTTAGTGATCTCACTCTATCAAGAATAATAATGTCACTCTCATCATATAAGAGGGATATATCTCATCTACATCACTCACATCCCTCCGCATAATTTGTTACATACCCAGTAATTGCCTTTATAGTCCACCCATTTACGGGTGACGTTTGACGAAGCCAAAGTATGCAACTCCTTATGTAGGGAACCATGGTGACTTCAGGTCCAAGGACTAATAGTCATACTAATAGTCATATGAGAAAGTATATGACACTCATATAACGATCCATGATACTTTCTTATGGTGGGTCATTCAATATAAATTCTCCAATGCATACTCATGTGTCAACTTGATATCACATATCCATGACTTATGAGATCAAGTCATCGAGTTGACCTACATGCTAGTCTCTTTGATTAATATTGTTCCTGAATATTAATACTTGACTAGGAATGATTAAGAGTAGTGTTCTCTATATCATCTCATTATCGATTCAACCAATCGATTAATATAGATAAGAACCTTCTACTCAAGGACGTTACTATACTTAGTTATTTGACACCAATACAAGTAAATATAATAACCATGCCTTTATAAATAGGAATATGATACAACAAAGTTCATACAATAATCATCACATGATTGGCTCTAGGGCTTTCACTAACAAATAAGACATCAGATGTCCCATCTTCTTCAGATATCTTCGTTATTGATTGTCATTCTATTTTCTCAGACACTTGGGTATTGGATACTAGGTGTGGCTCACATATATGTAATGACATACATGAGCTAAGAAATAGAAGAAAACTCGTTAAGGGAGAGTCAAATTTACGTATTGGAAATTGAGCAAAGGTTGCTGCACTCGCCATCAGAATGTATTTATTGAAACTCCCTACAGGACTTGTCTTAGAACAGGACAATTGCTTTTATATTCCTTCATTGATAAAGAACATCATTTCTATTTCTTGTTTGAATAAAAATGGATATCATTTAACTTTTAGTAACAATTGTTGTAACTTTGAATGTCGTTCTTTATGAGACTGAAACTTTAAGCAATGATATTTATACGTTGGACGTATCCAGTGACATTTTCAATATCGAAGCGAGCAACAAGCATGCTCGAAAGAATAATCAATTAGACTCCTACATATGACATTGTCGTCTTGGCCATGCAAGCAAGAAATGCATGTCTGAATTACACCGATGTGAAATTCTGGAATTATTTGAATCTGATTCATTCGATACATGCGAATCATGCTTAAAAGGCAAGATGATCAAGTTACCTTTTACTGGAAAAGGAGAACCGATGGGAGAGTTACCTTTATCGATGTATGCAGACTTATGACAACTCATGTTCTAGGAGGCTATAGCTACTTCATTACCTTTATCGATGATCACTTACGGTTTTGGTATGTGTTCTTGATGAAATACAAGTCTGAAGCCTTTGAAAGGTTCAAAGAATTCAGAAATGAAGTATAAAAATAACTTGGCAAGAGTATTAAAATACTTCGATCAGATCGAGGTGGTGAATACTTGAGTAAAGAGTTTCTAGATTATCTAAGGGACAATGGTATATTGTCCTAATGGACTCCGCCATATACACCGCAGCATAATGGTGTATCTGAGAGGCGTAACTGGACCTTGTTGGACATAGTCAGGTCGATGATGAATCATGCGAATCTTCTCAAGTCCTTTTGGGGCTATGCACTTCAGACAGCTGTTTGCTTGCTAAATAGAATGTCAACCAAGATAGTCTCTACTACTCCATATGAGATATGGAATAATAAGAAATCTCATTTTATCTTACTTAAAGATATGGGGTTGTCCTGCTTATGTGAAGCGGACTGTATCAGACAAACTAGATGCTAAGTCTAATAAATGTCTATTTATTAGATACCCTAAGGAAATGGGGGGTTACCAATTATATCTTCCCGTGGAACAAAAGGTGTTTGTTTCAAGGCATGTTGTGTTTCTAGAGAAAGAGTTTCTCTTGCAAGAAAACATTGAGAGTGTCATTGAGCTTGAGGAGGCTCAAGAGACTCCAATAGACATTGATGAGATACCTGGTGAAGCACCACAACCGATAACTCATAGTGATGAGCCATCGGTTGGACCAATTATGACACCACATCTTCGTAGATCTGGTAGAACACAACATTCTTGAGAGATATGGATTTTTCGTAAGTGAATCGAACGACGTGTTACTCATTGATGATGAGGAGCCTACCAATTATGAAGAAGTTCTGAAAAGTTTAGAAAGGGATAAATAGCTTAAAACCATGAAGTTGAAAATGGATTCCATATATGAAAATCAAGTTTGGAACTTGGTTGACCCACCTGAAGGCATAAAGCCTATAGGGTGCAAGTGGATTTTCAAGAAGAAAACTGACATAGATGGTAATGTGATTACCTATAAGGCTAGATTGGTGGCGAAAGGGTATCATCAAAAGCAAGTGTTGATTATAACAAGACATTTTCACCTGTTGCTATGCTTAAATCCATTCGAATGTTTCTGGCCATAGCGGCTCATTATGATTATGAGATATGACAGATGAATGTGAAAATAACTTTCCTTAATGGAAACCTACTTGATGACATGTATATGATACAACCTGAGGGTTTCACATCGGTTGATAAAACCAAGGTATGCAAACTGCGACAGTCTATATATGGACTGAAGCAAGTATCCAGGAACTAGAATATCTATTTTTATGAGACAATCAAAAAGTTTGATTTCTCATAAAATCTGGACGAACCTTGTGTGTACAAGAAGGTTAGTGGGAGTGTAGTCGTGTTCTTAGTATTGTATGTCGATAATATATTACTTATAGGAAATGATGTTTCTGTCTTACAGTCAGTTAAAATTTGGTTGTCCAAGACGTTCTTCATGAAAGACCTGGGAGAAGCAACCTACATCCTCGAGATTAAGATCTATAGGGATAGATCGAATCGGTTAATTGGTCTTTCGCAGTCTACATATATAGACCGAGTGGTAAAGAGGTTTAGCATGTCAGAATCCAAGAAAGGTTTCCTACCCGTCAGGCATGGGATACACCTTTCGAAGTCTATGTATTCGCGCACAAAAGATGAGAGGATTTGCATGAATAAGATTCCCTATGCATCAACAATATGATCTATCATGTATGCTATATTATATACGAGGCCCGATGTATCGTATGCTCTGAGTGTCACGAGCAGATACTAGCCTGATCTAGGAATGGATCAATGGGCGACTGTTAAGACAATCCTTAAGTACTTGAGAAGAAATAAGGATGTGTTTCTAATATATGGAGAAGGGGACATGGTGATACGTTGGTATACAGATGCCAGCTTCCAGACAGACAAGGATGATTCCAGGTCTCAGTCTGGGTACGTGTTCACCTTGAATGGAGGCGCAGTGAGTTGGAAAAGTTCCAAACAAGACACTGTAGTGGATTCTACCAAAGAGGCAGAATACATTGCAACTTCGAAAGCAGCAAAGGAAGCGGTTTGGATCAAGAAGTTTATTTATGAACTTGGTGTGGTTCCAACCATTGTTGAAGCAATACCGATTTACTGCGACAACAATGGAGCAATTGCACAAACAAAAGAGCCAAGGTCTCATCAACGATCCAAATATGTGCTTCGCCGCTATCATCTGATCAGAGAGATTATCAGTAGGAACAAAATTCAAATCGAGAATATTCCCACCGAAAAGAACTTAGTGGATCCTTTAACTAAGGTCTTACCTCAAAGTAAGTTTAAGGGTCATGTTAGGGCTTATGGTATTGGATACCGTGGCGATTGACATTAGGCCAAGTGGGAGTTTATTAGTTATATATGAGAGGTGTCCTAAGGCAATCACTTTATGATTAAACCATTTATATGATAAATCAAGATTCACTATTTGAGTATAAATATTTTCATGTATTTGATTAGATCTTAAACTCATTTACTGAATGTCCATAATACGATTCATAGCATGAGAGAATTTATGATTGGATCACAACTCGTGAGTATCTCTACATGTGTAATTGTGATGTATTGGAATTATCCCTAGTTGATGAATTGATGGATTTGGACACCATCAATTCTGTCGAGACTAGCACAAGGTATACTCTTTGGTATAACTAAGCAGCTGATTCTCACTGGCTGGAGACATTGTGATGTTCCGAGTTAATCGTGGATGCTAGTTATGATAACTAGTTCATTGGAGTGACCAGCTGTAAGACTTCATATGGTTCTCTACATATAAAGATATGTCAATGAAGTTCTTGCTGCAGCTTAAGTGCGATGTTTCTTTGACTTATGGTATTCAAGTTATCTTGGTCATGGAGACTTATGCTTTGACATCTTAAGCAAACATCTCTAAGGAGATGTGGACCCGGAATGATTGGGTATAAGTCGAAATGCCCGAAGGTGTTTGAATAGCCTATAAAGGATTCACCACTCCTTGCGAGGAGATGTATACCCTTGGCCTCTCGTCGAATTGTTACTAAAGTCTTTGGCCAAAGCATTATGTGTTTAGAGTAAGGTACTCTTGGATACATGTGCAGTAACTGGAATCCATAGGACGAGGAAATGATACTTGGACTAGATATGACATAGTCAGTCTAGTGGGGATTGACACTATAGACTATGCCCTGAACCAAGTGGGTATAAGATAAGTGAAGGGAACGGGACATGATTCATTGTAGCTGCTGAAGGGTTTCAGAAATGATTCTGGGATCAATCGTTGATTTTTCGATTAATTGGGGATCATGATATACAACTAGGTGTCATTCATGATCATTTTATAATTAATGGTTAATTATAGACGATCAACATAAACCGAGAATCTATTTGGTCTATGCACAACGAGCGTAATCCGAATGATTTAAAACGAGCTTGAGAATGAGATTCTCAGATCGAGAAAAACTAGGTTTGGTTGGACTAAACAAGGAGCGAGCATGAAATCATTTCAGTCGCAACGGAATCATGGATGGGCCGAGTCTTATGAAGACATGATAGATGAACCAAATTGGTTTGGTTCTAATCCAATGGTGGAAAATAAACCAAAGTGGTTTGGTTTGTTTTAAACGAATGAACCAAAGTTGGTTCAGTTCGTTTTAACTTAAAATCAACCAACTCAGTTCGGTTTATTTTAACTTAAGTGCACTCTATAAAAGCGCGGCTAGAGGTTTGGAGAGCCCTAAGTTTTATTTTGGAAACTTCTCTTCCTCTCCTCTCCCTCTCTTCTCCTTGTCGCCGCCCAAGAGGATCCACGCCCAGCTTGTGCCACCGCCCACCTTTGTGTCGTCGGCGTCCAGTTACTGTCGGCCACCCCTACGGCGACCCTCCGGCGACCCACCTTGGCTCCGGTGACCAAGGATCAGTTGGCCACCTCCTTTGGCCGGCACCAAGTCCTCCACCAAGTTGTCCAATTTTTGGATAGCTTGTTTCCTTCTTATCGGAGCGTCGTTTATATGGCGTTGGAGCTCCGACAGCGGCTTCCTTGCAGGGGATTGGATCTCCGGTGATTCTCATAGGTGGAGGACCAAGGATTCATCAAGAGGTTGACGAATACCTCTTTGGAGAAGCGAGTTTTGGGGACTCATTTTCAAATTTGAATTTTTATTCGGATTTTGATCTCCTCTCTATCACATCGTCTTCGACACGAGGCTAGTGACTCCTACGAAGACGAGGCTCATAGCTTGGCGAAGCTATCCCGACGGTACTCGGTGTGGATACGGATAGAGGCAATTCTAGTGTGAGTTGCTCCGGTTGATGTCATTCCCATTGCACGTGATACGTCAGGTATAACTAGCATAATTTACTTTTATTGCAAAATTTGAAACTGCGATTATGTCTACACATGTTGTATCTTGCATGCGTGTGGTGTGTGTATGTTGTAATAAATTAGATTTATTGCTTTTAATTCTTCCACTGTACACATGTTTACGAAACATGTTCGAACACATATTCGCCGCGGTACCGGGGAAACCCAACAGAAGTTGTGTAGATATGGTCGGATCAACCTGACAGAGTGATCCAAGTTGCTGCTGACTTGCCAACCGAGCTCAAGCAAGAAGTAATCAGTTGCCTGGTGAGCAATCAAGATGTTTTTACTTGGCATGGGGAGCACAATTGGAGTATCTCCCAGACCGTGATGGAGCACCGGCTAAATATCTTTTTCGGATCCCGGTCCGTAAAACAAAAGAGATGGCATTTTGGCCCGGAAAAAAGATTAGATCATCTGAACCGAAGTGCAGAAATTAATGCAGGCTAGATACATCCGAGAAGTTCAATTCCCCGAATAGTTGTCTAATGTTATATTAGTATCAAAACCAGGAGAGAAATAGAGGGTATATATAAACTTCAGATACATTAATAAAGCATGCCCTAAAGATTGTTACCCCTTGCCTCGGATAGATCAGCTAGTTGATTCCACAACAAGATGTGAATTGATCTGTATGTTAGACACCAGGGGTATCATCAGATTCCATTGGCACAGGAAGATCAAGAGAAAGTCAGTTTTGTCATGACGGATGAAACTTTTTTCTACAAGGTCATGCCATTCGGATTAAAGAATACTGACGTCATTTATCAAAGGCTGATGGATAAAGTGTTTCGATCGCAGATAAGCCGAAACGTTGAAGTATACGTGGATGATATTCTCATCAAGTCTGTAAAAGCTGAAAACATAGTCAAAGATATGACAGAAACATTCAACACACTATGCCGATATAGAATCCAGCTCAACCCCAGCAAATGCATATTCGGTGTCCGAGGAGGCAAATTTCTCGGATATATTGTGACCGAGCGAAGCATTGAAGTTAATCCTGAGAAGGCTCAGGCCCTGCAAAACATGATCTTTTCTAGAAATATCAAAGAAGTACAAAGGCTACTGGGTAGAATAACGATACTCGCTCGCTTCATCCTTAAGTCGCCTGAGCGAAGCCTTCTTTTCTTCAAGGTGCTTCGCAAGTCGGCTCGGTTTTCATGGGATGAGAAGTGTGAATAAACCTTTACTAAATTAAAGTAGTATATATCTGAGCTACCTATGCTTGCTAAGCCGGTGCCGGGAGAAAGTCTGCAATTGTATATGTCCTCCTCAGAAGAGGTCATGACTTCAGTCTTGCTTCAGCAAGAGGGTGGTAAGCAATTACCTATATATTTTGTCAGTCATTTATTAAAAACTACCGAGAGCAGGTATACAACATTGGAAAAGCTGACGCTAGCTCTACTTATAATAGCCAGGAACTCCATCCCTATTTTCTGTCTCACCCGGTCACAATTTTAACCAACAATGGTCTCGGGAGGATATTAACTAACCTTGAAGCATCTAGTCACTTGATCAAATGGACCACTAAGTTAGCCGAATTTGACATTCACTATCAGTCTCGTATAGCCCTCAAAGCACAAGTATTGACAGACTTCTTAGCCGAGACACCAGGGGTCGAGAGAAATGAGGTATGGAAAATATATATGGATGGTTCAACAACTAAGCAAGGAAGTGGAGTAGGAGTATTATTAATATCCCCTCAAGGAGATACGATCCAGATAGATATGCAACTCAACTTCCAAGCCTCCAATAATGAAGCCAAATATGAAGCCTTATTAGCTGGACTGCGGGCGGCTCGGCATGTTGGAGCTACTCGAATTTCTTTATATTCTGACTCACAATTGGTAGTGGAGCAAGCCAAATGATCATTTGACACCAACAACCAGTGGCTTCAGCGCTATATACAAGTTTACCGCAAGCTATCCTCAGAATTTCAAGAGGTTGTCCTCTATAAAATTCCTCGGGTAGACAATCAGAAGGCTGACAAGTTGGCTCACATGACTAGTGCTCTTACTATGTGGATCTTGGAGGATTCGTTGGCTGAGACGTAGCTTGTTGCTAATATAGATCAAGATCGAATGGCCCTCCAAAATTCATCGGACTGGAAGCCCCCCTCATTGATTATCTGAAAAAGGGGATACTGTCGAATGACCGAGTCGAGGCACAGATCATCAAGAAAAGAAGTACCCATTTTGTCCTAATTGGCGACACCCTGTACAAATGAGCTTTCGCTCGGCCTTTGCTTAAGTGTCTCGGTCCGGAGGAAGCTGATTATGTCATGAGAGAAGTGCACGAAGGTTGCTGTGGAAATCATTCTGGAGGAACATCCCTTGCTCGAAAAATTCTGTTAGTCGGATATTTTTGGCCGACTCTCTAGAAGGATGTTGTCAATTGTGTACGTATATATCTCAGCTGTCAGAAGCATCAAAACTTTTCTTAACAACCAGCTGAGTTGTTAAAGACCTCAGTAATATCATGCCCCTTCAACCAATGGGGAATGGACATAGTGGGACCACTACCAATCAGGTCGAATCAAAAGAAGTGTTTGCTGGTCGTAGTGGATTATTTTTCGAAGTGGGCGAAAGACGAACCACTGGCTAAAATAATTGAAGAGGCTGTGTTAAAATTCCTTTGGAAGAATATAGTCTGCCGATTTGATATTCTGAGAAGGCTGGTCTTGGATAATGGGTGACAATTCCAAGGTTGAAAGATAAAGAAATGGTACCAATAATTGGAAATCCATCAAGCTTTCACCTTTGTAGCTTATCTCCAGAGCAATGAGCAAGCTGAAGTCACCAACCAGAAACTAATATGGGGAATCAAAATCAAGTTAGATCACATTGGGGGAAGTTGGTTTGAAGAATTACCTAGTATTTTATGGGCCTACAAAACTACTCCTAAAGACAGTACGGGCCTCACTCCTTTTTATCTTGTTTACTGTGTCGAAGCCCTCATCCCCGTAGAGATCGACATGGGATCACCTCGAATCTCTGCTTATACCTCGAATAGCGGTAGCAATGATGAAAGGAGGCTGACAGAGTTAGACTTAGTGACTGCGACTCGGGACCAGACGACTAGCCGAATGAATGCCTTTTAGAGGAGGATCGCCCAAGCTTATAACAAAAAAGTTGTGCCCCCACTTCTTTCAGCCTGGCGATTTCGTATGGAAGAAAATTTAGCCATCTGGGGAAGTTCACAAATTGGCACCCCGATAGGAGGGCTCATACAAAATCATTAAGAAGCTAAGTAATGACGCTTATTATCTACAAGATAACGAAGGAAAGGAGCTTACTCGGCCATGGAATGTCTTTCATTTGTGGCCCTATCATATCTAAAGGGACAAACAATATGTAATGAAGTTTCTCCATAATAAAAGCTCTCCTTCGTGATCACAACCAGACTTTCCTATATAAGTCACTTATCAGGATGCAATTCATATAGAATCCCCTTACGTTCAAGTATTTATTATTCGGCTCTTTCTTGGATATCGCCTATCATGGATGGCTCCAAGTATTTATCATTCGGCTCTTCCTTGGATATCGCCTATCACGGTTGGTTTCAAGTATCTATCATTCGGATATTCCTTGGATATCGCCTATTATGGTGTAGGGAAATCTCGTATGCCAAATGGCATATGCGCAACGGAAAATAGGATCCCTTCCAAGTGATCCATGCGAAAGCAAACTCGTATAAAATAAATTTCTCTAAACCAAACCTATCTTATAGGAGAGGATTACCTTTGTTGCGTGCCCTTGTTAATCCCGCTTTTCCTTTCGGTTTGATGGATCTTTAGCACGTTCAAGTGTCCGTGCCTCTATACGTATCCACACGAACACGCTCTTGTCTCACAAAAGGAAAACTAGAAGAGCTCTCCTTTACTTCTTGCTAGAGAAGTCCCTAAAGGAGAGGAAGAGAGGGAAAAGGAGAAAGGAAGAAGAAGACTCCTCTTCTTGCTAGCCTACACTCACAAACCCACACAACTAAAGCTTCCACCAAGCTCTCTCACAACCACAACACCAAAAACACCCGATGGCCGGCCACTCCATGGAGCCTTTTATAGGGTTGGAAAAACCCTTCCACCTCCTTCACATTCAATGCAATCCATTGCATTGAGACACACTCAAAAAGGATTTGGCTTCCTTGTTTGGCGCCACTTAAGGAGACAAAACCATTTTGTTTCCTTCCACCTTAACTAGCTTAGGTGGATGCTTAGGTGGCATGCTTATGTGGCATTCTTATGTGGCATTCATGCATGTTGAATTAATCTTATTAATTCAATTAAGCTTATGTTATCATATTGAATTAATCTTATTAATTCAATTAAGCTTATGTTATCATATTGAATTAATCTTATTAAATCAATAAGGTAACATATTGAATTAATCTCATTAAATCAATTAGCTAAAATTCTCATTAAGCTTAAAGTCCAAAACCATTTTGTACTTAAGCTTATTCCCATATTATTCTAGTCAAACTAGAATACTCTAATTCCTCTAATCATCATGCTCTTTGTGTGTGACCTATAGGCTCTCATAACGCTGGCGGTGGACCTAAACTCTTTAGATACACAAGCAATGAGCGATCTAGCAATACATCATTGCTACCCAAGTTACGAGATAAGTCAAGATCCGACTAACCTTTCCGTGACTACTATAATATATGACCGTGTCCTTCTATCCTTGATATCGATTGATCAATGAGGCATAGACCGTGTCATCCTCGATCAATCTATGTGTTTCTTGATCCTCGAGTAAACTAACTCAAACAAATGAGCTCAATATCTCATATTGACTCATTCGAGCATGGTCATGCGCTTTTAGTAGTTCTACTCAATCAAGGGGCCCACCGATATCACTCCCGGCCATATGGAAGGGATAGATCCCATCTACATCACTCACATCCCTCCGCATAATTTGTTACATACCCAAAGAATCGCTTTTATGGTCCACCTGCTACGCGTGACGCTTTGACGATACCAAAGTACATAACTCCTTATGTAGGGAACCATAGTGACTTCGTGTCTAAGGACTATTCATACCAATAGTCACATGAGAAAGTTTATGACACTCATATAACGATCCATGAAACTTTCTCATGGGTCGGCCAAGATATATTCTCCAATATATACCCATGTGTCAACTTGATATCATATATCCATGACTTGTGAGATCAAGTCATCAATTGACCTACATGCTAGTCTTTATGTATTAATATTGCCCTTGCATATTAATACTGACTAGGAACATTTAGGAAAGTGTTCTCAGACCTCTCATAATCAATTTCGCCAATTGATGTCAGTAGATAAGAACCTACTTTTCTAGGGCATTATTATATTTAAATTAGTCAGCACAAGCAAGATGTAAATATAATAACCAATCCTTGCCTTTATAGAATATGATACAAAATGTTCCCTATTCAACCATCACATGATTGGTTCTAGGGCTTTAACTAACAATCTCCCACTAGCACTAGTACCAATCACTATGATATCTAATACCTAGTGACCTAGTGTGACCATCATGCTTCCTCTGTGCCAAAGCCTTCGTCAATGGATCTGCGATGTTAGCTTCTTCAGACTGCAGATATCCTCACATCTCCTCTATCGATGATCTCTCGAATGAGATGGAAGCGCCGCAAGATGTGTTTGGTCCACCGATGTGATCGAGGTTCCTTAGCTCGCAATAGCCCCATTGTTGTCACAATAGAGGTCTATTGGATCCGCAATGTTAGAACTACCCCAAGTTCATCGATGAACTTGCGGAGCCAAACGACCTCCTTCACGCATCGATCGCCGCAATATACTCTTGTAGAATCAAGAATCGTGTCCTCGCTTGAACTCTTCCACCACACTCCACCATTCGTGCAAAACACGTACTCGATTGCGATCTATAGTCATCCTGTCTGCTTGGAAGCTTGCATCATCGTAGAACCCTTTACGCTTAGCTCCTCATTGCCTCCAATATCGTGAAATATTCTTTCGCTTCTTCGTAAGTACTTAAGAATATTTTGATCGCTATCCAGCTGACTTTCACCGGATCTCGATCGTATCTACTGCCATGCTCAAAGCATACGAGACGCCGTGACAGTACAAAGCATGGCGTACATGATAGACCCTATAGCTGATGCATAAGGGATCTTATCCATGCGATCTCTCTCCTCCTTAGAAGAGGGACATTGAGTCTTCGAAAGACTCACACCATGTGATAAAGGCAGAAACCCTTTCTTTGAATTTTGCATAGCAAAACGATCTAGCACTTTATCAATGTATGTACTCTGACTTAGGCCAAGTAATCTTCTAGATCTATCTCTATAGATCTTGATGCCTAGAATATAGGCAGCTTCACCTAAGTCCTTCATCGAGAAACAATTCCCTAACCACATCTTCACAGATCCGGAGTGAGGAATGTCATTTCGATGAGAAGTATGTCATCTACATACAAGACAAGAAATACAACTGTGTTCTACTATTTCTCTTGTAGACACAAGGCTCATCTTCATTTTTGATGAAACCAAACTCTTTGATTGCATCATCGAATCGAAGATTCCAAACTGAGAGGCTTGCTTTAGTCCATAAATGGACCTTTGCGGTTTGCATACCTTTCCAGATGCTTTGGATCTTCAAAACCCTCGGGTTGTGTCATGTACACATCCTCGAGTAGCTTTCCATTCGTAAAAGCGGTTTTGACATCCATCTGTCGGATCTCATAATCATGGTAGGTCAATAGCAAGTATGATCCGAATGGATTTAAGCATCAATCGGTGAAAAGGTTTCTTCATAGTCAATACCATGAATTTGTTTGAATCCTTTAGCTACCAATCTACCTTTATAGGTATGCTTATTACCATCCATGTCAGTCTTTACTTTAAAGACCCACTTACACCCAATGGGTTTTACCCCTTCAGGTGGATCAACCAAGGTCCATACTTGGTTAGTGTACATGGATTCCATTTCGGATCTCATGGCCTCTAGCCATTTCTCGAACTGCTCATCATAGCTTCTTTATAGGATGTAGGCTCACAAGATTGATAAGCAATACATCACCGCTTGTCACCAAGAGAAAAGAATATCTCTCGGGTCGACGACGGATCCTATTAGATCTCGAAGAGGTTGGTCTACTTGAGCAGTGTTTGTTCCACAACTCTTTGGGCAATAATTTCCTCATCCACAACACTTTGTGGTTCCTGTTCATTTTCCATCGAAGCCTTAGTGTTATCGTCATCTTGAACTTCTTCAAGATGAATTTTACTCCCACTAGTTTTTCTAGAAATAAATTCTCTTTCTAGAAAGACAAAGATTTCCGCAACAAACACCTTGCCAAGTGTGGGATTGTAAAAGTAATATCCCTTAGTTTCCTTGGGATATCCTACAAAATAACACTTATCCGATTCTGGGTCCTAGTTTATCCGAGACTCGACGCCTAACGTAAGCTTCACAACCCCAAATCTTTATAAAAGACATTTTGGGACTCTTCCCTACCCATATCGTATATGGTGTCTTTTCTACTATGATGGAACGCGATTAAGTGTGAAAGCGGCTGTCTCTAGAGCTAAACCCCAAAAGGAAGTAGGTAGATCAGTCTGGCTCATCATTGATCGTACCATATCTAATAGAGTACGATTTCTCCTCTCAGATACACCATTCCATTGTGGTGTTCCAGGGGGAGTGAGTTGGGATATTATCCCACACTCAGCCAGGTGATCACGAAACTCTTGACTAAGGTATTCACCACCTCGATCTGATCGAAGTTGCTTAATACGCTTACCAAGTTGGTTTTGTACTTCATTCTTGAATTCTTTGAACTTTTCAAAGGATTCTGACTTATGTCTCATCAAATATAAGTAGCCAAATCTACTCATATCATCAGTGAAAGTAATAAAGTACTTATAGCCTCCTCTGCTTCGACATTGAAAGGGCCACATACATCGATGTATGAGTCCTAACAAGTCCGTCGCTCTCGCCATGTCCACTAAATGGAGTTTTAGTCATCTTTCCTAAAAGACAAGACAGATACCTCATATGATTCAAAATCAAATGAGTCCAATAATCCATCTTTATGGAGTTGGGATATGCGTTTTTCATTTATGTGACCTAGGCGACATGCGAGATATGTCGGTTCAAATCATTCGATTCAACCGCTTGGTATTTACGTTATAAATTGAGTTATCTAAATCTAGAACATAGAGACCATTCATAAGTGGTGCATTACAATAGAACATTTCATTTAAATAAATGGAACAACATTTGTCCTTTATTATAAAAGAAAAGTTTTTCTTGTCTAAACAAGATACGTAAATTATGTTCTTTGTTAATGCGTACATAAGCACTCTCTATTTCTAAGATAAGCCCAGTGGGCAAAGACAAAGAATATGTTCCTACACAAAGAAAGAACTTTTGCGCCATTGCCTACTCGAGGTCCACTTCACCCTTTGCCATTATTCTACTATTTCACCCTCGCACATTAGTACAAATGTGAGATGCACATCCGATCTAATACCCATGTAGAAGAAATAGATAGATTAACTTCTATAACGTATACCTGAGGCGTAAGTCCCACTTCTCTTGTTCTTTACTTCCTCAAGGTAGACTTTCCGCTTCCAAAGGTCCACCTCACCGCAATGGAAGCAGCCCTTCCTTAGGTACTTTACCTTACCCTTTGAAGTGGATGAATTGGCCTTGCCTTTGGCTTGGTCTTACCCTTGCCTCAAGGCTTACCTTTGTCCTTCTTGACCATTAGTACATTACTAACTTTCTTCTTGAGATTTGGTTGTGATTCTCAACATCGAGAATCTCGTGCAAAGGTTTATCAATTTCATTCATGTTATAATTCATGACGAATTGATTGTATGCTTCGAACGATTGCAGGATAACATCGATTGCCAATTCTTGGCTCGATGGAAAACCTAGTCTTCAAGGTTCTCAACGCACCCAATCATTTTGAGTACGTGAGTTCCTACAGTGTTCCTTCTTGCATCTTGCATGCAAAAAGAGCCTTAGACACTTCAAAACGCTCGTGCCTAGCTTGTCCTTGATATAGTTGTTTCAAATGCTCAACCATATCATAGGCATCCATGTTCTCATGTTGCTTCTGAAGCTTAGAGTTCATGGTGGCAAGCATAAGGCATGACACATCTAATGCGTCATCTTGATGCTTCTTATAAGCATCCTTTTCAGCACGAGTGGCCGTAGGGGCGGGTATTTCAGGGGTAGACTGCTCTAGGACATACAGTTTGCGTTCTTGCTTGAGGATAATCCTCAAGTTCCTATACCAGTCAAGAAAGTTTGCTCCATTAAGCTTGTCCTTCTCAAGGACAGATCGCAAGTTGAGGGGGTGTGTCGTGTTAGATGACATGGTGATCTACAACATTAAAAATGCAAAGTTAAGTATCATACCTAAATCATTTAATTAGGCCTTTAATTAAATGAGGCTCCCACTAAATTCTCATAGCTACTATTTAGCTATAAATTTATATGGGATAAAGATCCACATCATAATTCGTCTTGAGTTAGCTTTGGCTAATCGCCCAAGACGTAGTATAATTAGGTAGGCAATCTTTTGCCAATTACATCTGATGTAACTCTTTAATAGCTTTGGTTAAGTTTTAGATTAGTTTAGTGTTTATTCCTAAACCGACTTCGGTGTGGCGAGGCACGGGCCTTCTTGGATATCGAACAGCGACCACTTCTAAGACAAAGTGCGATGTTAGGAAATCACACAAAACTAATGTTAACACTTATGTTCAAAGCTAATATATGCCTCTACTTTCTTAACCAATTAAGAAAACACTTAATTAAGTCTTAACCAAGGTGATAGCGGGACATCACGATTGTCCACTCGCACCCCTCCAAGATAAAATGCATTGCTTTGCTTTGACAAACCCAATAACAAATGATCGAGGAAGTAGTGAGTACCAACTTTGGTAGGCATATCGTTTAGACTTATTAAGAAATAAACATGTATCATATACATATTAGCATACATCACATATAAGCTAAACTAATCATGCATCACATACAAGCTAAACTAACATGCATCACATACATATTAAACTAACGTGTCATGGTTATGGCCCTTATTCTACAATCTTCTCAAGCCAATGAAAAGATTGATTGGTCAACCTAGGGATAGCATCTTCTCCTAAGTGCTTCCTTTTGGTTGTCTTGTGTGTTGACTTCCTCCTTGTAACCTCATCTTCAAATGGACCCTCCATCCTTGTTTTGTACATTACAAAAGGAGAAATACTCGAGTTACATTCGAGTCTAAAACTAATTTTACAACAAGAATATTAGGAGAAAGGCACGACACGCAGGCCGTATTAAGAATTACAACACACAATCACAAACTTTTGGGACTAGGCCATAACCATGCACCATGTCATTTTAACTTTTAAAAGACATTGGATATTTTATTATGTTTGAAAATTTGCTAATGCAATTATCAACTCATAATAAAATTTATCCTACTTCTATATCACATATAAAATAGAGAAAACCTATTTTTATACGATCTTTCGCAAGTGGCTCTGATACCACTGTAGGGAAATCTCGTATGCCAAATGGCATATGCGCAACGGAAAATAGGATCCCTTCCAAGTGATCCATGCGAAAGCAAACTCGTATAAAATAAATTTCTCTAAACCAAACCTATCTTATAGGAGAGGATTACCTTTGTTGCGTGCCCTTGTTAATCCCGCTTTTCCTTTCGGTTTGATGGATCTTTAGCACGTTCAAGTGTCCGTGCCTCTATACGTATCCACACGAGCACGCTCTTGTCTCACAAAAGGAAAACTAGAAGAGCTCTCCTTTACTTCTTGCTAGAGAAGTCCCTAAAGGAGAGGAAGAGAGGGAAAAGGAGAAAGGAAGAAGAAGACTCCTCTTCTTGCTAGCCTACACTCACAAACCCACACAACTAAAGCTTCCACCAAGCTCTCTCACAACCACAACACCAAAAACACCCTATGGCCGGCCACTCCATGGAGCCTTTTATAGGGTTGGAAAAACCCTTCCACCTCCTTCACATTCAATGCAATCCATTGCATTGAGACACACTCAAAAAGGATTTGGCTTCCTTGTTTGGCCGGCCACTTAAGGAGACAAAACCATTTTGTTTCCTTCCACCTTAACTAGCTTAGGTGGATGCTTATGTGGCATTCTTATGTGGCATTCATGCATGTTGAATTAATCTTATTAATTCAATTAAGCTTATGTTATCATATTGAATTAATCTTATTAATTCAATTAAGCTTATGTTATCATATTGAATTAATCTTATTAAATCAATAAGGTAACATATTGAATTAATCTCATTAAATCAATTAGCTAAAATTCTCATTAAGCTTAAAGTCCAAAAACCATTTTGTACTTAAGCTTATTCCCATATTATTCTAGTCAAACTAGAATACTCTAATTCCTCTAATCATCATGCTCTTTGTGTGTGACCCTATAGGCTCTCATAACGTTGGCAGTGGACCTAAACTCTTTTAGATACACAAGCAATGAGCGGCATCTAGCAATACATCATTGCTACCCAAGTTATGAGATAAGTCAAGATCCGACTAACCTTTCCGTGACTACTATAATATATGACCGTGTCCTTCTATCCTTGATATCAGATTGATCAATGAGGCATAGACCGTGTCATCCTCGATCAATCTATGTGTTTCTTGATCCCTGAGTAAACTAACTCACACAAATGAGCTCAATATCTCATATTGACTCATTCGAGCATGGCCATGCGTTTTAGTAGTTCTACTCAATCAAGGGGCCCACCGATATCACTCCCGTCATATGGAAGGGATAGATCTCATCTACATCACTCACATCCCTCCGCATAATTTGTTACATACCCAGTAATCGCCTTTATGGTCCACCCTGTTACGAGTGACGTTTGACGATACCAAAGTACATAACTCCTTATGTAGGGAACCATAGTGACTTCAGGTCTAAGGACTATTCATACCAATAGTCACATGAGAAAGTTTATGACACTCATATAACGATCCATAAAACTTTCTCATGGCGGGTCAGTTCAGTATATATTCTCCAATATATACCCATGTGTCAACTTGATATCATATATCCATGACTTGTGAGATCAAGTCATCAATTGACCTACATGCTAGTCTTTATGTATTAATATTGCCCTTGCATATTAATACTCGACTAGGAACATTTAGGAAAGTGTTCTCTACAGCCTCTCATAATCAATTCTGCCAATTGATGTGCTGTAGATAAGAACCTACTTTTCTAGGGCATTATTATATTTAAATTAGCTGGCACAAGCAAGATGTAAATATAATAACCAATCCTTTGCCTTTATAGAATATGATACAAAATGTTCCCTATTCAACCATCACATGATTGGTTCTAGGGCTTTAACTAACATATGGCTGGTTCCAAGTATTTATCATTCGGCTCTTCTTTGGATATCGCCTATCATGGATAGTTCCAAATATTTATTATTCGGCTCTTCCTTAGATATCGCCTATCAGAGCTGGTTCCAAGTATATACTATTCGGCTCTTCCTTGGATATGCCTATCACGACTGGTTCCAAATATTTACTATTCGGCTCTTCTTTGGATATCACCTATCACGGCTGGTTCCAAGTATATATTATTCGACTATTCTTTGGATATCACCTATCATGGATGGTTCTAAGTATTTATTATTCGGCTCTTCCTTGGATATCGCCTATCACGGCTAGTTCCAAGTGTATACTATTCAGCCCTTCCTTGGATATCACCTATCATGGAGGGTTCCAAGTATTTACTATTCAACTCTTCGTCGGATATCGCCTATCACGGCTGGTTCCAAGTATATACTATTCGGCTCTTTCTTGGATATTGTCTATCACGACTGGTTCCAAGTATTTACTATTCTGCTCTTCCTTGGATATCGCCTATCACGGCTAGTTCCAAGTATATACTATTCGGTTCTTCCTTGGATATCATCTATCACGGTTGGTTCCAAGTATTTACTATTCCGCTCTTCCTTGGATATCGCCTATCACGACTAGTTCCAAGTATATACTATTCTGCTCTTTCTTGGATATCGCCAATTGATGTGTATAAATCATGCTATGTTTTCACTACTCCATATACATGCATTTTATCTCATTTCATGTCCTAGGCATGTATTTTATCATGATTTAGTTAAGTTTAGCATATTTTGGACAAAGAGACTGCTTTTGGGTGTTTTTCGTGTTAACAGGGCAAAGAAGCAGGCGTATCAAAACAACACTGGCGTGTCATCAGTGACACGTCCGTGTCAGGAGTTCCAGCGCTCAACACGCCCCAGTTCAGCCTTCGACAAGCCCCAGTTTAGCCTTCGACATGCCCCAATTCAAGCGCAACACGCTCGGTGGGAAGCCCGCGACACGCCTGTGCCCTTATATGGCACGGGCGTGTTGTCCTGATTCCGGATTTCCTTTTCTGCGAGATCCGCGATCTTCGTCTCAATTAAAGGAAAATCTTTTGCCTTAATTAAAGAGGAGGTCAAGGCTATAAAAGAGGAGATATTCTAACCCTAGAAGAGGACGACGGGTGGTGAAAACGACGACAGAAGAAGGAGGATAAGGAAGGAGTCGATGACAGAGGAACACAGATGACACTAAGTATCGTAATTTCTTTCTCTAGCAATTCTTGCCAGACTATGGAGTAGTGTCTTGTAATATTAGGATGGGGGAGTAGCCCTTGACGATTTATGATGGATAATGTAATCTATACTACTTGAATTATTGTTTGTTTTGATCTGGTTTTTGAATTCTTATTGATAAACCTAAGGAGCTAAGGGGAAGTACCTAACAGTGAATCCAAGTTCCCGAAACCCAGAACCAATTAGGGATTAACTCCTGCCAAGTAGCGGTCGTGTATCTATGAGGGCTTGCGGGGGTCTCGTGACAGGTCCCCTTAGCTGATTATGGTCCCATGTACAAACCTACCGTGAAAAGGAAATTTAGACTCTAAAGGAACTCTTATGGACTTAATGGATCTATCAAATCCAGTTTTTACCAAGTAACGGAGGTAAGACTAGGGAGGTTTGCGGGGGTCTCGTGACAGGTCCCCTTAGCTGATTATGATCCCCTGCGCTCGAATACCGTGACAGGTAAATTGAGTTTGATAGGTACAGTTAGCGTAGACCTCGAAAGGGGTCGTTGATTTACCTTAGGATAGGTTCCATCAAAATAACTCTAATAGGGGTAGGAAAGAATTAAATCACCTTATAAATCGTCGACGTGGTGAAACCCATATCCTGATATTCTTCTCAACTATTGACTTTTAGCTCGTTCTTCTCATTCGTTGTTCTTGACTGCTCAGTGTCTTTGCTTAATCCACAAATTGATTGACTAGATAACTTGGTATCACGATCATTCGGTAATTGTCCCAATCCCTGTGGGATCGATATTTTTATTACTTGATGACAACCGTGCACTTGCGGAAAATAAGACATCAAGTTTTTGGCGTCGTTGCCGGGGATTGGCACTCAATATCGAATTGAGCGTGATTTAGTTAATCTAGATTTCTTTTTTTGTTCCTATTCTTTGTGTCTATTCTGAACTCTTATTTTGGGAGCCTCTTGTTGTTGCATGCCATGACTTAATAGGGAAATTCTCGATATTGATCCCGAGATAGAGAACGTTCCTTGCTAGAAGACGATTTCAAGAACCTCAGAATACAATCGACCTCGACATGGCCGACTGCGAGAATAAACCTTTAAGGGATTATGCGGCACCTAGTACAAGGATTGAGATCGAGTATTAGAAGACCCCGTATTGAAGCGAACAATTTTGAATTAAAACCGGCTCTACTATCCATGGTCCAACAACATCAATTCGGAGGAGCACCCACTGAAGATCCAAATCTGCACTTAGAAGTATTTTTGGAATTTTGCGAAACTTTTGAATGGAGCCTCGGTGATGCTATTAGATTGCGCTTGTTTCCTTTCTCATTCGGGACAAAGCTAGAGCTTGGCTACACTCTCTTCCAAAGATTGCATAACTACACAGGATCACCGAGCAAAGATTTTTAGACAAGTATTTTCCACCCAAAGAAACTGCAAGTCTTCGCCATCAAATCACTAATTTTGCACAAAGGATGGAGAAACATTATTTGAAGCATGGGAAAGATTTAAGGGATTACTACAATGCCCTCATCATGGGTCAGAGAAGTGGCTCATTGTTCATACTTTCTACAATGGAATCTCGTATGCTACTAAAGTTTCTCTTGATTCTGCAGAGGAGCTCTTATGAACAAAACGTTGGATGAAACATTTGAGATCATCGAGAATGTGGCAATGAATTCTCACCAATGGGCTCTGAGCGAGGATATCAAACTAAAATGCCGTAAGTTTGAGGTAAGTACCCTTGATCTACTCGGCAAAAGTCGATGCGTTAACTCAAAAGCTCGAACATTTTAATGTATCACGAACTCATCTAATGTCACTTGCGAGATCTGTGGGTGTAACGGGACGTATGGCGATGAATGTGCGAATCCTACCGCACCATCATCGGGGTGGGATTGAGCAAGTAGATCGCTAAATAATTTTAATCGAAGCCTAATGGTGGCAACCCTTACTCGAACACGTACAATCCGGTTGGAGGAATCATCCCAACTTTTACCGTATAGAGCCAACCAAAATTCTTCTGGACAGAACAGTTTTGGAGCACCTTCGGGATTTCAGCCAGGACCCAAGTCGAGCTTAGAAAAGATGATGGAAAATTTTATTATATGTCAGGGGAAGATAAATGATGAATTTCGATAGCATATTGTAGAATCAAATCGACAACATCAAAATAATACCGAGGCAATCAAGCAATTGGGAGGCAAGGTTGATAATTTGACTAATCACACAAGAATCTTTGGAAAATCAAATTTCCCAATTGCATTTCGGCATCGAGGCCTTGCGCGATTTCTGGAAATTCGATAAACCAGATTGTAATTCCATAAGTTTGAGAAGTGGAAGGATTTTAGAAGGAGACAGAGCTCAACAAGCGGCCTCTGTGCTAAAGGACATGAGCGTGTCAGAGTTGGAAGAAGGCGTACGCTGGGATGAATAGAAAAGGAGCCGACACACCGACCCGGGCGTGTTGTTCAACGCTGAGGAAGAGAATGCCCACAGCGTGTGTCGGTGACACACCGTGTCGGGTCACTCCGGCCGACGCACGGGCTTTGCAGCGACACAAGCGTGCGAATAAGGAACCAAGAACATATAAGCCCCTATCCGTTCCTCGGTGATTAAGGAAAAATTGGATGAACAATTTGGTAAGTTCCTTGAAGTAATCAGGAAGCTATATATCAATATACCTTTTATAGAAGCTCTTCAACAAATGCCTACATACTCCAAGTTCTTGAAGGATATCTTAACCAATAAAAGAAAAGTCGAGGAGCATGTAACAGTGGCTCTTACTGAGGAGTGCAGTGCTTTAATTAAGAACATGGTCCCTCCCAAACTAAATGATCCAGGTAGCTTTTCTATCCCTTGCATAATTAATGACTCAAATTTTGATAAGGCTTTTTGCGATTTGGGCGCCAGTGTCAATCTGATACCTCTTTCCATATGCAAGAAATTGGATTTGGGAGAAATGAAACTAACTACTATGGCCTTGCAGTTAGTCGATCGCTCCATTAGATATCCTTTGGGAATCTTAGAAGATGTACCAGTGCAAGTGGGAAAATTTATTATTCCTGCCGATTTTGTAGTGCTTGACATGGATGAAGACCCATGCATTCCACTTATTTTGGGGAGACCTTTCTTGACTACTGCAGGGGCAATGATAGATGTCAAGAACCACAAACTCTCACTAGCATTTGGAAACGACAAAATTGAATTTGACCTTTCAAAAGCTATTAAACAACCTTCTGTTTTTGATGTTTGTTGTAGGATTGACAGTTTCCAGTCAATAGCACTAGAAGGAGCACCAGAACAAACTTATCTTAATAAGCTTGAAGGGGATTTTGAGGATAAAGAGCTGGAGATTTCTGACTCCAACCTAACACCACGAAGCTAGTTGAGGAGGAAGAGGGGCAGAGCACACTCCTCGAGTCATATCCCCAAAACTAGGGAGTAACTGAGAGGTCAAGCTAACGACCTTAAACAAGCGCTTCTTGGGAGGCAACCCAAGCTATTTTCATTTTTTTTAGTCATTTTATTTTATTTTATTTTGAGTTTTATATTTTTCAGGTTTACAGGACACGACATGTTAAACATGCCACTGCGTGCCAATTGAACGATTGACTATCTTTGAGCGACACAGCGTGTTGAGGTTACAAGACAACACAGTCGAAAGCGAGCACGCCCGTGTCGCACATTTCTCAACTGCGGCACGCCTGGGCCGGACTGTGACACGCCTGGGGAGGCCCGAGCACGCCTATGTCACGCTTAAACGGGTCGGGTATTTGCGTAAGAGGATGATAGTAGCGAAGACGATGACCATTGACCACCTTGAACTATTTTGTGAGTTTCGATGCACATCCTTTACTGCTTATGCTGTCTCTACTCAGATTTTTAGTTTGGTTAGTGTTATTTTATTTGCATCTTTTCATATATCATAACATTGCATCTTTATATCATCTAGCGTAATACAACTGAACATTGGTCGGATCATGATATTCCTTTTTGCCTATTTGATAAGAGCCCTATTTCACTTCTAACACGGTCTATAGGTCTGAGGTATCCAAAAAAGGATTTAAATCCCCCATATCGGACGAGTACTCGATTTTCCATTGGAGACTTGCCTGCGCAACTTGGTTATTGGAGAAACACTTTCACTAGAAGTATTGAAAAAAAAAACTGGAATTGTTTTCAAGCACCCCTTTGAGACCAAGTAGTTACTGGGGAAACACCTAAAAGGTGCCCCTTTGAGACTAACTAGTTACTGGGGAAATGCTCTCTATAAATTCCTTTCCTTCTCTCTTCTTAGAAAGTGCTCCTTTGAGACCTTTTGATGATAGGTAAGGATGATCCATGCATTAAGGCAGGTAAGTGCCTCTATGCCGGAAATAAGAATGCTCTACGATAGAAGGGATGTCAAGTCCGGATTGGTGTCCAATGACTTTAGTCCAACTTTTCACGTGCACTATATAGGGATCTTTCAAGCTTGGAAACTAGGAATGATTTGAAAAGATTAAGATCAGATTGTATACCTCTGGATGGTGCCTAGCATTTCCACAATTAAGTTGTATTTTGAGTTTTCTTTGCTTGAGGACAAGCAAAAGTTTAGGACTAGGGGATTTTGATGTGTATAAATCATGCTATATTTTCACTACTCCATATACATGCATTTTATCTCATTTCATGTCCTAGGCATGTATTTTATCATGATTTAGTTAAGTTTAGCATATTTTGGACAAAGAGACTGCTTTTGGGTGTTTTCCGTGTTAACAGGGCAAAGAAGCAGGCGTATCAAAACAACACAGGCGTGTCATCAGTGACACGTCCGTGTCAGGAGTTCCAGCGCTCAACACGCCCCAGTTCAGCCTTCGACACGCCCCAGTTCAGCCTTCGACACACCCCAATTCAAGCGCAACACGCTCGGTGGGAAGCCCGCGACACGCCTGTGCCCTCATATGGCACGGGCGTGTTGTCCTGATTCTAGATTTCCTTTTCTGCGAGATCCGCGATCTTCGTCTCAATTAAAGGAAAATCTTTTGCCTTAATTAAAGAGGAGGTCAAGGCTATAAAAGAGGAGATATTCTAACCCTAGAAGAGGACGGGGGGTGGTGAAAACGACGACAGAAGAAGGAGGATAAGGAAGGAGTCGACGACAGAGGAACACAAATGGCACTAAGTATCGTAATTTCTTTCTCTAGCAATTCTTGCCAGACTATGGAGTAGTATCTTGTAATCTTAGGATGGGGGAGTAGCCCTTGACGATTTATGATGGATGATGTAATCTATACTACTTGAATTATTGTTTGTTTTGATCTGGTTTTTGGATTCTTATTGATAAACCTAAGGAGCTAAGGGGAAGTACCTAACAGTTAACCCAAGTTCCCGAAACCCAGAACCAATTAGGGATTAACTCCTGCCAAGTAGCGGTGGTGTATCTATGAGGGATTGCGGGGGTCTCGTGACAGGTCCCCTTAGCTGATTATGGTCCCGTGTGCAAACCTACCGTGAAAAGGAAATTTAGACTCTAAAGGAACTCTTATGGACATAATGGATCTATCAAATCCAATTTTTACCAAGTAACGGAGGTAAGACTAGGGAGGTTTGCGGGGGTCTCGTGACAGGTCCCCTTAGCTGATTATGATCCCCTACGCTTGAATACCGTGACAGGTAAATTGAGTTTGATAGGTACAGTTAGCGTAGACCTCGAAAGGGGCCGTTGATTTACCTTAGGATAGGTTCCATCAAAACAACTCTAATAGGGGTAGGAAAGAATTAAATCACCTTATAAATCATCGACGTGGTGAAACCCATATCCTGAGATTCTCCTCAACTATTGACTTTTAGCTCGTTCTTCTCATTCGTTGTTCTTGACTGCTCAGTGTCTTTGCTTAATCCACAAATTGATTGACTAGATAACTTGGTATCACGATCATTCGGTAATTGTCCCAATCCCTGTGGGATCGATATTTTTATTACTTGACGACAACCGTGCACTTGCGGAAAATAAGACATCACCTATCACGGCTGGTTCCAAGTATATATTATTCAGTTCTTCCTTGGATATCGCCTATCACGGTTGGTTCCAAGTATATATTATTCGGATCTTCATTGAATATCGCTTATCACGGTTGGTTCCAAATATTACCTTCTGACTGAGAGGATTGGTTAATTGGGCATCGTGAAGGTACTTTAGAGTTATCGATTATTATTCATTATTACAGTAGTTAGTTTGTTGTGTTAAATTCTTGAAAAGCTGGAAGACAATACTTAGCTCAAAAAACTTGTATTAATTTCAAAGAAATTACAAGTTTAGGAATGTTGCGTACGACTACAAAAATCTACTACTAAACTAAAAACTAAAGACTAAGTTATTCCAAGAGCCCGCCGGGAGCCGAGTCCGGAGTCTCATCGATTAGACGTTGTAGATCCAGGAACTCAGCTAAGGCTCCCTGGGGGGGCGTGTATTCGACTTCTTTGAAGTGTCGGATGACCCCCTCGTAGCCTATCTTTAGGAGGTTAATGGTGTGACCTCCTAGGATATCAAAGAACTCCTCCGAAGGGAGGAAGGCCTTCTTGCGCCACTCCTAGCGGCCCTCCTCACCAGCCCGGTAAGTGATCAGCTCGATTTTGGCTGCCTCCGCTTGAGCTGCTAACTCGTCGCGCTACTTGGCCTCAAATTTTGCTTGAGCAATCCTAGTCTGCTCAACCTTCAGTAATTTGGCCTTTGCCTCTTCCGCTCGGGCTTGGAGTTCCTCCGCTTCGACTGCTTGAAGGCGGAGACGCTCAATCTCTTGTGCTTGGTTCCAGAGGTCATCCTCGTAGCGGAGAATTTTTGACCGAGACACTGTCACCTCGGACTGAGCTAGCCCAAGCTCCACTTCCTTATCCCTGAGTTGGGTCGAAAGGGCAACCACCTGGGCCCACATCCCCTGAAAGGTCGCTGTCAGGGGAGAAAAGTGGGACATTAACTCCAGATGATAGCCCCAAAATTGCAAAGAAAGAAGTGAAGTTAGTAAAAATAACCGAAGTCATAAAACACTCAAAGAATGCTTACCTTCACCAAGTGGGTATTCATCTCGTCACTTAATGTCGGGATGAACTTCTCCTTGGTGGATGCCCCGACCGTGTCTCGGATCTCCTGAAGGAAGCCCCGAGCAGGCTGCTCTTGTCTCGACATGGAATGTCCAGAGGACATCCCGGGGAGAGGGTTGGGGCTCCGCGGCCGAGAAGACGACGACTCGATTGGAGAAGCGGGAGCCTTTGGATACTCCTCCATGGGGGGTGGCTGGACGTTGGAAGGCCCAACATCACTCGACTTGACACCACTCGGATCAGCCGAGTCACAAAGACTTGGGTTGGGTGAGGATTGTCGAGAAGGGCTCCCTTCCACAGAGGAGAGCACTGCTTGGCTCCTTTTGCATCGTTGTCATTGCTCCTCCAACCCCTCAGAATTGATCACCTCGCCCACCATGGAAGGCCGAGGTGATGGGGGTTCTTCTAATTCAACCTTTTCTGGTGTTTCGACTGGAGCACCTGCGGGAGGAATTATTTGCACCCTTTTCCACTTCAGCTTCTTGTTGATTGAGGCGCGAAACATGACTTCGACTACGAAAGACAAAGTAAGTTAGAGTTTAGAAGTACAAAAGAATAAACAATAAAAGTTTACCTATTGTACCACTTAGCTTAGCCTCTATCGGGCTTAAGCCATAGTGGTATAAGAGCCCTTCTTTCAGTAGGACATTGACGTCGAAGCACAGACCAGAAAGTACTTCGACAATTTCTTTATAGGTGGAGGATTTTTTGAAGCTGCGCAAGGAAGGGGTAGGAGGCAGCTCGATCTGCCATCTACTCGACCAAGAAAAAGGCATCTCAAGTTTAAGGAACAAGTATCGAATTTTCCAATATGTGTGAGAAGTGATGAGGTTTGCTAAGAACCTAGTCTCCAGCCGAGCTATAAAGAAAAATACTCCTACCTCCTTCCGTTTTGGGATGAAGCAGGAATGGAAGGCCATAACGGATAAAGGAAGATGATAAAAAAGGAAAATAATGATGAAACCGTTGATAAGGCTAAAGGAATTAGAAGCTAGTTGCTGCAAGGGAATATGGAAGTAAGCAGCCAGCTCGGAGTGGAAGGAGGAAAGGAAAATCGCTGGAGAAGAAGAAGTGAAGGAGGCATCGAGCATAGAGTCGCGAAACCTAAGTTTTGAAAGGTATTTATAGATGAGTCGCGATGGTTCGTCTCTCGAGGACCCCCTCCTCGGGATCCTATAAACACGTGACATGACGGAGGGAACCCTAGGGAAGCGAGATAATCATATCATATCCTCGTATTAATGAGCTACCTCTAAAGCAAGATCTTCTCTGTTCTCGAGGGGCATATCCGAGGCGCCATCTCCTATGCCTCATTAAGTTGAAAGAAGGAAATCATGACGTAACAAAGGCCTATCTAGTCAGTCAGGCTACGTCTATCCTTCGACTAGACTTGAGGGGGGATGCCTATGATACCGAGAAGAACTAACTTGTGACTAGTCATATAGTAAACGACGACCAAAACTCCAAGTCACTGTAGCATGGTTCCACGAAAGGAAGGAGACTCGATAGTTTGGTATATTTGAGCTGTATGAAGAGGTCATCGCAGTCGTATTATATTCCAGACGCCCCGCATCTCGGCCTACTCTTCATTTTGGTCGTTGATGCACGCGAACGCGACCTCAAATCTCGTGATGGAGACCGTCGAGGACTTGAAGCGTGCGCTTGTGCTCAAAGCCTGCAAGTGCACAAATGTCGACAAGTAATAAAAAGATTATCGATCCCACAGGGACTGAGATTCGAGTACCGATTTGGTAAGTGGACATTATTGTTCGACATTCAGAGTTAAGGGTTGTGATTTCGAGGGTTGACGATGGTCCTAACTCAATACGGTGTCACATAGAAAAAGAAAGAAACTAATTGCGAGTCTTTGGAAGGGATTCTAGGATTTTGGTTTCGTTTGTGTGTCGTAGAACACGCTGTCAATTGGATTTTGTTTAGGTTTCTAGTTACGATTTTGTGGAAAGGACATTATACACTCCCTCGATGAGCCTTCGTATCTATCAGAAGCTACCTCTGTCATTACTAGGTCGACCCCTGGACTTAGGACAGGATATTCAGTACGAGGATGCCAAATCGATCCCTGCGACGAGTCAAAAACGGGGTGTGTTTCCTAATCTATCGCACCTTCTACCCACGGTTATGGGAGATGAGGTCAACCCCTAGGTTCCTCCTTGATTCTCCTAAATCTTAGATACGAGGGATGTCACCCCTCGTATCGGCTAGCACAATAGATAGAAAATCAAAACAATAGCTATAGCTCTAAACCAAACGTCAATTGCAAATATAAATTCAAGAACAAAAAGATATTTGAACCAATATGTTCTAACTCAACACAAACTACTCTCTAGTCCTAGAATAAGAGAGTCTACTCCATAAATAAGAGAGGAGAAACACAAAGCACGATCATATTCATATAGACAATGGAAATTAAGTAAAGAACAGAAATTATAATGCAATGTGACTCTTCTCTCCGACATTGAAGTGCATAATTTGGATCTTCGATGGCTTTCTTCCTCCTTGTTGCGAGTTTCCGAAGCTTTTTAGGGCATTGGAGTATTGTCCTGGCCGTCGTGCCTTCTCCTCTAGGGTTTGGGCGTAGCCTCCTTTATATAGACATCAACCAGGATCTCCCCGAAACCTGGAAAATAACTGACTCACGTCAGAATCACACAGTGCCACACACCCGTGTGGATCCACACGGCCAGGTCGTGTGTGGTGCTGCGGTGCAGGTCGTGTGCTTTCATAGGGCCGGGTCGTGTGTCATTTTACTCTAGCTGTCAAATGTCTTTTTTTCTCTCCAAAAGTGTGCTATTTTTCCCGTATAATATTGTCCTGCACACAAAAGTACAACGAGCAGGTATCTGAACCAGAAAACAGGAAATGCATGCAAAATAAAATAAAATATGCATGAAACAAATATAAAACCAAATGAGATGTGAGCGGAAACTAATCCTTAAACCCTATATGTTTTGCTCACATCAATTCCCCCAGACTTAAGTCTTTGCTTGTTCTCAAGCAAACCTCAGTGCCATGAAATTTTAAAAAGGAATTATTCCATACTTAGCATTTTAACTAGATTTATCAAGTGATATTTGCAATCAAAGAAAAATAGATATGTTCTAGAAATTCACTAAGTTAGCTTCTCGTGATCGTGCTAAGCGAATCTTCTTAGAGGATACTCGTTCCATGGTAAATTAAGTCGTCATCCTATAGCTTTTCTAAGGTCTCCGGCTCTTAGGCATTTACTTGCTCAAAGCGAGAGTCATTCCTTAGATCTAGCACAAAGTCTCAAAGGCGTGCTCGGTATTGAGAAAAATTGGTAGGTATTTCCCCAGTAACCTAACTTAGTCTCAAAGGGGCACCTAACCATTTTCACTCACGATAACTATTTTTTTATCCCTCATAATTTTTAAAAAAAAATTTCTTACTCTCTTTATCATTTTCTTTTTTTATTCCATTTTTTTTTCTTCTCTCTCTCTTGGGATTTTGATTTTTTCGAATGAGTTTCCACAATCCGAGCATCTCTAGTAACTAAAATGCTAAATCTAGAGTCACCTATGAATTCCAAAGTACTAGACTACTGAGATGAATCATAACTGTTTGTGCAATAATGCCTCAAGCATTTATATGTTTTGATGTTTGGATAATCATCTAAGTTAGACAATATTTGTGATCTAATTGTGAACATGTTTAAGTGACAGGAAAATCCAAGTATGAAGACTTGGTAAAGGAAAAGTCCAAGTGTGATCTTGGCAAGAGAATTCCAAGGAAAGGTCTTGGCGGCGTAAGTCCAAGCATGTAGTCTTAGCGGCGTAAAGTCCAAGCGGACCTTGGCAAAGGAAGTCCAAAGGCAAGTCTTGGCAATATAAGTCCAAGCATGTAGTCTTGGCGACGTAAAGTCCAAACATACTTTGGCAAAGAGAAACCCAAGACATGACGAAACTGAAGGAAGCTCTTGGAAGCAAGCGCAAAGGATGAACAAGTTGCAGACTCGAAGGGATCCTAGAGGGGCAAGGCTAAAGGAAGAGCTAGAAGGTTAAGCCTACTAGGTCTAGGGAGTTAGTTTCAAGTATAATTTTCATCATACTTGGAGTATCTCGGAGCCTTGTCTCGCCGATCGATCATTCACTCGGCCGAAGGCGATCGATTCGGGGTAGAAAGGGTTTGCGATCGATCCACCCATCGATCGATTATACCTAACGATCGATCGCTATAACCGACCGCACATAAAGGGCATCAGTTGAGTGATTGCTTGGAACACTGGACTGGTCACCTAATCAGTCGACTGATGCTATGATCAGTCGACTGATCATCTTCACGTTGAACAGTGACGATTGCGGATCCAGCTTGTCAGAAGCCGTTGGATCGCATCAGCTACAACATCAGTCGATTGATGGAGACCATCAGTCGACTGATGGAGACCATCAGTCGACTGATCGAGGCTCAATGGGAAAATCAGCCTCTTCTCTATAAAAAGATGTCATGGGGTGTTTGATGAGGCTAGTGTTTATCTTCTAACTTTACTCTCAAGCTCCCCACGATTTTTTAAGCTTTCTAAGTGTTCTAATCCTCCTCTTGTCCAATCTTCATCTTCATCAATTGTAAAGAAGAGGAGAGTGTTGTAAAGAAAGCTTTCTAGTGGAGATTTGATTGGATTGATCCACCTCAAGGATCACCGTGGAGTAGGAGCTTAATCTCCAAACCACGTAAAAGCCTTCGTATTAGCGATTGTGTTTTAGCTTCTTAATTTCGTTTTAGTATTTATTTTACTTCCGCTAACCTTTCTTGTAGAAATGAAAAGAGGCTATTCACCCCCTCTAGCCTTCCAAAGATCCCCAATAATAACTAGGTACGTACTAGACTCTCCCTTTCAGAATGTTCATCATGTGTAGGTGTAAAAATAAAAGCTAACCCGTGTAAGACTAGAACATTCATTAGAGAAAATAAAATAAAATACCACGAGGTAAATGAAGTTAAGTTATCCATGGAAATAACTCATGAAGAAAACTTTAAAAATACTACTGAGGCAGCTTAAAGATAGCAAAAATTAAGTACTGACAAAATTAAAAACTCAATGTATGAACAAATGAATGCTAACTAAAAATGCAAATGACAGGAAAGAAACTACTGCTAGAAACAAAATAAATCAAAACTTGGGGTCCCCCAGACTTATATGAGATTGTACTGCAAATATGGTGGTCGGGATGGGAAGTCCGACAGTCTCGGCATGTCAGGCTCGTGGGTAAACCTGGTGCTCAGCCACTGATGTCACATGTACATATGGTCAGTCTGAGAGCTAGTGGATGCAGTGACCGCTCTGTGCTCCTCCTCCCAGACCCACTTTGCCTGCTGGGCATGCATGTGTTGCCGCATCTCCTGGCGGTAGGTGGCCTCATCCTGGCGACGGGTTGCCTCCTCTTGGAAGTAGACGATGCATGGCTTCATTGTAGAACTCCTCAGCCCGCTGGAAGTGCTCCCGGAAGCCCTGAAACTTTACCTGCGTATAAGCGCTCTGCTCCTCCCATCGCTGCCTCTGCATTTGCTGCTCGGCATATATGTCGTCGAGGCGTGATCGGAACTCCAAAAAATCATAGGTAGATGTACCTGTATCCTGCTCAAAAGTAGAAAAAGGTGGTGGTGCAGGTGCATGCTCATATCAATGTGGACTAGGTGGGCTCCTATACATGCATGAATTGGAGGGAGAGTGATGCAAAGGGGGAGAGATGGGTGCCGATGTGGATGGTCCCTCATATGGCAGGGACTCCACTATCAGGTCTAAGCGCCAGTTGGCGCGTGTGGTGATAGTGGTACGATCGGGGTTGGAGAGCCTAAGGGATGATAGGTTTTTCTTACAAAGCACAAGGAGTGTCCCTCTCTCACTATCATCTTCATGGCTATACACACTCCTAAGTTGATCCTAGGGCTCCCCTCTATGCTATCTAGCGCAGTGTAGTCATATCTCATCCTATGACAAAATGTATGTAAGTAGGCCCCCCACAATGATCTCTCCTCTCGTTACTTTGCCCATTTTCACTAGGTATCTAATGAAATAAGACCCTATATCAATGCTACTCCTTTCTTGTAGCATGTCCCACAAGCAAAGCAGCTCATTAGCTCTCATTATACCGTCACTCTCTTCACAACCAAAAATAGTGCTTGCCATAATTCGGTGTAGGTACCAGAAAATGAGATTTTGGAGGCGCAATGCTTTGGCCCTAGAAGGGTCATACGCGTGCTCTCTTGTCAGTTCGATCCAAAAGATCCGAAAGTTAAACCCGATAGGAATTCTTTTCTCTCCCCCACTAGGCAAGCCAAAACATGTGTTCCATTGGTGTAGTGTCCATTCATGCTCAATGTTAAATAGCCTAAAGGTAATTCTACCCTCTTCGCTCTCTCTTCCCATTAATATTTTCGCTTCTAAAGAACTCAAAAATTCTAGAACTATCCTAGGGTATGTTGGGTGTCTTATCCCCATTATCTCTTCCCACCCCATTTTTGCAAATAGGGTTTAAATATCACCAAACAAACCTAGGGATTCTAAGAGATCTTTATCAAGATACCTAGTAGCGGTGATTATTCTAGTAGAAAGCATATCAAATCGTTCCCTATGCTCATTATTGCGAAAGAGAAGGGTTGGAAAAGCGTTACCTTCCTCCGGAGCTTGAGGGGCGTCCGTTCTCCTTGTTATTCGCTTCGAAGCACTGGATCGAGATATCACTTGCTTGATCCTCCTCATCCTTACTTCTTTTGGGCTTGTTTGAAGGTTGGAAAGGCTTCTAGGGGATGGGGAAGAAGGATTCACACGGCTAGGACAAGAAGAATCAAAGCACATGGTGCATTTGGGGCGAAAACACACAGTGTGTTCCATTTAACCCCTGTGCGACATGACCGTGTGAAAACACACAGCCATGCCGTGTGCGCCGTTGGAAGGTGGGACACTGCCGTGTGAAAACAGACGGCCAGGCCGTGTGTTCCCCGTTTCCTTCTCACAGTGCATAATAGTTGACTTCTCCTTACTCGCTCAGTCGTGTAGGTTCAAAGTGATTTTTATTTTTACCTAGCAGGTTCTTTCTAGTCCTAATTCATGTTAAAAATGCTAAATGAATAGAATCCAAAGTTCAAATTAAATAAACAAATGCAATACAATGAAAAGAACACCTAAAAACTAAACTTGGGTTGCCTTCCAAGAAGCGCTTTGTTTAAGGTCTTTTAGCTCGACCCTACTCCATTGTCTTAACTTGGCTCCGAAGGTTCTGTGAACCTCCATTCATCCGTCTCAGAGTTGACATCCAATGGGTTTGGCTCTACCCTACTGAAAGTGTAGCCGTCTAGAAAGGGAGCTCTACACTTTGACAGATTGAAAATGATGATCTCCCCGTCTACCTCCAAGGAGATCTTGTGCGCCTTTACGTCTATTAATGCTCTCGCAGTCGCCAGAAAAGGTCTTCCCAAAATGATGGGGTTCTGGGGATTTGGTCCTATGTCAAGTATAATAAAATCCGTGTGTATCACGAAATTCTCAATGACCACAGGCACATGTGCTAGCATGCCGACAGACTCCTTGACTGAGTCATCTCCCATACGAATACTAAGGTTCGCTGGTTGGATCCCATTCAGTCCCATCTTCAAATAGTATGAGTAGGGCATCACGCTTACTAATGACCCCAAGTCGCACAATGCTTCATCAAAACTTTCCCCATAAATCGAGCAGGAGATAATAAATTCACCAGGGTCCTCAAGCTGTCATGGAATTTTATCTTCAATTTTAGCCTAATTTGGTAACGTTGATATCATGGTTGCACACCCCTTGGTGGATCTGTTATCCTGTCCCACTTGTTCGCCGTATATTCCCTCCTCATTGACTTGACTCAGCTCGAGTAATGATGGAGAACTATCCATAGGTTGCGATACGGTTTGGGCTATCTAGGCCACTTGTGTTTCTAACATCCGCGTGTGACTTGCAAGACCATCAACAATAGCCTTCAAATCCCTAGGTGACTCTTCTGTTTTCTGATGTTGGCGTCGAAACTCTTCATTAGCCTTTGTTTGGGTAGCAATGAAGTCTTCCATCATCAATTCTAGCGTAGACTTCTATGGTTGTTGCTGCCCATATCCTTCTGATGATTGGAAATTTCCCGAGTTATTCCGATAGGAAAAGTTCGGGTGGTTCTTCTATCCGGGATTGTAAGTACTGGAGTATGGGTTGTTAAGCCTTTGATTGTAATCCCCAACCGCATCGACATGCTCAATCTGCTCTTCTAAGTCATGCTGCCTTTCATAGTAGTCCTCCTGATACGCTGTTGCTCCTTCTCCAAAGTCATTGGCCGCACATGCAGAAACAAGATTGAAAGAGTCGAACCGTCTGCTAAGTGCGTCCAACCCGCTACCATGTGGTCCATGGAGTTGACAATATATCATCCCGCGGCAGGAGCTGGGTGACTACGTTCGGAAGCCCATTGATGATGGTTATGGGCCACCTCTTCTATTAGCTCTTCCGCTTTCTCGATAGTCTTGTTCATAAGTGCTCCTCCTACGGCGGAATCGAGGGACATCTTTGTGGCGTACGTGATCCCATTATAGAAGATGTGGATCACCAACCACCTTTCTAGTCTATGATGGGGGCATTGGTAGAGTAGCCCCTTGTAGCGATCCCAGGCTTTCAAATAGGGACTCCCCTTCCTTCTGACGGAAGCTCGTTATTAGATGGTGCATGTGAGCAATCTTGCTAGGTAGGAAGTATTTATTCAAGAACTGATGCTCGCATTGCTCCCAAGTAGTAATGCTTCTTGAAGGTAGGGAGTGAAGTCATGCCTTAGCCTTATCCCGCAATGAGAACGAGAATAAGCTCAAGTGGATCATGTTTGCAGGGACTTTATTAATCTTCATTGTTGAGTAGATTTCCAAAAATGTCCCCAGGTGCCAGTTCAGGTCTTCAGTTGCAGCTCTTCCGAATTGACTCTACTGGACCATGTGTATGAGTGTTGATTTCAGCTTAAAGTTGTTTGCTGAAATGGACGGTCCAGCTATACTCGCCCTAAATCCTCTAGCACTAGGGGTTGCATAATTCCACAAAGGTCAGCTACCTATATTCACCTCGAATGCAACTTGGTCCTCCATCCTCTTCTGTTCAGTTCTCCAGCGATGATAGGTTCGTTCGATTTCTATATCAATCAGAATCAGACCTTTCGATCCTAAGCGTCTATGCATACGAGGAACCGAGCCACAAAATTAGGAGTATTACCTAATACTTAATTAAAATAGAAAATAGTCTAAACTAATACTAAATCAAATGCAGAAAATTTAACTAAAGGTTAATGCAAATGTAATTACTGAAATAAATCTAAACTTACTCTAGATATTAAAAATCTAAAATTGAAGTAAATAAAAATAAATGAAAGAAATAAAAGTAAGCAAGTAAATAAATCTACCTTAAGTCCGATCCAATTATCCACTTCTTGATTTGATATCGAATCAATCAGTCCCCAACAACGACGCCAAAAACTTGATTCACGCGAATGTGACCTTAAATCTTGCGATGGAGACCGTCAAGGGCTCAAAGCGTGCGCTCACGCTCAACACCCGCAAGTGCACAGATGTCGTCAACTAATAAAAAGATTATCGATTTCACAGGGACTGAGATTTGAGTACCGATTTGGTAAGTGGACGTTATTGTTCGGAATTCAGTTCTAAGGGTTGTGATTTTGAGGGTTGACAATGATCCTAACTCAATACGGTATTACACAGAAGAAGAAAGAAACTAATTGCAAGTCTTTGGAAGGGATTCTAGGATTTCGATTTCATTTGTGTGTCGTAAACCACGCTGTCGATCAATTGGATTTTGTCTAGGGTTCTAGCTATGGTTTTGTGGAAAGGACATCATACACTCTCCCGATGAGCCTTCACATCTATCGGAAGCTACCTCTGCCATTACCAAGTCGACCCCTAGACTTAGGATGGGATAGTCGGTACGAGGATGCCGAATTGATCCCTGCGACGAGTCAAAAATGAGACGTGTTTCCTACTCTATCGCATCTTTCTACCCACGGTTACGGGAGATGAGGTCAACCCCTAGGTTCCTCCTTGATTCTCCTAAATCTTATATACGAGGATTGTCACCCCTCGTATCGGCTAGAACAGTAGATAGAAAACCAAAATAATAACTATAGCTCTAAACCAAACGCCAACTACAAATATAAATTTAAGAACGAAAAGATATTTGAACCAACATATTCTATCTCAACACAAACTACTCTATAGTCCTAGAATCAGAGAGTCTACTCCATAAATAAGAGAGGATAAACACAAAGCACGATCATGTTTGTATAAACAATGGAAATTAAGCAAAGAACAAAAATTACAATGCAATGTGACTCTTCTCTTCGGCGTTGAAGTGCAGAATTTGGATCTCTGACGACTTTCTTCTTCTTCGTTGCGAGTTCCCGAAGCTTTTTAGAGCGTCAGAGTGGCGTCCCGACCATCGTGCCTTCTCCCCTAGGATTTGGGCGTAGCCTCCTTTATATAGACATCAGCTTGGATCTCTTCGAAACTTGGAAAATAATCGACTCACATCGGAATCACATAGCGCCACACGACCGTGTGGATACACACGACCATGTCGTGTGTGGCGCTGCGGCGCAGGCCATGTGTTTTCACAAGGTCGGGTCATGTGTCATTCTTCTCTAGCTGCTAAATGTTTTCTTTTCGCTCCAAAAGTACGTCATTTTCCTCGTATAATACTATCCTGCACACAAAGGTACAACGAGCAGATCTCCGAACTAGAAAACAAGAAATGAATGCAAAATTAAGTGAAATATACATGAAACAAACATAAAATGAAATGAGATGTGAGTGAAAACTAATCCTGAAATCCTATATATTTTTGCTCACATCAACCGTATTATATTCCAACGTTCCGTGTCTCGACCTACTCTTCATCTCGGGTGTATTATATTCCAAACGCCTTGCGTCTCAACCTACTCTTCATCTCGGCCGTATTATATTCCAGATTTCCCGCGTCTCAGTCTATTCTGCATCTCGACCGTATTATACTCCAGATGCCCCGCTTCTCGGCTATTATTCTTAATCTCAGCCCCGCATCTCGGCAGTTGCATACTATTTGGGATGTATGACTTCCCAAAGTATGATCTATCTTAACTAGTTAAATGACGTGGCGGGTATTCCTATTCATATGGCCAACGAGGCAGTCCTTATCAATATTTCCCTCCGATCAGGAAACAGAGACCCATATTGATTTTCATAAGTCTGTTTACTGTATTAATGAGGAGTTATCTCCCATCAATCACATGATGAGCATTAATCACAGCCCATGCGCCTGCGACATTTATAGAAATAATGATCCCTTATTACCTCAAAGAGCAGGCGTGAGTTCGTCACTAGTTCCATATTTACCGTACTGCTCAGCAGGAAGACTCACTTCTATATAACTCTCATGGAAGAAGAGAAAAAATAGGTTCGCATTCTAAAAAATACTCTCCATTACTTTTATCACCTGTTTTTGCTAATCCCTGTCTTGAGCGTCGGAGAGACCTTGCCGAGATCTCTCTCGACATCCTTAATCGTATTTTCTTGCAGGGTACGTCGTTCGACCGTCTCATATTATTCGACTCGCCTAGCGCTCGATATGCCTACTCTTCTGTCTCGACTTTCCCTCTGCATCAGTCGTCCTTCCGTCGAGTCATCGATCCTTTGTCGTCTTCGTTATCAGATACCTCATCGTCCTTGTCTTGACAGATAACACACGACCTAAGCAACAATTAAATCCTTCTGTTTGGGATTTATTTTCAGATCATTGATATAAGTGAGAGGTAAGTTTAAAATAATTTAAATGCAAAGTATAAAATTTAACAATAAATTACGTAGCTGGTTATAATAATAGTGAACTGATTTAACTAACTTAGCAAAAAATATATTTTAGTATAAATATTCTATGTATAATGATTATAATTAAATCAAAAATAATTGTACTCATTATAATAATAGTTTTTGAATAATGAAAATAGAAGACATTTTAAAAAAATATTTTAGGGGTAATTTGTTTTTGATAATTCAGATATTTAAATTTTAATCAAATTTTGAAAGTCGATGGTCCAATATCACGAAAAAAATCCCATTTATTATTAAGATAAATTTGAGAAATAAAAATTGGAGTTTTCATCTACTATCAAAATAAATTTTAAAAGTATAAATGGATTTTGATGGATAATTTAATATCATTAATAATTCAAATATCGTAGTTGTCTAATTTGCATCGCATAAATCTTGAACTATAATTATTTAAAAAATTATTTCATTTTTTGTCATCTTATGGAATTCTAAGAGCAAGGACAATTTTAAGGGTCAATTTTCGAAGATTATAAGTATTTATGAAGTTCTTATTCTCTTATCATATTAGTCTTGAGTTGAACAATATATTTTATATGATTTATTTTTTTCACGTTGACTGTGAAATCAACTAATGAGAATATTGAAGGCTAATGAATAACCTGATTAATGCATATGACCTTTTCTTTGGACGCATCTAAATATTTCTCTTTTTTTTTTAACCATATACTTTACCTTTTTAATTTTTTTTCCCTTTCATTTCACACATCAAGAATTTAGGCTATAAACTGAAAAGGTGATCACTTGTAAATAAAAAAAAGGTGCGTGATTTTAAAAAGGATAAAACTTGGATGTACCTTTCAGCAATTAAAAAACGATAAATCAATAAGCTCCACAGATTACAGCAGTGGACTCCTAGTTTGTGATCGCAGCCACTTGCGCTCGTCTCATCGGTGTTCGACCAAACAAGCATCCCGTGTAGCTGCGATGACGGACGGGTGGATTCGAGCAGCTGTCGAGGCCATCCACACCTCTCCCACCCAGGTTGTCATCTACCTCTCCGGCGGCGCTTCCCAGGTCTCTCCTCTTTGGCCCCTTGTATTGTTCTCCTCGCTTTCTCTCTATATACGTCGACTTCTCGCTTTCCGTTGTTGCATTTGATTGGGGAATCATGGGATATTGGGTGTGGACTTTGATTGGATACCGCTGCGCAACAGGCGCTTGGATGGCTGATGTCCATGCCAGGGGCGTCCAACACGGTTCTTGAAGTCGTTGTCCCCTACTCAAGGAAATCCATGATTCAACTGCTTGGAAAGGTACCTCTATATCCATGATTCACAAGTGTCTTTTATCCTCACTTGTGAGATTCCGATCTGTAATCACGAAAAAAATTGGGAGATCATAGTGAAGTGTAGCTACCTCTATATTTATTCTGATGGTTTTGGTTAGCATAATTAGGGTTGTAAATGATACGAGACAAAACAATCTCAACAATCTCCAAGATTTCTTAATATAAACTTGCGGTTTTCAAGTTCAACTAAGATAAAAAAAAGTTCACGTAATCTTAGTGAAGCTGAGATGAACTCTAACTTTTACTGAGTTCAACTAAAGTCAACCTTATGCACATAAATTTAGCTAAACTCAGATTAATGAATGAAAACGATTTTATTTAAAATGTTGCAAATAATTTGTCTATCATTTTCTTTTCAAGTATGAGCAATGCATAATATTCATTTAAAATAGTTCGATGGACATAATTTAAATGAAAAACACTTTCACTCATTTATAGAACTTTAATTATATATTATATTTATACAATGCATTTATTAAATTAAATATTTAAGCAAACTTATTTTGTCATGATCATCAATCCATGTTTGTCCAGCTATTTGGACATGGATATTATTCCTCTGATGAACTTTGTGAAAGAGAATATCATAAGTAATGTTAGGATATTTTGAAGTACTTTTATTCATATATTGACACTTTCAACTCTATTGGATCAACATGTCTATGGATCTATTGATCATATCCGAACATGTTCATGCCATCTTAGCTCATTTTTTCATTTTTTTTTAGCATCTTTTAAAGTTACATCTAATAACTCTAGTTACTAGCACTTTACTGTTATTGTTTCTAATAATCCCTCCCATGCATGTAAGGCTTCTTGTCTTTGTTATATTCTGATTTTGTTTGCATTGTTTCCTAATTTCCTTGAGTGGTCAATACTCAATAATATATGTTAATACTTCAATATATTAATAATGTAACATTGGATAGTTAATTACACATATAACTTAAATGGTCATATATTCTTGTTCAACAAGATTCCTCCTTATTGCGTTCTTCTTTTCTTTTTTCTATTCTGTACAAAATTTTCATGCAAAACTCACTAGCTTTTCTCATGAATATTATTTACTGCTAGTTGTTTTCATGCATAACTTATTGATTAATCGAGCTGTTAGGCTTATCTATTTAGGTTCCAGACCACGTAAATGAGTTCTTACCAAAACAAGTGCCAGGCTTGTTAACGAATGTTTGGTTTGTTTACATCTTTGCTAATGTAATGTTAATTAATGCACATTCCTTTTCCTTTCTGAAGCTGCCACTATGCTGAAAAATGAGAACTGCTATCAACATGGCATGATAATTTTTGTTTGTTTAAGTTAGGAACCATGTCCTTATTCCCAAATTGAGTGGGTTTTTGTGCATCCATTTATTTTGGAAAATATATTCACTTTCCATCCTTTTCCTTGATACAAATGCAGAACATGATAGGCATTTTTATAGAGGCCACTTTTGTATCTTTTTTTTGTAGACTCCTACACAATTTGCTAGCCTCCTGACAGCAGAGCAAATGGCCTTGTCAGCATACAATCGTGCTTTAAAGCTTTCAAGACCAGGTTCATACGAAGAATAGACTAAATACACCTTTATGTTGCTATGTGATTATTAATCTTGTGGTAAATATTTTTTCAAGTATTCAATTTTTATTTTTACTGGTGCCAAGTTGCAATCAGAACAAGTTGAGCTACTAGAATTAGGTAGAATTAAATACCCAGGTTTATTGATTTGTATATCACATGGCTTAACAAAAATAAATGAAACTTTATTTAACTGATGTGCACATAAATCTATCAACATACGGGAACATGGTTGCCAACCTATAGGAGGAGAAGGTGGCCTCTGGTGAAGCATCTTTAGGTTGTGTTTCCTTTGAGGTAAATAAAGAAGAGGGAAGGGTAGGATGGAAAAATAAATATTTAGTTGTTTCCTTTGAATGATGGAAAAATGAGGTAGAGAAAAATGTTAGAAAAATCTTGGCTGTTTTTCTTCCAAATGATTCTGTGTGAATTGAACCAAAAACTGCTCTTGCCTCATGTATGCTCATAGTATCCTTAGAGCCCTCACCAATACCTATTCTTGTTTGCTTTTTCCCTCAACTATTACTAGCTTTCATCTCTCCCCATCCAATGAAGCACAATCACAGTGTGGAAGAAATCTAGATCGTGCAACATAGACATACAATCTGGACGTCATTAAGTTTAGATAATAGTCTTGATGTAATATTGAATATTGATAGTACATGAATGGGGATTCTTCCATGATATTGACCTGTTCTGCATAGGAACCTTTGAATATAGTTAATGCTATCCTTTAGTTTGTTTAGAACTTTGTTGTAGACTGTTCTTTTATAAAAAAAGAGAGAACTCCTTTATTACATGAAAGAAGCCCTATTTATAAAGTGTAGGGCCTATAGATCAAACTCTATTCTAAGAAATAAAATAATGGATAAAACTCTATCCTAGGAGATAAAATAATTATCCCTAGAATATTCTAACACTCCCCTTTAAGCTAGAGCATATAAATTATATGCACCCAGCTTGTTACAATGTAATCAATTCGAGGATCTTTCATAGACTTAGTAAATATACCTGCTAGCTGATCATGTGAGTTGATAAAACTGGTAGATATTTCTCCAGATATGACTTTCTCTCTGACAAAGTGACAGTCGACTTCAATATGCTTTGTCCTTTCATGAAAAACTGGATTTTACGAGATATGCATGACGACCTGATTATCACATGTAAGTGACATTTGTGAATATTTCCAATGACCATGGCTCGCTAATCTCTTTATCTTGCCCTGACATTTTGCTTTTTGCTTTTCCAAGAAACAAGGTTACCTTCGACAAATATACAAAAACCAGTGGTGGATCTCCTATCAATAGGGGATCCTGTCCAATCTGTATCAGAATACCCTATAACTCGAGTATGTCCTTTGTTTTTGAACAAAAGACCTTTTTCTGGAGCGCCTCTGATATATCAAACAATGCGAATCACAATATCCCAATGTTCTTTACACGGAGAGTTGAGAAATTGACTTACTATACTTATTGCAAATAAGATATCTGGACGAGTAACAGTAAGGTAGCTTAGTCTCCCTACTAATCGCTTGTATCGTTCGGGATCTAGTAGAGGTTCCCCTTGATTTGGCAGAAGCTTGACATTAGGATCCATAAGGTTGTCAATTGTCTTTGAGTTTAACATTCCTGTTTCTTCTAGAATATCCATTGCATATTTCCTTTGGGATATAATGATTCCATTTTTGGACTGTGCTACTTTTATCCCCAAGAAATATTTGAGTTTGTCGAGATTCTTTGTCTGGAAATGTTTGAAAAGATGTTTTACCTGTGAAATCCTAAGATGATCACTGCCTGTGATGACAATATTATCAACATAAACCACTCGGTAGATGCAACAAGTAGGTGAGTGGCGATAAAAGATAGAATGGTCAGCCTCGCTCTGAGTCATGCCGAACTGTTGAATTATAATACTGAATCTACCGAACCATGCTCTGGGTATCGCTGAGACTATAAAGATTTTATGGGCATACAAGACCAGAAGACTCCCCCTGAGCAATAAAACACGGAGGTTGTTCTATATAAACTTCTTCAGCAGGTCACCATGTAAGAGTGCATTCTTAATGTCCAACTGATAAAGAGGCCAGTGTTGAATTGCCGCAATGGACATGAGTAGGCGTATAGAGGACATCTTGGCAACAGGGGAAAAAGTGTCCCCATAATCCAATCCAAAGATCTGAGTATAACCTTTAGCAACAAGACGAGCCTTAAGCCGATCAATCGTTCCGTCTGGACTAACCTTCACCGTATATACCCATCGACAACCAACAACTGATTTTCTTGGTGGTAGAGGAACGAGGTCTCAAGTCCCACAGCTCCGTAAGACACTCATTTCGTCTATCATAGTCTGTTTCCACTCTGGATGGGCAAATGCATCTCTTGCAGTCTTCGGAAGAGAAACAAATGATAAGGAGGAAAGACAAAAGTAATAGGAAGGAGAAAGACGATGGTAACTCAAAGACACATAATGAGAAGAAAGATTACGAGTGGAACGTATACCTTTTCGAAGTGCAATGAGAATATCAGATTCAGAAGACTGTACTGGAGGAAGGGGTGGAGGACCTGACTCCAGAGATGATTCCATGGCAGAATCAGTGTTGGGCGGCGGCAAAGCACGCTGAGGACGACACTGATAAACCTGCAACGGAGGAGAAATTGGGGCTGAGGGTGATAGAGAATCCTCCGGAGGATAAAAGACTAGTGTAGGTATAGAAGGAGGAAACTCGGATGACGACTTTGAAGACTCAAAGAAAGAAACCGAATCAAAGAACATGACATCAGCAGAGATGAAATACCGACGGAGAGTAGGAGAATAACGCTTGTACCCTTTCTGAGACCATGGGTACCCAAGAAAAACACATTTATGCGACCGAGGAGAGAGTTTATCAATACCAGGATCAAGAGCATGAGCAAAACATGTAGAATCGAAGACCCTAGGTGGTAAAGGATGAAGGGACTGATTTGGATAAAGTACATGATGAGGTATTTGACTTTATAAAGTAGAGGAAGACATGCGATTGATGAGATAACATGTAGTAAGTACGACGTCACCCCAAAAACGAAGAGGAACATGAGAATGAAGGAGAAGAGTCTGGGTGGTCTCGAGAAGATGACGATTCTTGCATTTTGCAACTCCATTCTGTTGGGGGTATAAGGACAAGACGTCCGATGTAACACACCGTGAGATGCCATTGTGTTTTGACTTCATTAAAAAAAGATTGGAAAATAGAAAACAATTCCGAACGATCCTTCATCAGATATAACCAAATACAATGGAAAAAATCGTCTATAAAGGTAACAAAATATCGTGATCCCAATGTAGAAGGAATACGACTCGGACCTCAAATATTGGAATGAACTAAAGCAAAGGGAGACGTAGCCCGATTTATAATGCGAGGAGAAAACGAACTATGAATATGCTTATCTAACTGACACGACTCACAAGATAAAGTCTCTAAGTGAAAAAAACTAGGATGTAATTGTTTTAACTTATTAAGACTAGGATGTCCCAACTGAGCATGAATAATAAGCGGAGATGTCGCCGCCGAACCAACAAGAGAGGCTTGGTGAAGTCGATATAGGCTATGAGACTCACATCCGAAGCCAATCATCCTCCCCGTACTTCGGTCCTATAATGACACAGAAGATTTAGTAAACGAGATGACACAATCAAGAGATCGAGTAAGCTGACTTATTGATAATAAATTAAAGGGAGCTTCGGGAGTATAAAGAACATTATGAATGGAAAGAGATGGAGAATGATGAACAACACCAATACCTTGAGACTGAATTTAAGAACCATTTGCCATAGTGACAAGGGGTAAATAACCGGAAGTAGATAGTGAAGGCAAAAGAGATTTATTATCAGTGATATGATCGGTGGCCCTAGAGTCAAGTACCCAAGACTCGAAGAGCGAGATATGCTAGCAAAGGAATTACCAGCTTGTGTAACAGCAGTAGGGGAATTAGAATCTCGTCGATCCTCATACCATTTCAGAAAGTCATCATAGGAAGGCGGTGGAGTCAGATCCGATGTCAACTGTGAAGTGGAAGCTGAAGAAGCGATCGAACCCTGGGCGATCTGAGCAGCACGAGGAGGTCGACCATGGAGACCCCAACATTTATCAATCGTGTGTCCTGGTCAGTGACAATGATCACACCAAGGACGTCTTTTGCCACTCTTACGAGGTGAAGGTCCGAAAAAGAGTGATTGAGAGGTAGGCGGCCTTCTAAACGGCTGAGATGTAGGTGGACCTACAAACGACATCGGGAGAGCTGTCCCGGAAGGTGGGCTCCCAGGATACGATTGTAGTCCTGATTTTTGAGCAACAGCAGACAGAGCGGCCAGCTTGATCGATGACGAGACGACCAAAGGCGGGGCGGATTGTGCCGAAGGCGGAGGGAGGGTCCGAGGTGCAAGAATCTTGATCGCGCCGTCGACAACGGTGGCGATGGAGGGGACTGTCTTGGTCCCCGTGGCGGCAATGATGGCTGGCTTCGCATGCTGCAGGAGCCATCGGATGGTCTCGTCGTCCAACTTGTGACCTAGCTCGCGAGTGAGCTGGAAGATCTGAGTAGCGCAGGCGACCGACATGGTCATGTTCCTCTTCCGATGGATTCCTCGCACTTGCTAAAGAAGCAAAAGCTGGATGACGGCTGTCGGCTGCGGAGAAGACGGCTGCCAGCTGCGATGACAAGCTGAGCTTGCGGAGAGGAGCAGCAACTTGCGGAGAAGACAGAGAGCCTGCGCGTCGTTGCCTCTTTGTGCTGCTTGTCGCTTACTTCGCAGGAAGGACTTGGAGCCGCGACGAGGAGGCCACAGTGCGAGGCTAGAGAAATCGCGACGAGGAAGCCTCGACGAGGAAGCCACGTCGTGGGGAAGAAGGTCGTGACTCGCGACGAGGCACCTGGTGCGTCTGTGGCGGGGAGAAGGCGACGACGTGAGTCGACACTGCGGGAAGCAGGTGGCGGTGATGAGAAGCTCGCGACGAAGAAGTTGCGTTTGTGAGGAAGCCACATCGCCTCCTGTTCGCAAGATCAGGAGGAAGCTGTGTCTGCGCGGAAGAAGGTCGCGACAGTGGTGTCTGTGTCACGGGGAAGAAGCCGTGAGCAGAGGTGGGCGTCGAGATAAGGAAAAAGAAAAAAAAATTCGCGAAAGAAAAACCTAATCTTGCTCTGATACCATGTTCTTTTATAAAAAAAAGAGAACTCCTTTATTACATGAAAGAAGTCCTATTTATAAAGTATAGAGCCTATAGATCAAACTCTATCCTAAGAAATAAAATAATGGATAAAACTCTATTCTAGGAGATAAAATAATTATCCCTATAATATTCTAACATAGACATTTCTTCTTGTGTTCCTAGATCTCTCTCTCTTCTGTCAATCTACATCAAAAGATTGACGTTTCCTCGAAAATGTTACCACAATGGAAATGACCTGAACTTTCTTTAGATAAATACACTGTGCTTCTGAATGAGGTGTATTGGACAGCATAGTGACTACTTAACTGTTATAATCATGCTTATTTATGGTCATATGAATGTTCTCTTGTTACTAACATAATTTGATCCAAATCTGAAATTGCAGGATTGCCAGTTTTAGGTGTTGGGTTTACTGGGTCTTTGGCTACTACATACTCAAAGCATGGTGACCACAGGTTTCCTTTTGAAATTTCCTTTTGCTTTCTATTAATAACACACACGCACACAATTCAATTCTAATCAACCTACTCCAACCTATTTGATTCGCTAAAAATTTTATGCCTCTATGACATTTATTGTCCATTTACTACTAAACAATTATATGATAAATATAATGTATTTTTTCAAACTCAATTGTGTTCTCATTAATTACACTTAGTATTTATTTGATTTATATAGTATTTTATTCATCCTTATTACATATTAGATGAAAAAAAGTATTTTCAATATATTAAATCTAGGTATCATTGATTACATGCAATCAGGTTGGAATGATGTTATGTTAATGTTTAATCAAAATTTCCAGGCAAACTTAATGAAGGGATAGATTGCTAGAGGTTTAGATAGTTTGGGATAAATTTGTTAAAATTGAATGGTGGGATAGATTGGTTAAAGGTGGTAAAGGTTAGCATATGAAAACAACAACAACAACAACAACAACCAAGTCTTATCCCATTAGGTGGGGTCGGCTATATGGATTCTTCTATGCCATTGGACTCTATCCTCTACTATATCATCATCTATAATTAAATAAGTTTTATTTTGTTTTATTGTTGCTAACCAAGTCTTTTTTGGTCTTCCTCTTTCTCGTTGATGTATATTTGTCATCGTTTCACATCGCCTAACTGGAGAATTTATTGATCGTCTAAGTACATATTTGTACCACCTTGAATATGTCTCTAGGAGTTTTCCTTCAATAGATGCAACTTCGACTTTCTCTCTAATACTCTCATTTTTTATTTTGTTCATCCTCGTATGTCCACACATCCACCTTAACATCCTCATCTTTACAACTCTCATCTTTTGTTCATGTGCTCGAGTCGTAGCCCAACGTTCAGTGCCATATAACATATAACTGCCGTTTTGTAGAACTTCCCTTTAAATTTTAGAGGTACTTTACGATCATATAAAACACCTGAGCTTTCTTCTATTTCAACTATCTTGCTTGTATTCTATGTAAGATATCTCTCTTAATCCCTTTATCAACTCGTCATCTCCTATCTAAACACTTGTCTCATTACGTCTAATTTTTTAAACTTAAATTCCATATATTCTGTCTTTACTCTACTAAGTTGAAAATCATTCACTGTTTCTTGTCAAGATTCTAGTTTAACATTTACTCCTCTACGTGTCTCATCTATCAACATAATATTATCTGCAAACAACATGCACTGTGGTACTGTGTCTTGAATGTGTCTAGTGAGTTCGTTCATGATTAGTGTAAAAAGATAGGGACTTAGAGCTGATCCTTGATGTAACCCTATCTTTATTGGAAATGTTTCAGTTAATCCGCTTGAAGTCTTCACTCTAGTCATTACTTTCTCATACATATCCTTAATTAGTTCAATATGTTATGCTAACACCTTTCTTTTCTAGAATTCTCCATATAATTTCTATTGGGACTCTATCATAAACTTTTTTTAAGTCAATTAATACCATGTGTAGATCCTGCTTTTGCTCTCGATACTTTTCAATTAGGTGTCTGAGAAAATCTATAGCTTCTATTGTCAACTTTCCTGACATTAACCCAAATTGATTTTCAAGTACTTATCTTCAATTGATCAGACATCTTTTTTATTTTTAATATCATATTAAATAATTTTGTAAGTCATTCAATACCTTGTTTCCCTAGACACTTCCATACCTCTGTCGGAATATCATTTGGTCTAATGACTTTTTCATTTTGCATTCTATGTAAAGCTTGTTCTACTTCTAAAATTTGAATTCGATGATAAAAATTTAAATTTCTATACTTATTTGACCTACTTAAATTACCTAAATTAAGTTGGTCACCTAAATATTTATTAAAAAGTTGATGAAAATACTTTTTCCACCGCTCTTTTATTTCTTTATCATTTACTACTACTCTATTGCATTCATCTTTAATACATCTTTTTTGAATAAGATCTTTTGTTGTTCTCTCTCTCTTTAGCTATTCTATAAATGACTATTTTCCCTTTTTTTGTATCTAATTTTTGATATAACTGTTCCAAAGTTTCATTCTTAGCTTCATTCGCCGCTTTTTTAGCCTCTTTCTTGTCTATTGTATATTTTTTAAGTTTTTCTCGTTCTTACAAATATATAATTCCTTATAGGTTGTTCGTTTTTTCTTTACTTTCTCTTGTACTTTCTCATTTCACCACCAAGATTTTTTATTTGGTGGTATATGTCCCTTTGACTCACCGAGTACACTCTTGGCTATATTTTCAATTTTGATACCATCTTATCTCATGTCGTATTAGGGTCACCGTATATTTCATCTAATACTTATACTTCTACTTTCTTAAATATGTTTTGTTTTTCATCTTTTAACTTCCACCACTTAATTCTAGGAGTTATGTATATTTTCCTTCTATTAATACTATGTTTGAGGCATATATCCAATACCACTAATCTACGTTGGATAGTTAAGCTTTCTCCAGAGATGACCTTACAATATTTATAAATCTTTCTATCTCTCTTTCTAACCATAAGAAAGTAAATTTGCAATTTATTATTTTCACTTTTGGATGTGACCAAGTGCGTTTTTTTTCTTAAAAAACATATTAGCTAGTATAAGATCATATGGTATCACAAAGTTTAATATAGTTTTACCTTTTTCATTTCTTGTTTCAAACCTATAATCCTCATGTACCCTCTCATATTCCTCAATTTTCACTCTAATACGACCATTTAAATCACTTTCTATTAAAATTATTTCATTTGACGGAATATTTTATAATACTTCATCTAGGTCATCCCAAAATCTTAATTTGGTATCTTCATCTAATATTTCTCGAGGTCCATATACACTAATTATATTCATAGTTTCTTTCTCCGCTATTATTCTAAGAGCTATAATTCTATCTCCCTTTTTAACTGCTTCTACAACTTTATTCTTTAACGAACTATCTGCATAATACTCACTCCATTTCTTGTTTTACTCTTTCCTGTATACTATAGCTTAAAACTCGAGTTCTCTATTATCTTTGTCTTTTCGCCAACCTATTTTGTCTCTTGTACACACAAAATATTAAATTTTCTCTAAATCATCGTATTTACTATTTCCATTGCTTTACCAGTGAGAATTTCTATGTTCCATGTACTAAATTTTAGACTATTAATTTTCCTATAATATTTGTTCTTACTCAACCTTTGGTGTGAGAACTCTTGCTTATTTAACACTACACCCAAATTCTCATGGAGATATAGCTGTCCTTGCCGATACGTTACAGTCGGACCCTACAATGTGAACTCTTGCATATTTATCACCACACCCAAATTCTGGAGATATAACGGTCCTTATTAAGATGTTATAGTCGGACCCTGTAACACGTTTCTTCCGGAGAACAATCTAGCATTAATATAATAGTTTGATGGATCAATTCATTGAACATTTGCCTTAGTTTAATGCTGGCTGACAACCTAATGCAACCCTCCTTTATTCGGGCTTGGGACCGGCCACGACAAGGTTAACTTATCGTGGACGGAGTTGGTTAGCATATGAAAATTAATCATAAATTAAATTGTATAATTTGGTGGTTGAGTTCTATCTAGGTTTAGATTAACCGAGATTATGTCATTATGATTTGGTCATGATTATGTTCCTACTCCCTAACCTAGTATAAGTAAGCATATTTCTTAATATTAGCTGAACAAGTTAAATTGCATATGTTAAGTCTCTGAAGATCTTGCATCTTACAATGCTTTTCATATGCTAGGAAGCGGTATGATTGTTATCTGCTTGATTTTCCTTTTGTTGTTTGCAATAGGCAGTTATGCAGTTTGCCTATTGATTTTATACCCAAATAGATGCACAAAACATGATTTTGTATCTTGACAGAAAATAAAAAATGTTAATTTTGGAATACTAGGTGAGAGCTTAAACATATTGCTTTTCTATAGTTTTTGCATACCTGATCTATTAAAGTTCTTGTAGGTTTTATATGTCAACACGAACATTCGATTGTCTTTGGACATCAAGTGTGACTTTAAATAAAGTACTCTCTTAAAACTTATGTCCATATATTTAATAGATTATTCTTTGTTCTTGTCTGCTAATGTTATATCTTTATTAGGGTTTGCGGACTCGAGAAGAAGAGGATAGAGTTTCTAGTCATTTATTGTTGAAGGTGCTTTAACTTTTTCATGTATATAAAGTTTTTTATTACATCTATCCATGATCTTTACATCAATCATAAAGTATAGCAGAGTTACTTTGCCTACTTTCAGTTATTATACTTTTAAGATGCTTTTCTGAAGGTGATTTAGAACTTTGTTTAAAATTGTAGATTATTTTGACCATAGAATGGTACAAGTTTGACCTAGGACAATTTGTTGTTGGCAGAAATGGAAAAATGCAAAAGACAGAAAAGTAAAACAGGGAACTGAGGAAAGGAGGAAAGAAGATCAGATTATTAACGAATTAATTACCAATGAAAACACAAGAAAGAGCAACACCAGCATCTGCCATATTTAGGAGCATGAATGATGATTTAGTCTGCCTTATCACTGAGTTGTTTCCATTGGTTCAAAATGCCACTTCTCTTTATTTTTCTTGGGAATTGGGTTTCTGAGGTTGAACAAATTATGTAGAGAAGATTAATATAGGAAGTAGGTTTGTGGTCTCATAAATGGAGTTGTGGTTTCAACAAATATGACAATTCTTTTATTCTTTTTCTTCTTTATCTAATCTAAATCTTTCACTGATCCAAAGTACTGGGTTCTCTTTTTGCTACCCTTCATGTAATGCAAACTAGAAAGCCATCTCCATTTCTGTCAGTGTCTGCCTGTGATTAGGTGCATTGATGTTGGTTGACACTCACAAAACACAATGTATTGGATCAGTTTCCAATACTTGATAGGCTTATTACTAATGTGAAGAAGTTCATATGCAATTGTTCTCTTTTTTTTTTTATCAATCTCTTTCATTTCCTTCTCAAGTTAAAAGGATAGGCTTGCTATGACTTTTGATTCATGAGGATGTGTTACATTCCATGCAAGCTTTTTTTGGATTTTTTTCTTGATGGGAAGACATAAGGTTCCCTTGATGATGTCTTATGGATGCAGTTTGGTACATTTCTACTTCACTTTGATCAATGTGGTGCCATGTATGTGATCACACCAGTTAGCTTTTGGCATATATTAGATTTTGGTACTGTGACAGACCCATGTTAGCATCATGGACAATCATTCCGTCCCTGTAATATGAGATATTATGTGAGCTTTAATTGAGCACCACTATTGGTTTTATTTATTCATGAATCCATATGTAAAAATAAATTTGGTTAATTCATATAATATATACTACTAGACTATGTTAACTAAGTTGCTTTGGTGATACTATACATGCTACCTCCAATATTTATGGGGGTTAACTTGGCATCAGACCTAAACCTTAGTTGTCTGGCCCTTTTTATTTGTAGCACTACACTTGCCTGCTAGTCCCACTAGCTTTATCACTACCATCTACTAGTCCATTTGAGTTAGTTCAGTCTGACATTATAATACACTGTTTTTTCCAGGTTGAGTTTTTGTTATTTTGTTACTTGTGTCCATGTTTTTTTTGTCAGTTAAAGATCCTTAAGACATTTAAATTTCTTTGTCAAAAATATATCAAAAACCCTTTTCAACTGATGATGCTTTGCACACATGCATTGTACTTTCTCTTCCTTTTATACATCTCAGGTTATTGCCTTCTAAACATGCAAACTCGTGTATATACTTTCTGACAAAATTTTGTGGCTAAATGCAAGAATCATCTTTTCTGTTGGATGTTATCAACTCTTTGATGTTTCAGATACATATCTCTCTGTTTTAACATATGCTATCCGCTCATCTGTTCAATGTATCTTTTATGAATACTCTTGAACACAAAAGGGTAAGTGCTGCTATGACCTTGATACAATCTCAGCTAGCTTCACCTTCCTTGAGATGCCCCTTTCTTTTTCTCCACTTCCATACTGTTGATTTGCCTCTCTAGTAAAGATGCTTCATTGTGTCAGTCACCCCAACTCTACTTAATCTCCATTGCAGGTACATTGATGACATATTTGGTTTTCTCCACTAGTAAAAATGCCTCTGCCATTGTTTCCTTTGTCTGATGGTTCTAGACACCTTTCCTCACACGTGCACCTTCTGACCTATGCCTTCCTTTTACACTTTGCAAGTGTAAGTTACCTGCCCATCATATTTTCTTCCAGTTACTTTCACTTCCTCTGCAAAAGTTTGCCATGTCTAAGTGTCTAAACTCTAAACCAGTTAAGAAGTTATATTAATCGTGATAGAAAAACAAGCAATGAATTTTGAGATTGCTGCCCCACCTTGATTGGCATATACACATACATTTAGTCCTCCATCAGGTCTTTGCCTAGTGGCTTGCAGATGAGCTTAAACAATCAAGTTTAATCTGATTACTCGATTGATTACTAAACAAAGTGGGTGGCTAAAGGCTATATCCAAGTATTTGGTGTTGATTATTATGCAATCTTTTCACTAGTATCAAGACTATGCTCAATACAGATCCTTTTGATGTCAATAGGTTTTATTTTTTATTTTCATCTTTTATGCATCTTATACTATCTAAATCTCTACATTTCCTTTCCTACATTTAGCAGTACCATTAATATCTCTTGCCATGCTTCATTTCTAGAATTGCCTAAAACGTATCATTTACACTAACTTTTTATGGCTTCAAACTTTTTTTCTTTTTGCCTCAATTTTCGTTGCTTTATATCGAATTCAAGTTTGTCATTTCTATAATTTTGCCAATTTTTAAACATGCTTTTTTGGAACTTAATGTAGCTTCTAAATTATTGGTAGTCTTTCCCATAGTATAGTTAATTTGCATCAATCCTGATTAAACATTACCCACTTTTGGAAGGCAATTTCAAATGCATGCAAAGTTCCTGCCACCTTTAAATCAGAATTGTTTGAATCTGAAATACCCAGTGAATATGAAATGCGAATTAATGAAGATGAGGAGCTGCAACAAGTTATTGATGAGATTCTTTGTATGAAGCGATATGATTTTTCTTGTGGTACCATGAACTCAGATTAATCCTTTCTTATTAAACATAATGTATTTCTGCAATTTGAGATCTAACCGGCGTATGTGCTTGTAGACCAGAATGCTTCAACTTCAGATAGGATGATAATATTGTCAGGCTCCTTTAATCCATTGCATGATGGCCATTTGAGGCTTTTGGAAATTGCATCAAGGTATATGAAGTTGCTCAAGGTTCCTGCTAGATTTGGATGCTCTATTCTTTATCATTCTTTTATCTCTCTATATTACTTGCAGTATTAGAATCTGTGAAACTCAAAGGAACACACCTTTTTTTTATTATTATTAGAATTTCTTATTTTCTGAAAAAATTCCTCAATGGAATAAAAAATTATAGTCAGAAAGGTTACAACAGAAAAACCTATTCATTTTTCATATTTTATATATCAGGATAATCTCTACATCCCATCTTAATTTACCTTATATTAACTAAATTAGATTTTCGATAAAGTATCCCTTTTTATTGGATTAGATAGAAGAAGTTAATCACATAAATTTAAAACTGTTATTTTCTAATCAATAAAAAGCTGTACTGTTTCTTCAATCTGCAAAAAGAATGAAGCATGGGTCAACCCTATGTTCAATGTTATATATAACAGTGTTAGAGTTCTTGAAAAGGTAACTATCTTGGTTTCATATATGCAATTTATATGGATAGAATCTTTGGAAAGGACTTTCCTCACAAATATAAGCAAAAATAATTTGTGATCTTATCCTACACTGCTACTCATGAATATGTATTTTTGGGACATTTTTAATAATATCAAGCATTATTACTATCTTGGCATTTGTAGTTCCGAGGAATTTACATTCAAATTTTATTAACCCAAAAAAGTTGATCGAGAGTAAAGGTAGGGGCGACAATTTGTGCCATATTATATTAATCATGCCCAAAAATGGGTTGTGTCATTCAGGTCAATAAAAAAACTATATGAGATAATATATAATTAATTTTATTAGGTGTAGGATTAACTAAACATATAAATTATTTGACAAAAGTTAGTAATGTACTTAATAGTGAATTATCTTGGTAAATGAGTTAACTCGTGTCACCCATTTTTATAATTGGATCATGTCTTCTCACTTGTGAGGTGTCTTTGTTAATTGTGTTTTTGGGTTGTGTCGGGTTTGGTTGTGTTTTTGAGTTATGTTTAATATTATCAGCTCTAGGTAAAGGTTCCTTTTTGAGGGTATCTCTTGGTACATATCCACCCCTAGCACCTACTAGGATGAAGTATTGCATTATTCTAATTCTAGTAGAATTTATTTATTTATTTCCTAATGGCACATACATATTGATATAAATGGGTAATAACTTTTAGTTCACTTCTAGTTTCAATGACAAATTGGATTTGAGCTTCTATTTATTCTGGCAAAAGCAACAAAATATTCATTGCATATGGGCTTTTCCTAGTATTTTATTCTTAAATAAACTATAAGATTTTCAGCCAATTCATCTATTTTCAATAAGTAAATGGAAGTTGCACCTTTCAATAGCTGATCTTGGACCCAAATGTCTTATCTTACTATTTATTTGTTTGTCTAGGTCTGATTAGTATTATGGAAATTAAATTGGCATTTGTAATAGTATTTAAGATGATTCAAAGGTGCCTTATCCAATAGCCATTTAGCAATAATTACTTAAATAATTAAGTGGTTATTGAATTTTTTTTTATTATGAATTAGAGCACCATTAGGTCAAATGTATGCATGATCCATTTTAAATGTTAAAAAATTGTCGGTCTATGATGACTAGTGCACATGAAATAATAATATTGTTCCATCCAAATCTTTTTAGTAGAAATGCTACTACTTTTGTGAAGAATATATTATCACTTGAGCAATACTACAACATCAACAATTAGACCTTTATTCCACTAAATGGGAGTTATACCTATCCTCCTATGCTATTATGCTCGATCCCTTACTATATAATTATCGATCTGTAAAATAATTTTTTATTATTATTGCTAATAAAGTCTTTTTCGATCCCCTTTTTCTTGATTAATGTGCATATTTTTCATGATCTCATATCGTCTAATTAGAGCATTTATTGATCTCACATTACTTGTGCAGTAGTACATGAAAACTAAAATTAAAAACTAGAGATTTATATTTTATTTCTCATTGCCTGCAAAAGAACTAAGCATCGAGTTATTACAGGTTATTTAATACCTTAGAAGTTCGAACCATTCAACATTACTTTGTTTTCATGATTAATTTGTACTTTTTTGATTTCTGATGCAGTATTTGTGGAAATGGATTTCCATGCTTTGAGATATCAGCAGTCAATGCTGACAAACCATCACTGTCTGTTGTTGAAATTAAAAGGCGGGTAGAACAATTTAGAAAAGCAGGTTTGTGCTTGTTTTCTTGAGTTATTTTTGTACTACTATAGTTTTCTTGTGGAACATTTTTTCTAACATTGCCTATCTACAATCAATGATGTCTAAATTTTTTAAGGTGCCTACTAGATTAATTGGTAAGGGTTTTTGTAGATGTTGACAAGTTTTTGAATTATTTCACATTTTCACCTATAGGTTTTGACTCAATGTACACTAAAAAGTGATGTATAGCTTTTTACTTTATCATAGAGTTATGTTAATTGTCATGATTCCATCCTGGAAGGCATTGTAAAATTATGTAGGTCTATAAATCTATTATTCAGATGTTTCATAAGTTCATCTTATGATTTTACACGACAACAAGCAAATAAACAATGTACAAACAAAACCAACTATTTGTGATTGACTACATGCTATCCATAGTTATGCCTTGCTTACTCTGAGGCACGAGATGACATAAAGGATGGATTACACATGAATTGAGACACTTTCCTTTGTGTACTTTTAGTCCATTGTTTATCCACCTCAAAATGGATGGAACTAACTTTTCATCCATCCTTCCTATAATCCCAGTGGGCATCCAGTCACAACCAAAGTTTAAAATTTCGAGCTATACCAAAATTTTATTTTATGATCGAAATGATACGGTTTTAGTACTTTTTAAATATAAAATATATTTTTATTAATATTTGATTTCTATAAATGCTTATTATTAGGTTATATTTGAGATGTTGAATGTTGAGTTCAAGTTTTGATATTATCTTGTAAGATGTTTGATGCTTGCAATAACTATCAAATATATAAATTTAAAATATATATCGTTTTTATTATTGTATGTAATTAAATAGTCTTATTTACAATTTTATTTAGAGATATCAAATCCAAGAATTTGCATTTACAATGGTAATGAAGATTGATCTTTAATTTTAAGTTTATTGTAAAGGTATCAAGTTTAAGGACTTGCATTTACAATAGTAATGAAGATCGATCTTTAGTTTTAAGTTTTATTGCAGATGCATCAATTTCGAAACCTTGCATTTATGAGTCATAAAAATTAATCTTCGATTTTGACACCTTTAATATATTTTGATGATTTTATGGATTCATTATGTTATATTTATTTGAAAACTTTAAATTATTCATAGAGTAATGTAATATGGATTAATGTAATTTTTGTATTATGAAAATATGTAAAAGTGTTGGCTAAATTTTTTATTCCATAGTAAAAGGATAAAGGGATAATGACAGATATAAAATTGAAGGGAAGTCTTAGTGTAATGCTAAAGTTATTGTTGTGTGACCGGGTGATCATGGGTTCAAGTTGTGGAAACAATCTTTTGCAATACTTCAAAATCTTTTAATTACCATAGTTTATCTTATTTACAAAAAATTATATTTTAAATAAATTTTGAAAATTAAATAATTAATTAAGTTAAATTAAACTAATATTTTAAAAATTAGGATTGAGTAAAAGTCAATTTAGGGTTAACTAAATTATAGTCATAATGATTAGAATCAAGTAGGTTTAAGTTGAATTTAATTGAATTTATTTTTGATTGATTTAAAATTAAACTAAATTTAAATGTTGAATAATTTAGTTCAAATCACAATAGCATTTAGGAATTATATTTTATTTATTTATATCTTTTCTAGCCATCTTTCTTCTCTATCCTTAATATCCTTAAAGACGAAGTTTTCCCTTTATCGTGGTATTCTTTTCTCCCTTAATTTTTGTGTTTGCCCATATGAAAGGTGAAGAAGGGAAATAAATTAACAAAGAAAAAGAACCAACATTCTTAAGAAAATTTTTCCTCATATGTTTAAGGAGAAAAAGAAATTAATGGAGGGGAAAGGAGGAAGAATTAAGGGAGACAAAAATTAACAATCTAAAAAAAAGAAATTAATATTAAAAAAAATGAAAAAAAGAAAAATAATTAGCAGCGGTCTGCTGCCATGAGGCCTCGTGCAACCACAGGGCTCTTGTGCAATGTTCAAGCCTCGTGGCGGCTTCACGTGAAGCTTGTGGGGCCTCGTAGTGCAAGGTTGCTGCGAGAGGCCTTGTAGCTCCTTCTAGTGCTTGTGTCGGTGTTGATGCAATGCTGGTCAGTTTTATTCATGCCTATCGGTACGACACAATATTTTAAATGCTAGTCACAACTCCGACTACAACTCAATGTCACAACTCCGACTACAACTCAATGGCTAATGGTTATCTGACCACAACAACCTGATGGCAGTGAGTCGCGAACTCGTTGTGGTTGCAGTCGTAGTCTCACTCGTCACATCGCTAGATAGTGACCACGACCTCATAAGGTTGCCGCCTCACATGCGACCTCATGGCGAGGTCACCCCCTTGCTTGTGACCTTGCGGTGAGACTACGACCATGATCATGACCTTGCAACCTCACCATGAGTCCGATAGTGAAGAGGATATGGCCACACTGCCTCTTCGCAACCTCACCTTTCCTTTCTCTTCTTTCTGTTCTGTAGTTTACTCTTTTTTTTTTTCCCTCCATCTTTCCCTTCCCTTCTCCCAAACATATATTTTGATAGTAGATTCCTTTCTCTCCTTGATCCACGCTCTCAGGTAATAGAGCATTAATTTTGATTTCAGCTCAAAGGACTTTGCATTTCATTGTGTGGAATCATTTGCAATGATTGTTTAATTATAAACATTAGAAAACTAATCAGATTAGATGCAGTTTTAGAGTAATGAATAAAATCATTTAATTTTGAGTTTTATTTGAACCAGATATTCCAATTATATTATTAACAATGGGACGCTTTTTAAAATTAGGATATAAAAGATGGAAAATACTTATTTCGTACATTTATAAATAGCTGCTTAAGATAAAATGAGCCTAAATTCTGGAAAGGTCTGCTAACAGGCTTCCAAGTGGAATACAACATCATTAGTAGCTGTGATGCTTGAATCTGCATTTCTTCTACCTCTACTGCCTTTTTGATTAAATCCATTTTCCTAACTTCTAGATGGCAAATTACATAGGCATTTTTGATAGAAAAAACTAATTGAAGAACTATGCAAATAAAAATTAACACTTGGTTTACTCTGAGGTATGGATTGAGGAAGGAAAGGAATCCAAGATGGAAAAAAATCTCTAAAGAAAAAGAAGAGAAAAGAAAAGAGGGGAAAAGAAACAAATTTCTAGGGAAAAGAAGAGAAATAAAAGAAAGGAAAAGAGGTGGGAAGTGAAGCCACACAAGGTTGGCCACCATTGCAACCAGGCCGCCTGTGGCTTGCAACTGTGTGGGGTCACTCGTGGTCATGCGAGGCGGCCACACAGGGCCACTCGCGGGCACGCGAGGTGGTTTCATAGGGCCACCCATGGCTCGCGGTTGTGAGCAGGAGAAAAAAAATGTTCGGTGAGGGAGAAAGAAAAGGTGGTTCCATCCGATTTGGGAGGATAAAAAAATATCTAAAAAATGATCCATGGATGGATTCTTAAATCGATATGTCTATTATTCTATAATAGGTAAATAATGGAATGGATGGGTAGTCCATCCTTTTTTATGAAATAAACACTAGAAAATTTTCTGCACAAAAAACTTTCCTCAACTTATATTTCCATCCTCCCTAGTAAACGGAGGGTAAATGTGAGAGAGAGGGGAATAGCATCTCATATTAATGTTATTGCTACAAGTTCATTTTTCTTGCACGGATGGCCTTAAGTTATTAATATGGTTCTCTTTTGCATGCAAGTGCCATGATGTGTGAGCACATGCTGATTTTTTGGTTCTTGTAAATTCCATCCTAGATTGAACATATCACTAGATTTGAACATAAGCATCATAGTATATTTCGATGATCAGTTGTGAGTAATATGGATCTAATGCCACAAGATACCTATATAGCCATCCAAATATGTTGTATATTTATTTAATTTACTGGTTTAAAAGCATCTTGCTAAGCAAATGTGAGTCATAGTTAAAAATCTTTCCTCTCAATATCATTGGTTTGATTTTGCACTCTTAAGAAAATTCCTTGGTGCTCTTGGAGTTTGGGGTGTTGCTCGAATCTCTTTAAAGCGTAGCTTGATGTATGAAAGCAAGGTCCTGGGGAAGAGTCAGATTACATTGGATCTATTATACGTAGTCTTATCCTGCATTGCAAGAGGCTATTTCTGCGACTCAAATCCATAATTACGAGGTCACACGACAATAACTTTACTATTGCGTCAAAGCTCTCTTTCTATTACTTGAATCTCCTTCAGTTCCAAAATCTTCAATTCAATCCTCATTATATTATTTCATTGTACAACAAAAATCCTATTTTTGTGCATTGATTTAAAAAATGTTATAATTTTACTTTTCATCCATTTTGTTACTTAATTGTCTTTACCTTTAGAATAGGAACAACGGTGGAGTTTTTGAAATTTGAAAGGGGTAAATAAAATTCCCTAGGGTTTAGAATTTTGTGTTGTGCCAAATGCCGTAGTTGAATTGTAATATTTCGGTAAATTACAAAAATTGATATTGATCCACCATCATAGGTCATTTCTATTGTGTCACTCATGTTGTGTTCACCCAATTTATGAGTCGAAGTAATCTCATGCTCGTATTGCATAATATGGTTGAAATCTACCATTTTACTTAGTTATCAAAATTTGATATTAAACTGACATGATTAATCTTATTATATTCGAAATATAATTCCATGCCGGGATCAATATTAAATGCCTAGTGGATCTAACATGAGTGATCTTTACTGTGTCATTCGTGTCAATTTGTACCGTGTATATGATACTATGATGATACTCTATGCTTTCACACGTCCACATGAATTGAAGGGATATTTGTTATTTGTTTCAATTAATTTCTCAAAAATTCTAATTCAATTGTTGTGTTCTTACTTTTAAAAGTAAACAAGACAAGTGAAACAACAACAACCAACAACTAAGTCTTATCCCACTAGGTGGGGTCGGCTATATGAATCCTTCTATGCCATTGGACTCTATCCCCTACTATATCATCATCTATACTTAAATAAATTTTATTTTGTTTTATTGTTAATAACTAAGTTTTTTTTTTGTCTTTCTCTTCCTCTTCCTCTTCCTCGTTTAGTAAAGAAGACAAGTGAAAGTGAGAAAAACAATTATAGGAGTAAAACTTGTATAATTTTTTTTGCAAGTGAAGGACTTGAAACAACTTCTGCATTATGACAAGTAATGTGCAACTCACTGACATCTTCCACTCATAAAAGAACTTATTTGATCTCTGTTAGAATATTGTAGATATGATTAGGGATAATTGTTATCCCTAAATATCATTAGGAATAATTATTTCTTAGGATAGAATTTTGATTTATTCCTAGGATAGAGTTTGATTTATTCTTTTGAATAAACCCTAATCTTGTCTATAAATAGGGCTTTTTTCATGTAAGTTAAGTATCTTTTTTATTACGAAATAACATGGTATCAGAGCTTTAGGTTTCCTTTTTAGGTTTCCCCAATTTTTTTTCTCTCTCGGCTTCTCCCAACGCCCGCGTGTTAACTTTGTTCGCTCGGCCGATCTCAGATTCGAGAGGCGAGCGTAACAACGACGAGCTCAGCCGTAGCCTGGCTGCCTTTCTCCGACGCCTCGTTCTTCTCCCGAGCGCACGCCGCGTTCTTCTCCCGAAGGAAACGCCACCGACGCCCCTTTCTCCGTCTTCTTCTCCGCCGCTTCTTCCGCACGCGACGCCCGACGCTCAACTTCTTCACCGCTACTGGCGCCGTGCATCGCGCCTCCAGTCGCAGATAGGAGGACGACGTCTTCGGCTTCTGAGCGCTGCTTTCTTCCCACCCGTCGATCCTCGCGCCTTTTTGCTTAGCCGTCTGGCCGCTCGCCGCCGAACGCAAAGAAGTCGCCTCCGCGATCGAGCGCCGCCCATCCGCTTCCTTCTTTGCTGTACGCCGCCGCTCGCCTTCCTTGATCCCGCCGCTTCGTAACCTTAATTTCAGAGTCGACGGTGGCTTTGCGGCAAGTCGGCCTTGAGCTGTCTCGGAAGCGTGCGTTCTTCTTCTCCACTTCCAGTAGCCCCGACGACACCTTCCGTGGCCGCCGCCTCCTCGCCGCCATCATTCGCCGAACACGCGCTTCCATCTCTCCGGCGACGCCGCGGAAAACGACGCGCAACAGAATCCGCGACAGCCGCCGCGGAAGACGACGCCTCCATCGCCTCCCGCCTTCCTCGCAGACCTCGATCGCCTCCGGCTCCTTCCACCTCGAGGGTAATCGCCTTTCCAGGTAGGGTCTTTACGAAGATTTGCATCTTCCTCGCGGGTGTTCTCGCAAAGATCGCCTCCTCCTTCCATCTCGACCAGAGCTACCGCTTTTCTCCACTAGTCGCTTCTACCGGAAATCACAGCAGAGGCGTAAGGTTCTGACCGCACTAAGAGCTCGCAAAGACGTGTTCAAAAACTTTGGGGCTCGATCGATAGCTCGATCCTTCCTCTCCTTCATGTTAGGATCGCCTCCTTGATCATCTCGGAGAACATCCCAAGATCTCAGCAGCTGATAACTCTAATACGCTAGACGGCTTCTAATTCCCGCTTACACAAGTTGGTATTTCCTTAATCGTATATCTCGCCATGAGTCCTCGGGTACTGACTGGGCCACCGATCATATATCACCGGTAATAGATCTCTTTTTCTTCACTATCTACTTCCAGCTATTTACCATTTGTCACGGCAAATGGTTCTCAATCACCTCAAAGTATTGGTATTGCTCATCCTTCTCCATCTCTTTCCATTCATAATGTTCTTTATGTTCCCTGAGCCCCCTTTAATTTGTTATCGCAAGTCGCTTACTGGTCTCAAGGCTGCCTCGCTTACTAAATCTTCGTGGTCATTACAGACCGAGTACGGAGGAGGATGATTAGCTCGGATATAGTCTACGGCCTATATCGATTTCACTGTGCCTCTTTTGTTGGTTCAATGGCAGATCTCCACTTGTTATTCATGCTCACTGGGACATCCTAGTCTTGATAAGTTAAAACAATTACATCCTAGTCTTTCTCACTTAAACAGTATGTTCGTTCATTTTTCTCCTCGTGATTATAAGTCGGGCTACGCTCTCCTCGCTTTGGTTCATTCCGATATTTGGGGTCCGAGTCGTGTTTCTTCTACATTCAGATAACGATATTTTTTTACCTTCATATACGATTTTTATCAATTCACATGGTTATATCTTATTAAGGATCGTTCGGAATTGTTTTCTATTTTACAATATTTTTATAATGAAGTCAAAACACAATTTGATATCCCTCTTCGATCCTCGCAAAGTGAATGACGCGTGAGTATCTATCTACTCCGTTTCGGACATTCTTAGCATCTCGGCGTATTACATCGAACATCTTGTCCTCATACTCCCAACAGAATGGAGTTGCGAGAACGCAAGAATCGACATCTTCTCGAGACCGGGACTCTTCTTCATCACTCATGTTCCTCTTCGTTTTTGGGAGAAGTCAGACTTCTGCATGTTATCTTATCAATCGCGTACCTTCCTCTATTTTACTGTGGTCAAATACCTCATCGTACTTTATCCAAATCCCCTTCATCCTTTACCACCTAAGGTATTTGGTTCTACATGTTTTGCTCGTACTCTTGATCCCGGCATTGATAAACTCTCTCTCTCGCATAAATGTGTTTTTCTCGATACCCACGGTCTCAAAAAGGGTACAAGTGTTATTCTCCTACTCTCGTCAGGTATTTCATCTCTGCGATGTCACGTTCTTTGATTGGTTCCTTTCTTTGGACCTTGAGTCGTCCGAGTTTTCTCCTTACGTACTACGCGTCTTTTATCCTCCCGAGGACTCTTTATCACCCCCGACTTTAATTTCTCCTCCGTTGCAGTTTATCGTCGTCTTCACCGCTTACGCCTAACACTGATTCTCCTGAATCATGTCCGAGCCGATCCTCCGCCTTCCTCGATAATCTTACGAACTGATATTCTATCACTTCCAAAGGTATACGTTCAACTCGTAATCCTTCTCCTCATTATGTGTCTGAGTTATCGCCTTTCTTCTTCCTATTATTCTTGTCTTTCCTCCTCCTTGTCATTTCTTCTCCGAAACTGCAGGAGATGCATTTGCCCATCCAGGATGGAAACAGGCTATCCGACGGAAATGAGTGCCTTACGAGTGTGGGACTTGGGACCTCGCCCCTCTACCACCGGAAAATCGGTTGTTGGCCGTCTCGATGGGTATATACGGTGAAGGTCGTCCAGCACGTTAGTTGAAAGACTTAAGGCTCGTCTTGTTGCTAAAGGCTATACTTTGGATCTGGATCGATTACGGGATACTTTTTCCCTTGTTGCTAAAATGTCTTCGACATCGCCTATTCACGCCCATCACGCGATTCAACACCGGCCTCTTTATCGCTTAGACATCAAGAATGCGTTCTTACATGGTGACCGTCAAGAAGTCTATACGGAGCAACCTCCGTGTTTTGTTGCTCGTGGGGAGTCTTCCAGTCTTGTACGCTTGCGAAAATCTTTATACGGTCTCAGCTATCACCTAGAGCATGGTTCGTAGATTCAAGATTGTAATTCAATGATTCGACATGACTGAGCGTCGACCATTCGCTTTTATCGCCACTCATCTACCGTCAGATCTATCTAGTGGTTTATGTTGATAATATTTTCATCACAGGCAGTGATCATCTTAGGATTTCACAGGTGAAACAACATCTTTTAAACATTTCCGACAAAAGATCTCGAAACTCAAATATTTCTTGGGATAAGTAGACAGTCTAGAAATGGAATCATTATATCCCAAAGGAAATATGCAATGGATATTCTAGAAGAAACAGGAATGTTAAACTCAAAGACAATTGACAACCTTATGGATCCTAATGTCAAGCTCCCGCAAATCGGGAGCCTCTACAGATCCCGAACAATACAGCGATTAGTAGGAGACTAAGCTACCCATCTACTCGTCAGATATCTCATTTGCCGTAAGTGTAGTAAGTCGCTTTCAACTCTCCGTGTAAAGAACATTGGGATGCTGTGATTTGCATTGTTAGATATATCAACGGCGCTCCAGGAAAAGGTCTTTTGTTCGAAAATAAAGGACATACTCGAGTTATATTCGACGTTAGATCGGGCAGATCTCCAATCGATAGAGATCCACCGTTTTTGTATATTTGCGGAGGTAACCTTGTTCTTGAAAAGCAAAAAGGTAATGTCAGGCGAGATCCAAAGGCGGAGGCAGAGTATCGAGCTATGATCATAGCCAGTCAAGAGCTTATATGGCTCAAACAATTGATTCAGGAGCTCAGTTTGGAGACGTTACACAAATGTCACTTATATGTGATAACCAGGCCGCCATGCATATCGCGTCAAATCCAGTTTTTCATGAGAGGACAAAGCATATTGAAGTCGATTGTCACTTTGTCAGAGAGAAAGTCATATATGGAGAAATATCTATTAGTTTTGTTAACTCGCATGATCAACTAGCAGATATGTTTACCAAGTCTCTGAGAGGTCCTCGAATTGACTACATATGTAACAAGCTGGGTGCATATAATTTATATGCTCCCGCTTGAGGGGGAGTGTTAGAATATTGTAGATATGATTAGGGATAATTGTTATCCCTAAATATCATTAGGAATAATTATTTCTTAGGATAGAATTTTGATTTATTCCTAGGATAGAGTTTGATTTATTCTTTTAAATAAGTCCTAATCTTGTCTATAAATAGGGCTTCTTTCATGTAAGTTAAGTATCTTTTTTATTACGAAATAACAATCTCCATAATAACTTGGTACATCTATGTAGGATCATGACAATTTATAAAATATGAAACCATCACATTAGCCATCCTCCCCCGCGCTGACCCTACCATGGAGGGGGGTAAATCAGGACCCTAGTTGGCAAGTGCAAAGGAGAGGGGTCGTCGATAGCCCAAGGTAATGACTTTCCTACGAATTACCTCTGCCTATTATAGATAAGCCCCTTTGCACTTGCCAAATTGCACAAGCTTTGTAAATGTTTTCTTCAACTTGTGAACAATTTAGAAAGGGGCGAAGTCTTAAATGACTCCCATCAATTGAGGAAGAAGCCATATAATAGCTTCTCATATGCCAGCCGCCTTCTTTTTTTTTCTTTCTATTCTTCAACTCCTTCCTTCCGCCACTTCTAGTAGTCAAATTCACCATTGATACCATGTAACCGTCTCATTCTGGCTGGGCACTGAAACTCTGGTTTGGAACAAGATTTTAAACCTTGGAATATCCCAAAGTCTAATGGCTTAATATAATTCACATTCTTTTTTTAGATACTGGCAATCCTGCATCTTTCTTGTTGTAATCAACTAATTATTTATCTCTCTTGTTACCCTTACCCAGGCAAGAGTGTGATTATTTCAAACCAACCATACTTCTACAAGAAAGCACAACTGTTTCCTGGGAGTGTCTTTGTAATTGGTGCAGACACTGCAGTGAGGCTTATTAATGTAAGCATTTATAGTTGAACAAAGTATATTTCGGAAACTTTTTTTTGGCTTATTCTTACAGTAATACTTGACCAAATATCATATAGTTAGCAGAATATCAAACAACATTTAAGCTGGACTTCATACAGGTGTAAACAGTGCCCCTTGTGCCACTTATATCAAGAGCCATTGTATATTGTTCCCAGTGTCATTCTGCCCTGTGTCTTCCTGACCATGTTCAACTACGTATATCAAGAGCCATTTTAGTGGTGTAACCACTTTTTTTTCGCTTGACATGACTCTCATGACAATCACATGATCTCCCTAGCCATACTACATAGAAAATGCAATGTGAAAACCCCCAACTGCTTATAAATAACTGACTTGAATTCTTACATGATTGACAATGTAAATAGAGAAGCATGAGCAATAAAGTATATACGACTCCACCTACATAATCAAAAGCACAAAAGAGCTAATGAACCTGAAATTCTCAAGAGCTGTGGCATATCCTAAGTGCAGTCTCCTAGCAATGGTTAGACCTCAAGCACCAATATTGTGAACAACTTTTTCTTATGGCCATATCGGCAATTAAATGAGAGTCAGGAAGGAAAACTATATAGGCAAGCAACATGAGTGCAATGAATGCAACAATAATATGCAACTACACAATAATTAATTAGGCAAACACATGCAAGATCATTAACAACAATATTATCATGAATGACTACAATGCAACCTTACTTCCAGGCCTAAATTTCCTGGGTCTGCTACTGCATAAGAGCATAATTTACAAAAAGTCCAAGGACCTCATTAGCAATGAGATCATTCAATGTTATGCTGTTTCTTATGTCAACAACATCCTAGCATAATGTAATGAGCCCAAGTATGTCAGCATAAATGTGTATCAAGTTTCACAGCAACAAGGCCATACATCCTGCAACAGATTGAATGTAATCAACTATCCGACTATAAGTTTTGACCCTGACCCATGCACTGTTTCATTACACGTAATTTAGTGAAAATGAAATTGTTCAGGAAGCTACAACTGTAGTAGTATGCAAGGTTCCAAGACTTTCAGCATTTTTCATATCCTTCAATGTAGAACATGCCAAAGTAGACTAAGTGATAACTAGGAGAATGTCATCCTTTTAACTTTTCCATAGAAAGGCAAAACAGAAGTTCCAATTTCAAATTAACCTTCTAACATCTGGATCACTTAAAGAGTAAAGATTTAAAAAAAACATTCTTGAATGGTGTTGAAGTCCAGGATGATTTCCTTTTATAACCTGGCTAATTTGAGCACATAGTAAGCATGTTTTTTTTTCTAGCCCAAATATTATTGTGGAGACTATAATAGAATGCTGGAGGTTCTTCTTGACTGCAAAAGATTAGGGTGCACATTTCTTGTTGGTGGCCGCGTGGTTGATGGAGTTTTCAAGGTATATATCACTTCCCTCTTTATCTATCATCATGTAAATTTGCTCCTAACACTAGATTATATAATGTTCTAGAGCATTTTAATTCCATCTATTTATTTACAATAATTCTCACTTTCACACTTTCAGATATAAAAGTGTTTCCACCCATTGTAGTACTCATTTTCATGTAGGATGACTAATAAGCACGTAACTAACTGTTTGTAAGTTTTGTTTTTTTGTTTCCACAGAAATATTAGTTTAATTTCCAGGAAAATGATTTTAAAATCATTAGTTAGTTTTTCAATGTTTTTTTTTTCAGTCAATCATAAATAATGCTTTTGGTTCAAAAAACCTAAGATTATTGACAAAATATATCTCGACCCAAGAAAATGATGACAGTATTATTTTACTTGATAATTTGGGATATTTTTGAAGGACATTGTAACTTTTAATTAGTATGGGAATAAGAATTTGTGCATCTCAAGGGTAATCAATGTAGTTTCTCGTAAAATACAGTGCTAACAATTACCATCATTCAGGTTCTTGAAGATTTTGCTATCCCTGAAGAGTTGAAGAACATGTTTATCTCCATTCCACAGGATAAGTTTCGTGTGGATATTTCATCAACCGAGATAAGACAGAATGGGAAAATCTGATCCACAGTTATTTAGTTTTAGATCCAGCCATTAGTAGATTCGTGCTGAACATGAACCATGTACAGAACAGTGTGTAGAACATGAACAATGTGAGATGCAACCAGAGGTAGATAATTGTGTATTTGATCATCTTATACAAACCTACAAATGAAAATTGTCAAAAAGTCCAGCGGAGTATCTTTACAAGGATATTTGGTTTATTATTATGAATTCTGTTTGAGACAGCCTTTCCATTACCACAGACATTCATGAAAAGACTGATTTCTTACGGATGTAGTTGGACTGGGAGATAGTCTTCAGAGGATTTCCATGTTTTGGAGGCATTAGCAAATCCCGGATGCTTCCTACATGTCAACAACCATGGTACTTTGTGGTCTATTTTATGCTTTAAGGCTGGGTTAAATGATGATTTAGATCTTCCAGCCGAATTGCTGAGCAAGTCTTCTATTGTACCGATGTCAATTTAACCCAATAACCCATTTAGATCTTCATGGATGTAGTTATGGCTGGGGAGTATAAACATGAGCTAGAGGAAAATATGGCAAGGTTAAGTGGTACATTTTGGCATGTTAGACGGTTCATCTACTTGGTTCCGTAAAAATTTGATTTGAGAATTTTGATCTCCCAGTGGATGTTTGCCTTCTTCCCTAGCTATTTCATGGTCAACCTTTATTTTGCTTTTCCATCTTTGTTGATCCATTTTCTAAACTCCTTTTATGTATCTCCGTAATTATGGAGAGTGTTTCTAATCAAGTCACACTTGCACAAAAAGCATCTTTTTTGTTGGGAATTGGTACGTTGCTAGAGAAGAGGTGAATAGCGTGTACATTACGTAGATAGAAATCGATCGCGTGTTTATTACAAAATTTATTATGCCAACGAATAAATAAATAATAAAATAATAATAAAATACAAGTACAACAAAACATGCGATATAACGTGGTTTGAAATTTTAGGGTTCTTATTCCATAGATTGAGTTCGAATGATCTCTAGCGATGTCAAGCACCATTAATAATTAAATACTCTTTTTCGATAATAAGTCGGAGATGAAGAAATCTTATTTTATTCTTCCCTGAGAATATCAAAAGGATCTTTGAAAACTAGCAGTTTACGCCTCTTTTCTTTGGGTTTTTCCTGGATAGTTAAACTTTTAATTTTGTCAGAAATATTATGAACTATTTCGTCAGGTAGCTGGGTGATTTAAACTTTGGCTTCAATTTTTCTGATCCTTTCTTCTAGGGACTCTAATTTTTCAAGAATGGCGCAAAAACGGTTTTCCTCAAGAACCGGTAGTGATTTTTTCCTCCACGAGCTCCCTTTAAAGCTGCTACCCGGGTTGAAAATCGTCGATCAGTCGACTGCTCGGGACCATCAATCGACTGATGCCACTGTTGTCGTGAGACAACGGCTAAATCCACGCTGGAAAGATCCAACGGATCCATCATCAGTCGACTGATGGGTATGATTAGTCGACTGATGGAGCCTTCACTCAACTGCTTCCCCCTCAGTCGAGTCTCGACTCCATTCTATGCCCAAATTCTCAACACCAGTCGACTAATCAAACGATCGCCGAGCCAAGAATAATCGCCTCCTCGATAATGATCTGGGACACTTCGATCAAATAAACCCTAGTTGACTCACACCAGTCAACTGTCACATGACACCAATCGACTGTCACACCTCAAACATGAAGCTTTAACTCAAGTATTGTTCCCCCATACTTGCTAGACCACCCTTAGCCTAAACCTAAGCCTTCTAGCCACCTCCGTCAGTCTCACGCCTCTTGGATCCCTCCAAGTCATCCATGACTTGTTCATCCATGCGCTAGCCTTCAGGTGCTTCCATCGGCTATGTCATGCTAACGGTGTCTACACCGCCAAGACACATTGGACTTACGCTGCCAAGACTCCGCTTGGACTTTACGCCGTCAACCATTGGACTTATGCTACCAAGACTCCCGCTTGGACTTTACGCTGCCAATATCAAATCCCTTGGACTTCTCAAATGCCAAGACTCAAGCTTGAACTTTTCCTTGCCAACCCATGTTGGACTTTCTGTGCTAAGACCCATGCTTGGATTTTTCCTTGCCAAGATCCATGCTTGGACTTTACATGTCAAGTACTCAAGACTTGAACTTTCCATGACATGGTCAACTCCAGTCAACTATCAAAATCCCCTCGAGTCAAACTCGAGTCCGGTTAATTATAACCCGGGTCGATTGTTCCAACAATCTCCCTAAAATATTATTAGACATCAATGTCAAACATCAATGTCAAACTTCCATGTCAAACATCAAAACATCACTCGAGTCAAACTCGAGTCCGGTCAATCGTGACCTTGGGCCGATTGCACTAATAATCTCTCCCTTTTTGATGTTTGACAAAAACACACACCTTTGAGTTAGAACACTAACTCAAATTTCCTTATCAATTATCTCAAATTGGTAATTTCACTTTCTTCCCAATTCTCCGAATTGACAATTGATAACATCAATTAATAACACTCTCCATAACATTCTCTCCCAACACATTCTCCCCATTTTTGACTAACATTAAAAAGGTTCTCTCCAAGGAGGTCAATGTCTCATGTCCCAATGAGATCTTACAATCTCCCCCTTGGTCCAAACATACCTTGGATGTCTACCATCTTCCTAGTGATAAGTCCCATATCACTCAAGAGAGGCAATCCTATACACTCTCACAATTTCTAAATCGGGTATCTCCTAATTCCATTTTCCTCCTCATGAGGAAAAATATCATCCATCATCCCATGATGGATACCTCCCCCTAAAGGCTTACTCCCCCTTGACCATTGCACCAACAATGCCCTTGGAAAGTCCCTAAGCCAATAGGAACTCTAAACCATCAAAAATAAAGTTCAAAGTTCAAACATGAACTCTCCACACCTTAAATTTGATACATCATCCTAACACCTCTCCTAATCCATATCCAATGGATTTTCACCTTTTATAATGTTTCCCAAAGCATATCCTAGGATTAGAAGTGGTTAGGAAATTTTACCATGGCTGAAAATGGGCTAAACAATCTTGTTTTTCCCAAAATCGGCTTATCGACTCTATTAGAATCGGTCATTGCTGCCATCGTTCAGAGGCGTCGTGATAAAAAATCGATTTTGATTATCGAGAAATGAGGAAAATGCATAAATAATTATACGTATATCGAAAAATCATGAAAATTCATATGTATAATACTTATGATAAACACTATGGGTGAAAAATATTAGAAAATTATTTTACCCATAAAATAATGAGTTTGATACAAAACTCAAAACCATTGAAATTTTCAATGTTTTGACCCTATTTTGTGTCAACTCTATCAATGGTGATTGCAATCAAAAGATAGACTTCACAAAAGTTTTCTAAATTGATTTTAAAATATTTTTGAAAATCTATATTGGATCATATTCCTTGGGTTTAATGTACATGACTTGTACACAAGCTTTCCCAATGATCCACCAAAGAAATAAGATGAGTTTTAGTTCATCTAGATGCAAAAACTATGCATCTTGAACTTAACTCATATCCTAGCATCTCACATGTATCTAGGGTGTATAAAACACACACAAGTCAATGTGATGTGAGATGTGAGTTTTGTTCATCCTAATCTAGGGTTTCATGTATTTTTCTAAGACAACACTACTTGATTCCCTTATAAATGAGACTCCAAATCATGCCAAAGTCCTTAAATCAATTTTCATTAATTTAAATGCATGAAGTATGATCATGACATAAATGATAACATAAGTAAACATGATTAATGATCATGATGTCATGACATATGATACAATTTAAGCATACATGACATTTAACCTAACCCTAAGCATGATCATGACATTTTAAATGATTAAAAATAGATATGATGTCATGACATATTATATGACAAACAAAGCATGACATATAAAATGTATAGGTATAACAATACCTAAAACTTAGTATTAATTGCCATTTGTTATTATTAATTGTATTTTGCCATATTGCTACTTTTCTCCCAAGTGTGTCAAAAATTTAAAAATGACACACTATGACCTCTAATCCTAGATTGTGCCAATTTAATTGATCTTTCATAATCCCAACAATGTATTGACATATCCTAAAATCTTTTAGGATCATAACATCAAATCTATTTCCAAGGTATCCATAACCTTGAAAATTATCTAAAGTGCCACCTTTGCCATGATTGAGTTAACTAGCTATCCAATCAAGGTTAGCATACTCTAAACCTATCTAGCGTGAATCAATCACGCTCTTAGGAACCCAAAATCTATTTGAGCTCCTAGGGTTAATTAGGTATTCCTTAGGGATGACCTCCCTAGATACCTTTCTAATGACCCTTCTAGGCTTGTTAGCCTTGGTCATTTGGGTCTTACCTAGGTTAATTCTAGGGGTAACTCCCCTTATAACCTTCTTAGTGACCACCCTAGGTTTCCTAGAAACCCTAGCCACTAGGCACATACCTTGGTCAACTCTGGGGATGACTTCCCTATTGACCTTGGTCTTCCTAGACTTAATTTGTATTCCATAATCAAATGGAATACTATGATAAGCCACCTTAGGCTTAGGTTTGTGACCCAAATTTTTTTTTCCCTTGGTTGACTTTTGTCTCTTATGCCCTAGGCCTTGACTCTTGGTCCTAGACTCTTGACTTTGATCATTTGACCCTTTTATTTGGTTTTGCATAATCTTAAGAGTCTTCTCAAGTTTCTCAAGCCTTGACCTCAAGACTTGATTTTCAACCTCTAATTGCCCAATTTTAAAATTTTGATTTAATCCTTGGGTATAGTTCTTCCTAGGCATATGCCTAGTCCATTTGGGATTAAGACTTAGGTGCTCTTGTACCTTTCTAATTGTCTTTCTAGGTAGAATTGGTCTAGAATTATTTGACCTAGATTTGTCTTTAGATAAATTATTTTTAGGAACTTTAGTTCTAAATTTCTCCTTATTTGAAAAGTGGACATTTTTAGCTCATAAACAAAAATATTTGTTATCTCTAGCATGCTCTTCATGATAAATTGCAAGAGAATTAAAATCCCTAGCATGCTTTTTGACATTTAAATTAGAAGGAGCATTACTAAAATATACTTTAGGATTAGCCTTAGTGGCTCCTCCTACTTGTGATGCTCCCCTTTGCCCCTTCTTCTCTCTCTTCGGGCATTGACTCCGGTACTGTCTTGGTTGTCGACATTTGATGTAAATCACTTGCTCCTTGCCTTTCTTGGTGGGGACACCAGCATCCTTTGACTTTTTTTGACTCTTAGGTGTCGGTGGAGCTTTCCTTACTCTTTTCGGACACTCTCTTTTAGTGTCCGAATTTCCTACACTCAAAGCAAATTATATGAATTTTATTTAAAAATACATTGCTTGAGTTACCTGGGTCCGTGGTGGAAGTCGGATTTTGAGCTTCTTCATCTTGACTGGATGTTGAAAGATCTTCTTGAGGTTGCTCTGGTGTGGGAATTCTCTCTTCCCCCTCAATCCTAGAGGTGGAGGCTTCTTCCACCTCTTCCTCTTCTTTTTCCTCCGATCCGGAAGTTGATTCCCTATCAACTTCCGAATCCTCACTTTCTTGTGAGGATGAGCCCTCTCCCTCATCTTCCTTATCTTCTTGGAATGAGTGAGGCTCTTCATGGAATTTTGCCAATTTGTTCCATACCTCCTAGGTGTCTTTACAATCCCCTATCTTGATCAAAATATCATTAGGGATTATATTGAGCAAAATACCCATTACCTTATTGTTGATGTTATAGTATCGGAGTTGTTTTTGGCTCCAATTCTTCTTCTTGATTTTTCTTTCTTCTTCGTCTTTTGGAGTGTCAAAACTTACTAAGACACTAATCCAATTGTTAAAGTCACACATTAGAAAATGCATCATTCTACCTTTTCAATACGCGAAATCTTCGCGGTCGAATGAGGGCGGAACGTTGATGTCGTCACCTAATCTCTCCATCTTTCCCTCTAGCGTCTTTAGCTCCCGGTCGGGCTCTGATACCAATTGTAGAAGAAATGTTGACCGTTAGAGGGGGGTGAATAGCGGCGTGCTAGTACGTTGATGGAAATTATTCACGTTTGTCTCTACACAATCGTTAGTACGCAGCAGAATAATAATAAAGCAATAACGAAATAGACAAACACGCAAATACAAGTATTTAACGTGGTTCGGAACCGAACGATTCCTACTCCACGGATCGAGCTCTAAAGAGCTCTAGCGATGCCAATCACACACCACTAATAAAACACTCATTCTTGACACAAGTTGGAGGCGGAGAAACCCCTTACAAGTGATCTTACAACAGTAAGAGATGAATACAAGCAATATACAATACAAATACGAAAGACAAGTAAAGAAAATTTTACAACATTTTGCTTTTGATTGCTTGAATGCTTGGTTGCTTGACTTGCACTTGGAGACCCTGATTTGCAGCAACAAATCGCCCCAAAAGCCCTCAAGAACCGGTAGTGATTTCCTCCTCCACGAGCTCCCTTTAAAGCTGCTACCTGGGCTAGAAATCGTCGATCAGTCGACTGCTCGGGACCATCAGTCGACTGATGCTACTGTTGTCGTGAGACAACGACTAGATCCACACTAGAAAGATCCAACGGATCCATCATCAGTCGACTGATCATACCCATCAGTCGACTAATGGAGCCTTCACTCGACTGCTTCCCTCGCAGTCGAGTCTCGACTCCTTAACTCACACCAGTCGACTGCCACATGACACCAGTCGATTGACATACCTCAAACATGAGGTTTTAACCCAAGTATGGTTCCCCTATACTTGCTAGACCACCCTTAGCCTAGACCTAAGCCTTCTAGCCATCTCTGTCAGCCTCACGCCTCTCGGATCCCTCCAAGTCATCCATGACTTGTTCACCCATGCGCTAGCCTTCAGGTGCTTCTATCGACTATGTCATGCTAACGGTGTCTACATCGCTAAGACACATTGGACTTATGCTGCCAAGACTCCGCTTGGATTTTACGTCGCCAACCATTGGACTTATGCTGCCAAGACTCCCGCTTGGACTTTACATCGCCAATATCAAAATCCTTGGACTTCTCAAATGCCAAGATCAAGCTTGGACTTTCCCTTGCCAACCCATGTTGGACTTTCCATGCTAAGACCCATGCTTGGACTTTTCCTTGCCAAGACCCATGCTTGGACTTTACATGCCAAGTACTCAAGACTTGGACATTCCATGACATCGTCAACTCCAGTCATCCATCAAAATCCCCTCGAGTCAAACTTGATTCCGGTTAATCATAACCCGGGTCGATTGTTCCAACAATCTCCCCAAAACATTATTAGATATCAATGTCAAACTTCTATGTCAAACATCAAAACATCACTCGAGTCAAACTCGAGTCCGGTCAATCGTGACCTGGGCCGATTGCACCAACACTTACTTCCCTCTGTTTTAATAAAAACTCATTTTGGTGTTCCTCCGCCTCTCCGCATCTTCTCTGTTGTTCTGCCCTAGGTACCGCCCCATCCCGCAGCCTCGAACCGAGAAGCGATCCTAATTCCTTCCGCATCGAGCTCAAAGGAGTCTCGAGCCGTTAAGGCGCCGGTGTGAGTCAGTACTCGCTCAGAAAGAAGGTATCTATATAAGTTCATCGACCGCCGATCGCACCCAAGGAGACAAAAGACGTAACCTCCGTAAGACACAAGAGGCGCAGTTGAAGGGATAAGTTGAGTCCCTGAGGTAACGACATCAGGAAGTAGCCATCGCCTTTGACGTAGGCAGCCGCAACAAGCATATTCCCGTTCAGCTCAGCTTTGTTCAAGACCATCAAAAGTAAGGATGAAAGGATCCTACTACTCAGATGGTGAGCAATATGTTTTCTATGAATACACAGGAGACTTCTACGAGGACCAAACGAATATCGAGGTCTGGAGCGACCCAGACTATGATGAGGGAAGAAGTGCGGATTACAGTGACTATCCTTAAGATCGCTTGTCTCCACATCAACCAGTCTGGGGTTGTTGTGCCCGCGAAGCGTCTTACTCATATGAAGACGGATAATCACAGCCCTATTGTCCATGCCAACACGCTTCAGCATCCGGATCAGGCGATGGTTCTCGACGCTCTGAATTCGACGATAGTCGCACCTCGTCCGATTGGGAAACGGACGATGGCACCAGCTCAGTGGCCAACGAAGCATCAGGTAAACTTTGCACTGGTTCCACTGACCGCTCTGACTCTTGCAGGATTTCCCCTGAGACATCTTCATCTTAATGGGAGACTGCAACTACCGAAGAGTCAGAATCTTCATGGGAGACAACCACGACTTGCTTATGTGAAGTAGCCTCGCTATCGACCGGTTGAAGAGGAAGATCTACCGAGATGGGACGACGAACCATCGAAAAATTCCCACTGTTCGCTGGCAGTTAAAAGGATGTCCCATCCTTTTTCAGAAGGTGGTGGGGAGAGTGGTATCCTAGTGCCACTTCCGCCATCCTTGCGTCTTCCAAGAGCGCCACCGCAAAAATGGATTTTGCATCCGTACCATAGGCACTCGGAGAAGATGAACAGCTCCGGTGTAGGGCGACGCCCTGAGAAAGGAAAGGTGACCGAGCAGAAGCGGGCCCGTGGGCCTTGTACTATTCCAAAAGCCATCTCGACACATGCAAATCCAATCGCGGCCCAGAAAGAAATCCCAAGCCCGACCCAAAGAAAGAGGAGGCTGAGTAGACGGCGCTTCCGTTGGTATTCCATGCAGCAGAAGAAACGGAAAGTGATCGCAACGAACGTCGTGAAGATTGGTGACGGTTGTTGCCGTCCGGCTAAGCAAGAACCGCGATTGGCCCGCATGCATACTAGTCGTCCAAGGCTATACATTATCAGAGTTAATAATGGAGCGTGGAGGATCCGGTTTCCCAGCGCATCCTTGTGTTAGTGTCGGCCTCTGTTGGCCCAGCTTGTAATGTGGCTGAGTCAGCTACGAGTGTCTTTTCTTTTGTCATGTCGAACAGTGTGCCTGATAAGCACCCAAAGGTGGCTGCCCATGTGCCATACTGTTCAATGGGGTCCACTTGGATTCCCGATTTTGTGAAAACACCGGGCGCTCACGGTTTTGAGCTCGTGGTTTATGAGTCATCAGTGGCACTGTCCCCGCCACTCATCTTGACTTAGTGGAGAAGAAAAGAATCTCCGCATGTGACGATGAGGCCCAATGAGCACCCGACATGTGATGATTAATCTTTTCCTTCTCTATTTAAGTCCTGTTGTAATGGGTTGCAAGGCAGACGACGATCCCGATCTCCTTACTTCCCTCTATTTTAATAAAGACTCGTTTTGGTGTTCCTCTCGGTCTCTCTGTGCATCTTCTCTTGTTGTTCTTTGCCCTAGGTACCGGCTCCGTCCTGCGGCCTCGAACTGAGAAGCGATCCTAATTCCTTCTGGTATCCGCGACATGTTCAGTCCTGACTTCTTCTTCATCAGATTGAATTTCTTCATCTTGTTGGTTGTACTTAGGGGGTTGTGATGTTGTTGCTGCCTGATAATTTTCAAACTGTAGGGACACACTACCATCCAGAAGATTTCTGGCATTTACTTCTGTAGGCTGAATAGGAATGTTGACGGTAGACTGGCGAATTATCCAATTGTGTCCAAGAATATCATGAGTGCTGTATCAGCGTCCTGGTAGCGCTCTTACACCATGACTTGCTAAGCAGTCAACTGTTGGACTTTCCTAGCCGCAAAAACCGCTTTTTGCGTTGCGGAAACCCCGAAAGTCCGGTCACGGATCCGTGCGAAGATGTATTAAAACTAAGACATGTATGTGTTTACTAAAAACCCTAGATCTACCTTAGATCTAGAAGGTGACATCATTACCCTCGATGCGACGCCCTTCGCAAATCCTGCTCATCCAAAAGCTTCGTCGGAACTCAAAAGCGTCAAGTGCACACTTCTCTATTGGTATCCACACAAGCAATAGGTGGAGAAAAGCAATCTTGAGTGTGCTAGCACTCCTTAGATGCTCACGGCAAGATGAGGAAAAAGAGGGAGAGAGCTTGAGAGGATGATCCAAGGAAGAAGATGAAGTTCTAGTGTAATTCACCAAATCAATTTCACCATCAAATGGAGTAAAGTGGTCGGCCACAATAAGGCTTGGGAGGTTACATGCATGCATGTAACTCTAATGGCTCTTGGTCTCCCTCATGAGGTGGCACCACATGATAAGTCAATGATGATGTGGAGCATCATCATTGGCCGGCCATGCCAAGTCATCATCATGACATGACATTTGGTCAAGTCAAACTTGACCTTTCATCTTCCCTCTCAAGTCAAGTCAAACTTGACCTCTTATCTCCCATGGTTGATCAAATCTAACAACTTGATTCAAGTCAATTTAATTTAATGAATCTCTATTCATTAATTTAAATTGATTTGATGAATCGAATCTAAATTAGACTCATTCAACACTTGAATCAAATTTAGTCCAACTCAATTAGTCTAATTAGGATTACTCTTAATCCAATTTGGTTCATCCCATGAACTTAATCCTCATGGTTCATCATATGAACCTAATCTCCATCTAATTGCCCTTATGTGTGTGACCCTATAGGTTCTTGTAACGTTGGCAATGCTCCTAAACCGATTTAGGAACATAAACAATGAGCGATATCTAGCAACACATCATTGTTACCCAAGTTACAAGAATGTTGAGCTCCAATATCACCTTTATGACTACTAATTGTGACTCTCACAATATGTGACAATGTCCCTCTATCCTTGACATATAGATTGACCAATCGAGGCATAGACTGTGTCATCCTCGGTACAATCTGTATCTTGAATTCCAAGTAGACTCACTCTAATCAAATGAGCTCAATATCTCATATTGACTCATTTGGGCATGGCCATGCACTTCGTGGTCTCACTCTATCAAGAATATCGATGTCACCCCTGTCTTATAGGAGGGATAGATCCCATCTACATCACTCACACCCCTCCCCATAATTTGTTACATATCCAGTAATCGCCTTTATAGTCCACCCATTTACGGGTGACGTTTGACGAAGCCAAAGTATGCAACTCCTTATGTAGGGAACCATGGTGACTTTAGGTCTAAGGACTAATAGTCATACTAATAGCCACATGAGAAAGTATATGACACTCATATAACGATCCATGATACTTTCTCATGGCGGGTCATTCAGTATACATTCTCCAATGCATACCCATGTGTCAACTTGATATCTCATATCCATGACTTGTGAGATCAAGTCATCGTGTTGACACCTACATGCTAGTCTTTACGCATTAACATTGTCCCTGAATGTTAATACTTGACTAGGAATGATTAAGAGTAGTGTACTCTATATCATCTCATTATCGATTCAATCAATCGATTGACATAGATAAGAACCTACTACTCAAGGACATTATTATATTTAGTTATTTGGCACCAATACAAGTAAATATAATAACCATAAATAGGAATATGATACAATAAAATCCATACAATAATCATCACATGATTGCCTCTAGGGCTTTCACTAATAATCTCCCACTAGCACTAGTGTCAATCACCGTAGTATCTAATACCCAATGACCTAGTGTGACCATCATGCTTTTTCTGTGCCAAAGCCTTAGTCAAGGGATCTACGATGTTAGCCTCTGTGGGTACTCTGCAAATCTTCACATCTCCTCTATCGATAATCTCTCGAATGAGATGGAAGCATCGTAGTATGTGTTTGGTCCGCTGGTGTGAGCGAGGTTCCTTAGCCTGTGCAATCGTTCCGTTGTTGTCACAATAGAGCTCTATGAGATCTGCTATGCTAGGAACCACCCCAAGCTCAGTAATGAACTTGCGGATCAAAACTGCCTCCTTTGTTGCCTCAGATGCAGTGATATACTTAATTGTAGAATCAAGAATCGTGTCCGCCGAACTCTTCCACCACACGCCACCATTCAAGCAAAACACGAACCTCGATCGCGATCTATAATCATCCCGGTCTTGGAGGCATCATGTAACCCTTTACAGTTAGCTCATCATCACCTCTAAATATCAAGAAATATTCTTTAGTCCTTCTCAAGTACTTAAGAATATTCTTGACTGCTATCCAGTGACGCTCACCTGGATCTGACTGGTATCTACTCGTCATGCCAAAACATACGAGACATCAGGACGAGTACACAGCATGACGTACATGATAGATCCTATAGCTGATGCATAAGGGATCTTATCCATGCGGTCTCTCTCCTCTCTAGAAGAGGGACTTTGAGTCTTCGAAAGACTCACACCATGTGACATCGATAGAAGTCTCTTCTTAGAATTCTGCATGGCAAACCGTAGTAATACCGTATCAATGTATGTACTCTGACTTAGGCCAAACAATCTCTTAGATCTATCTCTATAGATCTTGATGCCTAGAATACAGGCTGCTTCACCTAAGTCCTTCATTGAGAAGTACGTCCCCAGCCAAGTCTTCACAGACTGTAGCGAAGGGATGTCATTCCCAATGAGTTATGTCATCCACATACAATATAAGGAAGACAACTGTATTCCCATTAACCCTCTTGTAGACACAGGGTTCATCTTCATTCTTGATGAAACCAAACTGTTTGATCGCATCATCGAATCGAAGATTCCAGCTCCGAGAAGCTTGCTTTAGCCCATAAATGAACCTATGCAGCTTGCATACTTTCCCAGTATGCTGTGGATCTACAAAACCCTCAGGTTGTGTCATGTACACATCCTCGAGTAAGTTTCCATTCAGAAACACGATTTTAACATCCATCTGCCAGATCTCAAAATCGTGGTATGCTGCAATAGCAAGCATGATTCTAATGGACTTAAACATCGCCACTGGAGAAAAGGTTTCATCATAGTCAATACCATGAATTTGCTTGAAACCTTTAGCCACCAATCGACCTTTATAGGTATGCGTAAGTCCATCCATGTCAATCTTTCTCCTAAAGATCCACTTACACCCAATAAGTTTGACCCCTTCAAGTGGATCAACCAAAGTCCATACTTGGTTGGTGTACATGGATTCCATCTCGGATCTTATGACCTCTAGTCATTTCTCAGAATCTGGGCTCATCACAGCTTCCTGATAGGAGGTAGGCTCATTCTCATTGAGCATAACGTCATTATGGTCAGAAAAGAGAAATGAATATCTCTCAGGCTGAAGACGTACCCTATCAGACCTGCGAAGAGGTTGGTCTACCTAAACAGGTGGTTGTTCCACAACCCTTTGTGCAACAATCTCATCACCCACAACACTTTGTGGTTCCTGTTCAACCTCCATCAAGGCCTCAGTGCTATGGTCCTTATCTTGAATTTCTTCGAGATCGAACGTACTCCCACTAGTTTTTCTAGAAACAAAATCCCTTTCTAAAAAAACCCCAGTCTTTGCTACAAACACTTTGTGCTGACTGGGAATGTAGAAGTAATATCCCTTTGTATGCTTGGGATATCCAACAAAATAGCACCTATCGGATTTGGATCCTAGTTTGTCTGAGACTTGACGTCGAACGTAAGCCTCACATCCCCAAATCCTCATGAAAGACATCTTAGGATTTCTCCCTGTCCATATCGTATATGGTGTCTTTATCACAACCTTGGATGGTACACGGTTAAGGGTAAAAGTTGCTGTGTCTAGAGCATATCCCCAAAAGGATATAGGAAGATCTGTATGACTCATCATAGATCGTACCATATCTAAAAGGGTACGATTCCTCCTTTCGGATACACCATTCTACTGTGGTATTCCAGGAGGAGTGAGTTGGGATAGAATCCCACACTCAGCTAGATAGTCACGAAACTCATGGCTAAGGTATTCACCACCTCGATCTGATCGAAGTATCTTAATACTCTTGCCAAGCTGGTTTTGTACTTCATTCTTGAATTCTTTGAACTTTTCAAAGGATTCAGATTTATGTGTCATAAGATACACATAACCATATCTACTGAAGTCATCAGTAAATGTAATGAAGTACCTGTAACCACCTCTAGCTGCAACATTGAAAGGGCCATATACATCACTATGTATAAGTCCTAACAAGTCTGTTGCTCTTTCGTTGAATCCACTAAAGAGAGTATTGGTCATCTTGCCTAAAAGGCAAGACTCACATGTCTCATATGATTCAAAATCAAATGAGTCTAGCAGCCCATCCTTATAGAGCTGAGATAAGCAACTCTCATTTATGTGACCTAAGCGACAATGCCAGAGATAGGTTTGATTCAACTCATTTGACTTAAACCTTTTGGTACTTATGTTATAGATAGGGCTCTCTAAGTCTAGAAAGTAGAGTCCGTTCATTAGAGGTGCACTACAATAGAACATATCATTTAAATAAACTGAACAACATTTGTTCTTTATTATAAATGTAAATCCTTTCTTGTCCAAACAAAAAATCGAAGTTATGTTCTTAGTTAAAGCAGACACATAACAACATTCATCTAATTCAAGTACAAGCCCAGGGGGCAGAGATAGATCATAAGTTTCTACAGCAACAGCAGGAACCCTTGCTCTATTGCCTACTCGTAGGTCCACCTCGCCCTTTGTCAATGCCCTACTATTTCTCAGCGTCTGCACATTTGTACAAATGTGAGATGCACATCCGGTATCTAATACCCATGATGAAGAAATAGATAGATTGACTTCTATAACATTTATACCTGAAGTAGAAGTCTCACTTATCTTCTTCTTAAAATCTTCCAGGTATGCCTTGCAGTTGCACTTCTAGTGTCCAGCTTCCTTGCAGTGGAAGCAAGCCCCTTCCTTGGCCACCTCTCCTTTGGGTTTAAGTTCCTTGCCTTTGCCCTTGGCTTGGGACTTCCCCTTACCTTTAGGCTTGCCCTTGCCTTTCTTCTTTTGCGCCATCAAAATGGTGTCAGATGTCCTCTTCTTAAGGTTAAGCTCAGCAGTTCTCAACATGCTGAGCATCCCAGGCAGTGACTTATCAATTTCATTCATGTTATAATTCATGATAAATTGATTGTAGGCTTGTGGCAAAGATTGCAAGATCAGGTCAGTGGCCAAGTGGGAATCCCAGCCTTTGTAGGTTTTCTATGTACCCAATCATCTTGAGTACATATGGACCTACGGGAGTCCCATCTTGCATTTTGGACCCAAACAATGCCTTAGAGACTTCATATCTCTCGTGCCTTGCTTGTCCTTGATATAGTTGACGAAGATGTTCAACCATATCATAAGCATTCATGAACTCGTAATTCCATGGTCGCGAGCATTAGACATGACACATCTAATGCATCATCTTGATGCTTCTTATAAGCATCTTTGTCAGCTCGCGAGGCAGTGGCAGGAGGTGCCTCCGGAATGGGCTGCTTCCAGACGTACAACTTCCTTTCTTGGGTGAGAACAATTCTCAGGTTTCTGTACCAGTCCAGGAAATTTGCTCCATTGAGCTTGTCCTTCTCAAGGACAGAACACAGAGAGAGAGTGTTCGTGTTTGTCGACATAGTAATCTACAACATACAATGTAGAGAATTAATATCATATTCCTTTTATCATTTAATTAGGCCTTTAATCAAATGATGCTCCCACTGAATTATAGGAATTTTATAGAATCGAGTTATGGATGTGGTTAAACCACATTACTAGATTCATACAAACTAGTTATAATTCTTGCGGGATAAAATCCACATCATACTAAGTGATGTCTTATTTTCCGCAAGTGCACGATTGTCGTCAAGTAATAAAAATATCGATCCCACAGGGATTGGGACAATTACCGAATGATCGTGATACCAAGTTATCTAGTCAATCAATTTGTGGATTAAGCAAAGACACTGAGCAGTCAAGAACAACGAATGAGAAGAACGAGCTAAAAGTCAATAGTTGAGGAGAATCTCAGGATATGGGTTTCACCACGTCGACGATTTATAAGGTGATTTAATTCTTTCCTACCCCTATTAGAGTTGTTTTGATGAAACCTATCCTAAGGTAAATCAACGGCCCCTTTCGTGGTCTACGCTAACTGTACATATCAAACTCAATTTACCTGTCACGGTATTCGAGCGTAGGGGATCATAATCAGCTAAGGGGACCTGTCATGAGACCCCCGCAAACCTCCCTAGTCTTACCTCCGTTACTTGGTAAAAACTGGATTTGATAGATCCATTAAGTCCATAAGAGTTCCTTTAGAGTCTAAATTTCCTTTTCACGGTAGGTTTGCACACGGGACCATAATCAGCTAAGGGGACCTATCACTAGACCCCCGCAAGCCCTCATAGATACACCACCGCTACTTGGCAGGAGTTAATCCCTAATTGGTTCTGGGTTTCGGGAACTTGGGTTCACTGTTAGGTACTTCCCCTTAGCTCCTTAGGTTTATCAATAAGAATCCAAAAACCAGATCAAAACAAACAATAATTCAAGTAGTATAGATTACATCATCCATCATAAATCATTAAGGGCTACTCCCCCATCCTAAGATTACAAGACACTACTCCATAGTCCGACAAGAATTGCTAGAGAGAGAAATTACGATACTTAGTTCCATCTGTGTTCCTCTGTCATCGACTCCTTCCTTATCCTCCTTCTTATGTTGTCATTTTCACCACCCGCCGTCCCCCCTAGGGTTAGAATATCTCCTCTTTTATAGCCTTGGCCTCCTCTTTAATTAAGGCAAAAGATTTTCCTTTAATTGAGACGAAGATCGCGGCTCTCGCAGAAAAAAGAAATCCGGAATCAGGACAACACGCCCGTGCCAAATGAGGGCATAGGCGTGTCGCGGGCTTCCCACCGAGCGTGTTGTGCTTGAATTGGGGCGTGTCGAAGGTCGAATCGGGCGTGTCGGCGTCGAATCGGGCGTGTTGAGCGCTGGAACTCCTGACACGGACGTGTCACTGATGACACACCTGTGTTGTTTTGATACGTCGACCGTGTCAACACTTTGAACGGGGCGTGTCGGCTGCTGAACCAGGGCGTGTTGAAGGCTCGAACTCCTGACATGGACGTGTCACTGATGACACGCCTGTGTTGTTTTGATACGCTTGCTTCTTTGCCCTGTTAACACGGAAAACATCCAAAAGCAGTCTCTTTGTCCAAAATATGCTAAACTTAACTAAATCATGATAAAATACATGCCTAGGACATGAAATGAGATAAAATGCATGTATATGGAGTAGTGAAAACATAACATGATTTATACACATCAAAATCCCCTAGTCCTAAACTTTTGCTTGTCCTCAAGCAAAGAAAACTCAAAAGACAACTTATTTGTGGGAATGCTAGACACCATCCAGAGGTATACAATCTGATCTTAATCTTTTCAAGTCATTCCTAGTTGCCAAGTTTGAAAGATCCCTATATAGTGCACGTGAAAGGTTGGACTAAAGTCATTGGACACCAATCCGGATTTGACATCCCTTCTATCGTAGTGCAATCTTATTTCCAGCATAGAGGCACTTACCTGCCTTAATGCATGGATCATCCTTACCTATCATCAAAAGGTCTCAAAGGAGCACTTTCTAAGAGAGAAGGAAAGGAATTTATAGAGAGCATTTCCCCAGTAACTAGTTAGTCTCAAAGGGGCACTTTTTAGGTGTTTCCCCAGTAACTACTTGGTCTCAAAGGGGTGATTGAAAACAATTCCAATTTTTTTTTTTTCGATCATACTTCTAGTGAAAGTGTTTCTCCAGTAACCAAGTTGCGCAGGCAAGTCTCCAATGGAAAATCGAGTACTCATCCGATATGGGGGATTTAAATCCTTTTTTGGATACCTCAGACCTACAGATCGTGTTAGAAGTGAAATAGGGCTCTTATCAAATAGGCAAAAAGGAATATCATGATCCGACCAATATTCAGTTGTATTACGCTAGATGATATAAAAATGCAATGTTATGATATATGAAAAGATGCAAACAAAATAGTACTAACCAAACTAAAAATCTAAGTAGAGACAGCATAAGCAGTAAAGGATGTGCATCGAAACTCACAAAATAGTTCAAGGTGGTCAATGATCATCGTCTTCACTACTAGCATCCTCCTCTGCCCACCTACGTCGCCGCTTCCCGGTAAAACTCCCGGACTCTGTCGAAATCTATCATCATCTTCCCTCGGGCGGACTTCAAGTGATGAAAACTCATCGCCTCTCTATAAAAATCACCGGCTATCCGGATCCGTGTCACCATACGATGATGGTGCTCCTCGTAGCTTGGGCATACCGATCCCACACACCTATGTGCAAGGTATGCTCGACCAAAGCTTGAATGATGATCGGAATCTGAAAAATCAAAAGAAGAGTACCTACGTAAATATTGTCGTGAGGGAAACCGTGGGGTTGTGGAGTCGAATGTGATGGCTCGGGGCTATGTGAGATGGCTCCTAGGAGAGGGTGATGGAGCATGGGCAAAGGGGGTAGGAAAGGGTCCTGGACATCTCTAAAAAGCCAATTGGATGAATTACGCATACCATCCGCTCGTGGTTTGGAAGAGGGATTTTAATTCCATTTCTTAACACCAAACGATACCCCTCGTCGAATGCCTCAATCATCTTCATATTTATACAAGCATCCAAATCCAATCTAGGGCTAGCAGGACAATATTCAAGGTCATCCAATTCACATCCTAAGGCTACAACAATCCTAGTGATAATACCACCTATGACTATGACTCCGGATGGGCTATTACTAACCTTAACTAAATGTCTAACCAAATGGGCTCCAGAATCAATATTAACTTCATTTAGCATGACCCATAAAAATTGTAACTCACTCTGCCTAGCCACCCTTGCACTATCATATCTTTCAGAGATTGTATTAGCCATAAACCTAAGGAGATAACGAAAAGTAGGATTAGGGATGTTAAATGATTTAGACCTAGATGCATCATAAGGGCGAGGGTCATCAGAAATTAATCTCCAAAATTGATGATCAATAAAATGTCTATGAATTTGCCTCTCCCCTCCTCTAGGAAAATCAAATATCGTATTAAAATCACTTAAAGAAACGGTAAACTCATTGTTCATTAATCTAAATTTTATTTTTCCTTCCTCACAATCCTTTCCTTGCAGTATTTCAGCAGACAGGGAGCTAAGGAATTCAAGAGTGATGCTAGGGTAAGTAAGATGATGGTGCGTGATAAATTCGGTCCAGCCTATCCTATTGGTCAACCAAGTTATGTCATCTCTTAACCCTAGGGTGGTCAACATGTAGAAGTCTATAGTTCTTGTAGATACTAACTTCCTTTTTTCAAGCTTACTGAATTTAGACTTCATAACCTCATCCCTAAAAACAATTCCATATGGATGGCAAGAGGTTGGAGGAGGATCGTTACCCAAGTCCTGAGCTTTTCTCTTTCCCTTGTCCTTTGCCAAAGAGGAAGAAGCTCCTCCTCTAGTCTTCACTCGCTTGCTCATGGCGTTGGGAGGAGAGGCAAAGAGTTAGCTCCTCGCTCGAGAGAGCGGCGCTGCAAGCTTGTATCGCGAGTGGAAAATTAGGGCGTGCTTGGGCCGACTTTAGAGGGCTAGGCGTGTCGGGCATCCTCTTACGCAAATACCCGACCCATTTAAGCGCGACATAGGCGTTCTCGCCCTCCCGCGCGCCCAGCGTGCGTCGCCCGGCGTGTCGCGCCGCAGCGTCCCGATCCGCCAGCGTCGCAGTTGAGAAATGTGCGACACGGGCGTGCTCATCAGCACACCCAACCTGTGTTGTCTTCGGATAACCTCAACACGCCTGTGTCGTTCGGCATAGGCAGGTCGTGTCAATTTGGCACGCAGTGGCACGTTTAACATGTCGTGTCCTGTAAACCTGAAAAAAAATAAAAATAGAATAAAGAATAAAATAAAATGACTAAAAAAAAAATGAAAATAGATTGGGTTGCCTCCCAAGAAGCGCTTGTTTAAGGTCGTTAGCTTGACCCCTCAGTTACTCCCTATTTTTGGGGATATGGCTTGAGGAGTGTGCTCTGCCCCTCTTCCTCCTCAACCAGCTCTGTGGTGTTAGGTTGGGGTCAAAAATCTCCATCTCTTTATCCTCAAAATCCCCTTCGAGCTTATTAAGATAAGTTTGTTCTGGTGCTCCTTCTAGTGCTATTGATTGGAAACTGTCAATCCTACAACAAACATCAAAAACAGAAGGTTGTTTAACAGCTTTTGAAAGGTCGAATTCAATTTTGTCGTTTCCAAATGCTAGTGAGAGTTTGTGGTTCTTGACATCTATCATTGCCTGCAGAGCTAAGAAAGGTCTCCCAAAATGAGTGGAATGCATGGGTCTTCATCCATGTCAAGCACTACAAAAATCAGGAATAATAAAATTTCCACCTCACTGTACATCTTCTAAGATTCCCAAAGGATATCTAATGGAGCGATCGCTAATCGCAAGGCCATAGTAGTTAGTTTCATTTCTCCCAAATCCAATTTCTTGCATATGGAAAGAGGTATCGATTGACATCGGGCGCCCAAATCGCAAAAAAGCCTTATCAAAATTTGAGTCATTAATTATGCAAGGGATAGAAAAGCTACCGGATCATTTAGTTTGGGAGGGACCATGTTCTTAATTAAAGCAATCGCACTCCTTAGTAAGAGCCACGCTACATGCTCCTCGACTTTCTTTTATTGGTTAAGATATCCTTCAAGAACTTGGAGTATGTAGGCATTTGTCAAGAACTTCTGTAAAAGGTATATTGATATATAGCTTCCTAATTACCTCAAGAAACTTACCAAATTGTTCATCCAATTTTTCCTTGATCAGCCTCTGAGGGAACGGGATAGAGGGCTTATATGTTCTTGGTTTCTTATTCGACACGCCTGTGTCGTTCGGCACAGGCTGGGCGTGTTGGCTGCTGGAGTGACCCGACACGGGTGTGTCGGCTGACACGCGCTCGTGGGCATTCTCTTCCTCAGGCGTGTTGAACAACACGCCCTGGGTCAGGGTGTGTCGGCTTCCTTTTCTATTCATCCCAGGCGTGCTGCTGTCTTCTTCCAACTCTGTCACGCTCATGTCCTTTAGCACAGAGGCCGCTTGTTGAGCTCTGTCTCCTTCTAAAATCCTTCCACTTCTTAAACTTATGGAATTACAATGCTCAGTTGGGTTTACTTCTGAATTTCCAGGAAATCTGCCTAAGATCCTTGATCTTTGGCAATTTGGGAAATTTGATTTTCCAGCATTTTTGTGTGATTAGTCAAATTATCAACCTTGCCTCCCAATTGCTTGATTGCCTCGGTATTATTTTGATGTTGTCGATTTGATTCTACAATATGCTATCGAAATTCATCATTTATCTTCCCCTGACACGTAATAAAATTTTCCATCATCTTTTCTAAGTTTGACTTGGGTCCTGGCTGAAATCCCGAAGGTGCTCCAAACCGCTCGTCTGTAAGAATTTTGGTTGGCTCTATACGAAAAGTTGGGATGATTCCTCCAACCGGGATTGTACGTGTTCGAGTAAGGGTTGCCACCATTAGGCTTCTGTTTAAAATTATTTAGCGCATCTACTTGCTCAATCCCAGCTCCTGCAGATGGTGCGTGTAGGATTTGTCAATTCATCGCTATATGTCCTGTTACACCACAGATCTCGCAGGTGACATTAGATGAGTTTACAGCTGATACATTAAAATGTTCGAGCTTTTGAGTTAACGCATCGACTTTTGCACGGAGTAGATCAAGGGTACTTACCTCAAACTTACCTGGCATTTTAGTTTGATATCCTCGCTCAGAGCCCATTGGTGAGAATTCATTGCCACATTCTCGATGATCTCAAAAGCTTCATCCAATGTTTTGTTCATAAGAGCTCCTCTTGCAGCAGAATCAAGAGAAACTTTAGTAGCATACGAGATTCCATTGTAGAAAGTATGAACAATGAGCCACTTCTCCTGCCCATGATGAGGGCATTGCTGTAGTAATCCCTTAAATCTATCCCATGCTTTAAATAATGTTTCTCCATCCTTTTGCGCAAAATTAGTGATTTGATGACGAAGACTTGCAGTTTTGCTGGGTGGAAAATACTTGTCTAAAAATCTTTGCTCGGTGATCCTGTAGTTATGCAATCACTTTGGAAGAGAGTGTAGCCGTGCTCTAGCTTTGTCCCATGAGAAAGGAAACAAGCGCAATCTAATAGCATCAGCTGAGGCTCCATTCAGTTTTAAAGTTTCGCAAAATTCCAAAAATACTTCCAAGTGCAGATTTGGATCTTCAGTGGGTGCTCCTCCGAATTGATGCTGTTGGACCATAGATAGTAGAGCCGGTTTTAATTCAAAATTGTTTGCTTCAATAGGGGGTCTTCTAATACTCGATCTCAATCCCCTTGTACTAGGTGCTGCGTAATCCCTTAAAGGTTTATTCTCGTTCTGGTCAGCCATGTCGGAGGTCAGATTGTATTCCTGATGTTGCTGAAATCGTCTTCTAGCAAGGAACGTTCTTTCTATCTCAGGATCAATATTGAGAATTTCCCTATTAAGTCTGTGCATGCAATAACAAGAGAGGCTCCCAAAACAAGAGTTCAGAATAGACACAAAGAATAGGAACAAAAACAGAAATCTAGATTAACTAAATCACGCTCAATTCGATATTGAGTGCCAATCCCCGGCAACGACGCCAAAAACTTGATGTCTTATTTTCCGCAAGTGCACAGTTGTCGTCAAGTAATAAAAATATCGATCCCACAGGGATTGGGACAATTACCGAATGATCGTGATACCAAGTTATCTAGTCAATCAATTTGTGGATTAAGCAAAGACACTGAGCAGTCAAGAACAACGAATGAGAAGAATGAGCTAAAAGTCAATAGTTGAGGAGAATCTCAGGATATGGGTTTCACCACGTCGACGATTTATAAGGTGATTTAATTCTTTCCTACCTCTATTAGAATTGTTTTGATGGAACCTATCCTAAGGTATTTCGAGGTCTAGAGGTCTACGCTAACTGTACCAATCAAACTCAATTTACTCACGGAGATTCGAGCGTAGGGGATCATAATCGCTAAGGGGACTCACACGAGACCCCAAACCTCCCTAGTCTTACCTCCGCATTTGGTAAAACTGGATTTGATAGATCCATTAAGTCCATAAGAGTTCCTTTAGAGTCTAAATTTCCTTTTCACGGTAGGTTTGCACACAGGACCATAATCAGCTAAGGGGACCTGTCACTAGACCCCTGCAAGCCCTCATAGATACACGACCACTACTTGACAGGAGTTAATCCCTAATTGGTTCTGGGTTTTGGGAACTTGAGTTCACTGTTAGGTACTTCCCCTTAGCTCCTTAGGTTTATCAATAAGAATCTAAAAACCAGATCAAAACAAACAATAATTCAAGTAGTATAGATTACATCATCCATCATAAATCATCAAGGGCTACTCCCCCATCCTAAGATTACAAGACACTACTCCATAGTCTGGCAAGAATTGCTAGAGAGAGAAATTACGATACTTAGTGCCATCTGTGTTCCTCTGTCGTCGACTCCTTCCTTATCCTCCTTCTTCTGTCGTCGTTTTCACCACCCGCCATCCCCCCCTAGGGTTAGAATATCTCCTCTTTTATAGCCTTGGCCTCCTCTTTAATTAAGGCAAAAGATTTTCCTTTAATTGAGACGAAGATCGCAGCTCTCGCAGAAAAAGGAAATTCGGAATCAGGACAACACGCCCGTGCCAAATGAGGGCATAGGCATGTCGCGGGCTTCCCACCGAGCGTGTTGCGCTTGAATTGGGGCGTGTCGAAGCCTGAACTGGGGCGTGTCGAAGGCTGAACTGGGGTGTGTTGAGCGCTGGAACTCCTGACACGGACGTGTCACTGATGACAAGCCTGTGTTGTTTTGATACGCCGGTCGTGTCAACACTTTGAACGGGGTGTGTCGGCTGCTGAACCAGGGCGTTTTGAAGGCTGGAACTCCTGACACAGACATGTCACTGATGACACGCCTGTGTTGTTTTGATACGCCTGCTTCTTTGCCATGTTAACACGGAAAACATCCAAAAGCAGTCTCTTTGTCCAAAATATGCTAAACTTAACTAAATCATGATAAAATACATGCCTATAACATGAAATGAGATAAAATGCATGTATATGGAGTAGTGAAAACATAGCATGATTTATACACATCACTAAGCCTTGAGTTAGCTTTGGCTAAATTGCCCAAGACTTAGTACGATCGGTGGGTAACACATTACCGATTACATCTCTATACAACTCTTGTTTATAGGATCAAGACCCACATTTACAAAAGACCTTGAGTTAGCTTTGGCTAAATCGCCCAAGATTTAGTGTAAATGCGATCTTACTGTAGGGGCCTTGTCCCAATACTCTTCTAGAAATTCTTCGTAAAGCTCTTTGTGCATTGTGTTGGTGCAGTAGGCACCTAAGTCGAATCTGAGTTTTGATTATAGCAAACGATACAAAGTTAAGCTCATATTGTTTTCTCACGAGCTAAATTGAGTGTGCAGAAAAGTGCCAACGCTGGAGCTGAAAGCTAGCGACACCCGGAGGAAGCCGCGGTGGTCAGGCGACACTCGAGTGACTTCGGAGGGAGCCGAAGGAATCGAGTGGAAGGTCGGAAGCAAAAGCGACACTGTAAGTATCGAGGTAAGCTCGTGTGTGTACGAGAGTAAGAGAGGTCGTATCCTCCATACGGGGATGATCTTAAGCGTAGATCCGACCAAAGACATCCTATAGATGGTCTAGGTCGAGATTGGACGGTCAGTGGCCGTCGAAATAATATTTTTGTTAAGCTAACTTTGCCCTGCAGCTAACATCACGACTACTTTAGAGGACTCATTGCTCAATCGCCGACTATCTCATGACAAGATTTGATCGATAGTCGCCATCACAATCGATGATGGCCTTCAGATCGATGGTCAAGGATCAGCCTCGAGGAGTCAAGCTTTATCACTATTTTTCAAGGAGTCTTGTGCCCAATTTCTATTGGTTGAAGATCCTCTCGAAAAGGGGCTCAAGGGCTATAAAAGGAGGGCCTTTCCTAGGGTTTTATTTGTTGGTGATCGTTTGGAAGCTAGAGAGGGGGGGGGGGGTGAATAGCGCTTTTCGTTTCTGCAAGAGTAATTAGCGGAAGCAAATACAAATAATATATGTAAAAATAAAAAGCAATGCTAACAAAGCCTTTACGTGGTTCGGAGATAACGCTCCTACTCCACTGCGATCCTTAAGGTGGATCAACCCAAGCAATTCCACTAAGAAGCTTTCTTTTACAACAAAAACCTCCTCTTCTTTACAAAGAATGAAACTTGAGCTTAGAGAGAGGAGGAGAGGATTTAAGATCACTTAGAAAGCTTGAAAAACTTGTGGGAGCTTAGGAGAAAGATCAGAATATAAGCATTAGCCTCTTCTTGCTCCCCTTAGGCTCTTTTTATAGGAAAGAGCCTCTTTTTCCCGTTGGAGGTCTATCAGTCGACTGATGACTTACATCAGTCGACTGCCGCCGATTCTAACGACTTCTGAACAGCCGAATTCGCGGGATTTATTGTCGTCATCGCCAACGGGAAGACTATCACCAACCGCCAACAGCGATGGCCGATCGATATCGCCAGAGCCGACCGCTACCGGTCGGCACATTCCATTTAGGCGATCATCAATAATGATCGATCCGCATCTTGTGATCGAAGCGGTTCGAGTCGATTCACCGCTCGATCGATAACCCCACGATCGCTAATGCCTTCTAACCTCTAATGCTGCATTTTAAGGGCCAGTTCGACGGACACCATGTTCCAGTCGACTGGCACACCCTAAGTATGACTAATTCATACTTGAAAACATAACCTAAGCCTAGACTTAACCTTCTAGCTTCTCCATCAGCCTTGCGCCTCTAGGATTTCTCTGAGTCCACGACTCCATCCATGCGCTTGCCTTCAAAAGCTTCCTTCGGTTTCGTTATGCTTTGGGTTCTTCATTTGTCAAGGTCTGCTTGGACTTTACGCCGCCAAGACTACATGCTTGGACTTATGCCGCCAAGACTTTCCTTTGGTCTTTCTTTTCCAAGGACTGCTTGGACTTTACGCCGCTAAGACTACATGCTTGGACTTACGCTGCCAAGACCTTTCCTTTGACTTCTCTTTGCCAAGATCACACTTGGACTTGTCTTTTACCGTCTTCATACTTGGATTTTCCTGTCACTTAAACATGTTTACAATTAGATCACAAAATATTGCCTAACTTAGATGATTATCCAAACATCAAAATATATAAATGCTTGGGGCATTGTTGCACCAACAATCTCCCCCTTTTTGATGTTTGGCAATCATTTAAGTTAGGTCTTTAACACATACATATAAACATATTTCAATATGAATTCTAACTTAAATATCCCTTCTCCCCCTTTGACATACAACAAAAAAAGAAGAGTTTATCCAATAAGTGCAGGAAAGAATTATAATTGATACATCTTGAACAAAGGTATAAAATTGATATGAAGCTCCCCCTTGATCCAAGACATGTTTCATGATGTGGAAATAACATGTGAAGCAAGCATAAGCAATATAATAGGCAAATATGTCCTAGCCTTGCACCAACAATTATAGAAATAAGGGATGTAGCTCCCCCTAAACCAGTGCATCAAGAAAATCCGTCTTTCCATACAAGTTATCATGTATATACTGTGGAAATCATATAATGTCCAAAATTGAACCTTTTAACCGATGAAAAACCTTTTTCTATTCCAAAATAGTGTCATTGGTTCAACTGGAATTGACATCAATCGCTTTGTAGGCGATCGCTAATAATGGCAATGATCGATATCGCATAAATCTGAAATTCAATTTTGATCAAGGTTTAAAAATGCGTAGAAAATTCCGTGGATGTCCAAAAATCACGAAACTCGTCATACACATTTTATTCGACTAATATAACATATGAAAAATATTAGATGAAAAACATGCTCATCAGATTAATGAATTGATACGATATTCAAAATAACAAAAATATGACGCAAAAAGTGTAATTGTATCGTATCAATATTCATAACTTCGTACTATATGCTCAACTTCTAAACTTGACAAATAACAAGTTGTAGGCATTGATAGAAATGAACTAAACAAAAACACAATTTCATTTCATTAATCAAAAGTCATTACACAAGTAGGAGTTTATGCTGTACATACGGCCAAAAAGAAAATAACAAAAAATATGCTAGCTAACGATCGTTGTCCTCAGCATCCATCGGTGCAGATGACGAACCATCATGAGGAGGTGGGTGTCCAGGTGCAGTAGGACGGAGAATTGCCAAAATGTCTTGTTGCTGCCGATGCATCCCTCTCACGAGGGAGAGGAGCTCCTGATGCTCCCGGCGAAGCTCCTGTTGGCCCAAGCGCAGCTCCTCAAAATGTGTGTCTACCCGCTCTGCAAAAGCATCGAAGCGGGCAATGAAGGATGTGTCCGCGAGCGGTATTACTGCGGCCGGTCTCCTCCGCATCGCTCGGCTCCTCAACACCCTCAAGATCTCCTTCAGAGCGGCATCCTCGCAGTGCCGAGCGCCACCGCCGCGTCGTGTAGGGTCCCAGAAAATGGACCCTCCGTCGGCCTTCAAGCCCGCCAAGGAGAAGCTCCGACGATTCATCTGGTCAGATTTTCTATTCATGATTTTAATGACTCTTATGTTGACATCAATGCCTACGGAGCTGAGCCACTGAGTAAGGACATTTCCAAAAGGTATATGAACCTTCCCATTGTTTGGCCTTATGAAATGAGTGATGCAGTGGAAGGTATTGAGACCAATATTGATGTCTAAGTATTGACGAAGGATATGCATGAGAAGGAAGTGTGTAAGTCGAACCAAGGCCAAACCACGGGTAACTATAGGGAGAAGACAATGAGCAATGACCTTATAAAGGACATTGTCAGAGGCAGAAAGTTCTTGTGATTGAAATAGATTGGTGTTCAAAGGTCGAGGAGAGTGATAGAAAGTAGTATGAAGGGAATCTAAAGAAATCTCCTCAAAGGGAGGTGGAAGAGGTTCACTCCAAGATGGATACAAAATGAAATCATTCTCGGAAGAGAGACATCCGAGAAAATCGGTCCAGATCTGGGGGCTGAAATCCAGATCGCACTGAGCAATGCGAGTCCGGTATCTCAGCCCATCTCCAACCGGTCGCAAGTTGTTGAAAAATTCAGAAAGAAGAGTGATATTTACATGATGTTCACAAAAAACTAATGATTCAAGTTTGTAGTGTTGGATGATTTGAACAATATCAAAACAGTAGTCTTTAAGAAATTTTGGATCCATTGATCGAGGTGGAATAAGTTGGAATTTATTTTTATTGAAGGCACTTTCAAGTGCGGAGTTTGGAAATCGAGGATCGACATAGGGTGGAGGGTTTGATGGGCCCTCGTTGGTCAGAGGTGCCCGGGCACGCTTAGTAGCATAATGCTTAAGTCTAAGTGTGCCAAAAGACAACAAAACAAGCATGCACAATGTAGGTTAAGGATGATGCATGCACAAAGACAACAAAATAAGCATCGGTTAGTGAAACAAAATTATAGGAACAAACAAACTGTGATCAGGGATGAGGGTTTACCTAGGTGGCATGGTGAAAGATCAAGGAACAGTGCCGGACGCGAGTGTTCATGAAACCCTAGCCGAGTGAGCGATCTTCAGTGGAAACTAGGGCGTGAACGGGGTGACAAGAGGAGGTCCTTGAGTCGGAGAGCACTCCAAATGGGAGCACCGGTCGGTGAAGTTACTGGAAAAATGAGGGAGAACGGCTAAAAGGTGCGGTGGAAGTTCGTCGGAAGAGGAAGAGAAGAGAAAATCGGGAAGCTTTGGCGAGTCGAACCGGTGGAAAGCCCTAAAAACTGCGACATCACGATCGCCATTAGTCGATAATGAATCGATGGAGATCACCGAACTGCCGCCGTGATACGAGCGCTTATGTGGCGATGATCGCTATAAATGGTAATCGAACGGATAGCAACCGTAAGTTCGGTTTGATATCTATATCAATCGAAGGGCGATAGCGCCAATGATCGATATCACGATACTTTTTGGCTAGATTAAAAAATTCATAATTAATTCAATAAGGATAAAAAAATTATGAAATTTTGTGGTTAATATTATTAGATCATTTCCTATCAAGGAAAAATTATTTTAAAATTATATCACCTCTGGATTTTGATATTGACACAATCTTGAGATTTTGCAAAAGTTATGATATTTTTTACAAACTGTATATCACTTTGGCTTATCAATAGAAAATTGTTTCTCAAGGTTTGATAGACATAGTTTAAATTTTATTTTATTTGACATTTCCAATCATATTCTTGGAGCTATATGCACATTAATTGTACATAGGCCTTCCCAATGATTGGTCCAATGAAGGATTAATGTCTCTAGATGACACTTTGGCTCATGATAATGCATCATAACAAGCATGATGAACCAAGTGCATCTTCCTAACATCTCACATGATTTCTAGGTGGCTAAATACACAAATCATGGTTTCTTAGGTCTATTGTGAGATGGTTAGAGGTATAAAACCTAGATTTTTTTATGGGATCATGCAAACCTACACTTCTATTCTACAAAGCACATTCCAAGTTCTCAATTAAGTGATGAAAATTCTATTTCGGGGAGAGGTTTGGTAAAGATGTCGGCTAGGTTAGACTTAGATTCAATGTAATTAAGCTCAATGTCTCCCTTAGCCACATGATCTCTAATGAAGTGATGTTTCACTTCAATGTGCTTAGTCCTAGAGTGATGCACCGGATTTTTGGTCAAATTAATGGTGCTCACATTATCACAAAATACTTTCATGTTGGAGTAAGATAGCTCATAATCTTCTAGGGTATGTTTCATCCATAGTAGTTGAGCTACACAACCACCCATAGCCACATATTCGGCATCGGTGGTAGATAATGCAACGCAAGGTTGCTTCCTACTACTCCAACTAACTAGGGAGGACCCAAGGAATTGACATCCATCACTAGTACTCTTCCGATCCAATTTGCAACTGGCATAATCGGAATCGGTGTACCCAATCAAATCAAAAGACCTAGTCCTAGGGTACCATAATCCTACATTTATTGTGCCTTTAACATATCTTAATATTCTCTTAACAGCAACTAAATGAGATTCTTTAGCACATGATTGATACCTAGCACACATACCAACCGCAAATAATATGTCGGATCTACTAGCGGTTAAGTACAAGAGACTACCAATCATGCTCCTATAAAGTGTAAGATCTATTTGTTTTCCTTCACTATCACTATCTATTTTAGTATTGGTTGCCATTGGAGTTGAAACCACCTTAGCATTTTCCAAACCAAATTTCTTAATCATTTCCTTAGCATATTTGGTTTGATAAATATAAATACCTTCACTAGTTTGTTTGACTTGCAATCCTAGGAAGAAATTTAATTTCCCAACTAGACTCATTTCAAACTCTTTTTCCATATTTTGAATAAAGTCTTGAAGGAGTTCATCATTTGTTGACCCAAAGATAATGTCATCAACATATACTTGGGCTACAAAGATGTCCTTAGATGTTGACTTTATAAAGAGAGTTTGATCTATACTACCTCTTTTAAAATCCTTAGAAACTAAGAAAGATGATAATCTTTCATACAAAGCTCGGGGAGCTTGTTTCAAACCATACAAAGCTTTCCTAAGTTTGTATACATGGTTTGGATAGTCCATATTTTCAAACCCGGGAGGTTGTTCTACATATACCTCCTCCTTAATAAACCCATTTAGGAATGTCGATTTGACATCCATTTGATGGAGTTTGAAACCCATATAGGAGGCATATGCTAAAAGTATTCTAATGGACTCTAACCTAGCAACCGGGGCATATGTTTCATCATAATCAAGTCCTTCAACTTGATTAAAACCCCTTGCAACTAATCTTGCTTTATTTCTAGTGATATTTCCTTGGTCATCTAGTTTGTTCCTAAAGACCCATCTTATAGTAACAATGGTGTTTTCACTTGGTCTAGGAACTAACTCCCATACTTGACTCCTTTCAAATTGAGCCAATTCATCTTGCATTGCTAAGATCCAATCCGGATCAAGTAATGCATCTTTAATTGTTTTGGGCTCAATTTGAGAAATTAGAGCTATATGACTAGTGGAATCCCTATGGAATGACCTAGTCCTAACTCCTTGAGATAATTCACCCACAATTTGATCTAAGGGGTGACTTTGATGAACTCTTATGGTTCTAGGAGGTGTACTAATTTGATTTTGATCATGATCAACCTCAATCCTATGCTCATCATCGGAATCATCCTTTGCTCTCCCTTGATTCAATCCTCCCCCTTGATCATTACCCCCTAAGGTTAAATATTGAAATTGTTAGGTAATTTCTTGATTTTCATTATTAATATCATCATTAATAGGGGATTTCCTAGGATATGTATTTGAGGATTCATCAAATTGAACATTTGAAGATTCTTCAATCCTTTGAGTCCTTTTATTATAAACTCTATACCCTACACTAGTGGATGAGTTTCCAACTAGGATTCCCTCATCCGCTTTGGACTCAAACTTACCTAGGTTGTCTTTGGTATTTAAAATATAGACTTTGCATCCAAAGACCTTAAAATAATGAATTGTTGGAATTGTACCATTCCATAATTCAAATGGAGTTTTTCCTAAAAACCTATGAATCAATGCCCTATTTTGGATATAGCAAGTGGTATTAACCGCTTCCGCCCACAAGTAGCTAGGTAAGGAGTATGCATTAAGCATTGTCCTAGCCGCTTTTTGTAGGGCACGATTTTTCCTTTCCACAACTCCATTTTGTTGGGGTGTTCTAGGACAAGAAAACTCATGCTTGTACCCTTGTTCTAAGCAAAAAATTGAAAAGTTAGAATTCTCAAATTCTCCACCATGATCACTACGGATCCGGTTGATTTTGAGTTTTCTTTCATTTTCTACTCTTTTTCTAAATCCTATGATTATTCCTAAGGTTTCATCTTTATTTTTTAAGAAAAATACCCAAGTAAATCTAGAAAAATCAGCTACTATTACCAAGCAATATTTACTACTAATTATAGAGGGGGTACTATGGCAATCAAATAAATCCATATGTAAGAGTTCTAACGGTAAAGCGATACTAAGTAAATTTTTACCTTTGTGTGATGTTTTTGATTGTTTCCCTTCTTGGCATGCATCACACATTTTGTCCTTGAGAAATTTGACTTTGGGCAACCCTTTGACTAACTTCATTTTTGCTATTTTGGCTATGTTCTTCATGTTTATGTGTCCTAACCTCCTTTGCCAAAGCCAACTTTCTTCCTCTTTTGCAATAAGACACTTAGTGGAAGCATTAGTAGCATAGGATAAATCAACATAATATATATTTGATTTCCTAAAGCCTACTAACATGCAATCATTTAGAGTTTTGTGTCTTATAAAATATTTTGAGGAATCAAATCTAACATCAAAGTTTGCATCACATAGTTGACTTACACTAAGTAAATTAAATTTTATATTTTTAACTAATAGCACTTTATGAATGGCAAGGTTGGGGGATACTTCAATTGTGCCCTTTCCTAGAATCTTAAGTTTGCTGCTATTACCAAATGATACCTTTCCCTTGCTAGTGTGGTTGATAGTGGAGAACTTCTTCTCATCACCGGTCATATGCTTTGAGCACCCACTATCAACTATCCACAAGCTTTGTTCTTCTACCTATATCATATAAAAAATACAATCCTTAGGTACCCAAATCTTAGGACCACTAGCATCAATTATAAATTTCTTAGATACCCAAGCCTTTCTACCCTTGCTTTTAATTATGGATTTTCTACTAACAAGGGATGTGAATGCTACCTCCTTTTCCTTAGGCCTATATCCTAATCCGGCCTTGTTGTAGATGGTCCTTTGATCCTTAATAATCATGTCTAGGTATTTTGAACCATTGGTGAATTTTTCTAAGCATGCTCTTAATTTACCTATTTCTTTTCTTAATTCATCATTTTCATCCCTAAGGGTACATTTATCGTTATCACTAGATAATTTACCACATGATGAATCTATACTCTTAAGTGATTTGATCTCTATTTTTAGATCCTTAATCCTAGTTTTCGATCTATTTAAAGCATTTTGTAAACATGCAATAGTCTTGTAAAGTAAATCTACTTTAGGTGAGTTGTTTACCTCATCATCATCACTTGATGATGATTCGTCGCTTGATGAAGAGGATGAAGACTCCTCACTTGAACTCCCGGTTTCTTCCTCTAAAGCCATGAGGGCTAGATTTCGGGTGGCATGACATACTTCTTCATCATCAGAAGTGTCTTCCATGCTTAGGGTGTCCCAAGTTTGAGCCACCATTGCTTCTTTTTTTTTCTTTTCCTTTTTTTCCTTCTTCTCCTTATGCTTCTTTTCTTTCTCCTCTTTCTTCTTTAGTTCCGGGCAATTTGGCTTGATGTGCCCTTTCTTATTGCAATCATAACAAGTTACATTAGATGAAGAATTTGAATTATTTGAAGATTTACCTCTTGAGGATTGGAACATCCTCTTCACATCTTTCTTGGTGAGTCTTCTTGACTTCCCACCAAACTTCTTGACGTAATGTGCCACCTCGCTTGCCGATAACTCATCTTCACTACTTGATGAGTCTTCCTCGGATTCGGATGAGGAGGACACTTCCTTCTTCTCCTTCTTTCCTACAAAAAGAGCTATACCCTTCTCTTTGGATGAAGTGTTAGCTTGTTCATGTAATTGAAATTCACAAAATAGCTCATCTAACTTAACTAATGAAAGATCCCTAGAGACCTTATAGACATCTACCATTGAAGCCCATAAGGTGGTTCTAGGGAAAGCTTGTAACACATACCTTACAAGGTCTCGGTTGTCGACCTTCTCACCTATAACATGTAGTCCGTTGACTAGTTCCTTGAAACGCCCGTGCATTTGGCTCACGGTCTCGTTTGTCTTCATGGTGAAGCTTTGGAGTTGGCCAATCAAAAGATCTCTCTTGGCCCTTCTTGTTTCTTTGGATCCTTCGTTGAGTTCGATGAGCTTCTCCCAAATCTCTTTTGCGGAGTTGAAGGGCCCGACCTTAGAGAGTTACTCCTTGGATAGACCACATTGAAGTGTGGTCATTGCTTTTGCATTTGCTTGTGCTTTCTTGGCCATCTCTCTTGTCCAATCTTTTGTCGGTAGTGGTGCTCCGAATTCGTCGATCGACTTTTCGAATCCACCTACAATACTAAACCAATTTTCAATATCATTCATTAAGTAATACTCCATCCTACCTTTCCAATATCCGAAGTCGTTGCCGTCGAAGAACGGAGGTCTCGCCGTGCTATACCCCTCTTGAAAAGCCATCTTTGCTCCGGTTGATTGCTAGATCTTCCGATGCGATCCGGGCTCTGATACCACTTGTTGGTGATCGTTTGGAAGCTAGAGGGGGGGGGTGAATAGCGCTTTTCATTTCTACAAGAGTAATTAGCGGAAGCAAACACAAATAATATATGTAAAAAATAAAAGCAATGCTAACAAAGCCTTTACGTGGTTCGGAGATAACGCTCCTACTCCACGGCGATCCTTAAGGTGGATCAACCCAAGCAATTCCACTAAAAAGCTTTCTTTTACAACAAAAACCTCCTCTTCTTTACAAAGAATGAAACATGAGCTTAGAGAGAGGAGGAGAGGATTTAAGATCACTTAGAAAGCTTGAAAAACTTGTGGGAGCTTAGGAGAAAGATCAGAATATAAGCATTAGTCTCTTCTTGCTCCCCTTGGGCTCTTTTTATAGGAAAGAGCCTCTTTTTCCCGTTGGAGGTCTATCAGTCGACTGATGACTTACATCAGTCGACTGCCACCGATTCTAACGGCTTCTGAACAGCCGGATTCATGGGATTTACCGTCGTCATCGCCATCGCTAACGGAAGACTATCACCGATCGCAGGGCGATTCGACATCGCTAAATAGCCGTGGCCGCGATCGGCTAGGGCCATTCTTTGTATTAGTCCGACAATAATGGCGATCATTGCCGGCTGTATGCGATCATCGAGTCGACTCTCACCGATTCGATTGGATAACCCTAGATCATCGCTATGACCTTCTGTTGGAGATTTGACGCCGCTAGAGGGGGGGGGGTGAATAGCGATGTGCCCGTACGTAGATGGAATTCATTCGCGATCGTCTTTACAAAACTCGTTATGCGCAGCGGAATAGAAATAATAAAAGTAATAACGAAAAGATAAACAATCACGAACACAAACACAACACGAGATATAACGTGGTTCGGAACCGAAACGGTTCCTACTCCACGGATTGAGCTCTAACGAGCTCTAGCGATGCCAATGCAATCACTAATCACAAATACTCCTTCTCGACACAAGTCGGAGGTGGAGAAACCTCTTACAATAAGATTACAATAATAATCTAAATACAACAAGCAAATATAAGAAGAAATACAATAAGAGAAGTAAAGAATACTTTACAAAAACTCTTTAGAAGCTTGCTTGTTGATTGCCTTGGACTAGCACTTGAAGGCCCTGATTTGCAGCAGCAAATCGCTTCAAAACGTCCAAGAAAATCGGTTGCAAAAACCCTCCTTCCGAGCTGCCTTTATAACCTGCGCCGGCCGATTTCCGCCTATCACGACCGCCATAAGTCACCCGGTCGATGCTACGTTGTCGTGAGACAACGGATCGATCCACGCCGAAAAACTCCAAGCGGATCTCTTGGCGATCGTACGCCGCTAACGCCGTAGTCGACCGCTCCGGCCACGGAGCGTTCTATGCTCGACACTCGACCGCAATGATCGCCATCCCTCGATGACCGCGCAGAGCATTTTTAGCCTCTCGGCGCAAATGAACTCAAGTTGACTCACGGCAGTCGAACCGGTCATAATGCCAGTCGACTGCCAACCTCAAGAATGAGGTTTTAACCCAAGTATGGTGCCCCCATACTTGCTAGACCACCCTTAGCCTAGACCTAAGCCTTCTAGCCACCTCCATCAGCCTCACGCTCCGGATCCTCCAAGTCATCCATGACTTGTTCATCCATCGCGCTAGCCTCCGTGTGCTTCCTCGCTATGTCATGCTAACGGTGTCTACACCGCCAAGGCACATTGGACTTACGCCGCCAAGACTCCGCTTGGACTTTACGCCGCCAACCATTGGTCTTATGCTGCCAAGACTCCCGCTTGGACTTTACGCTGCCAATATCAAACCCTTGGACTTCTCAAATGCCAAGACTCAAGCTTGAACTTTCCCTTGCCAACCCATGTTGGACTTTCCATGCCAAGACCATGCTTGGACTTTCCTTGCCAACCCATGTTGGACTTTTCATGCCAAGACCCATGCTTGGACTTCTCATTTGCCAAGACCCATGCTTGGACTTCTCATGCCAAGTACTCAAGACTTGGACTTTCCCAAATGCCAAGTGTTCCACTTGGACTTTCCTTGCCAACCCATGTTGGACTTTTACATTGCCAAGACCCATGCTTGGACTTTTCATGCCAAGTACTCAAGACTTGGACTTTACCAAATGCCAAGTGTTCAACTTGGACTTTCCCATGACAATTACATTGTCATGTGTTTTTGTCGAAACATCAAAACATCACTCGAGTCAAACTCGAGTCCTGGTCAATCGTGACCTGGGCCGATTGCACCAACACTTCCAACCTCTAATGCTGCATTTTAAGGGCCAGTTCGACCGACACCATGTTCCAGTCGACTAGCACACCCCAAGTATGACTAATTCATACTTGAAAACATAACCTAAGCCTAGACTTAACCTTCTAGCTTCTCCATCAGCCTTGCGCCTCTAGGATTTCTCTGAGTCCACGACTCCATCCATGCGCTTGCCTTCAAAAGCTTCCTTCAGTTTCGTCATGCTTTGGGTTTCTTCTTTGCCAAAGTATGCTTGGACTTTATGCCGCCAAGACTACATGCTTGGACTTATGCCACCAAGACTTTCCTTTGGTCTTTCTTTTCCAAGGACTGCTTGGACTTTACGCTGCCAAAACTACATGCTTGGACTTACGCTGCCAAGACCTTTCCTTTGACTTCTCTTTGCCAAGATCACACTTGGACTTGTCTTTTACCAAGTCTTCATACTTGAATTTTCCTGTCACTTAAACATGTTTACAATTAGATCACAAAACATTGCCTAACTTAAATGATTATCCAAATATCAAAATATATAAATGCTTGGGGCATTGTTGCACCAACATTATTATCAATTCAAAAGCTTCCAAGTGCTTCCGGTACGCTACGAGTCTCCGACATTCCTACGACGAAGCTCTGCAGACACGACGACTAGGGTTTCATCTTTTCATCTACGAGTCATCGGTATAAGCTTAGTTTAATTCCATTCTGTACCTTGAGTTCTTTTTATTGTGGTTTTATCATAACGAGAAGAGGGGGAGTGTCCCTCTATCTCGAGCCTCTTTCATGGTTTTTGTATCCGATTAACTCCTACCTCCAACGAGGAGGAGTTCATTAGTGATTTGCCCTCCGTGCGTGATCAAGGATCACTAGGGCCTTGGAGTAGTAGCCGAAGGCTACGAACCAAGTAAAAAATCTACTTGTCTCTTTTATTTTTTCATTTATCTTTCCGCTGCGCTTAATTGTTTTGAAACGAATTCGAACGAAAGAAAAGTTTCTATCGCTATTCACCCCCCCTAGCGATCCGCTCGATCCAACAATTGGTATCAGAGCCGAGGGCGCTTAAATTTGGTGAAATCACTAATCTAGCCTTTTTTACAGATTTATTTTTGAATTTTACAAATAGTTTTTCGTTCATCTAAATTTTCTCCCGCACTACTAATCCAAGACGAAGTCTTGGTACTCTTCTTTTGGTTTTGTTTGCAAGTATTCGCTTTTGGAGTAGCCGACAGTAAAACGGACATAACTTTTCGTACAAGTTGACCCACGAAATGGGCTACCTACCAAAACGAAGCTTTCGGAGAGATCTACACTTTTTATGAGGGTTTACCCTCGTAACAAGATACTTTCATCTCAAAAAAACCAACGTTTAGTACCATTTTGGGGACATCGAAGGTTGTAAGTGCTCATCTTTTATTTTAGTTGGTTATTTCTCCTTTATTCCTTTTGTTTATTTTCATTTCCTACATTACTAATCCAAGGAGAAGTCTTGGAACCTTTTTCGTGTTTTTTTTTATTATTTTGTGTGCAAGGTTTCCCTTCCAAATGGCCCATCTCGAGGGTTTTAGCACCGTTCGACCTCCGTTTTACAACGGAGATGATTTCCGTTACTGGAAAGGTCTGATGAAGTACTTTCTTAAAACCCAAACCAAGATGTGGATCATAATCCAAACGGAATTCACACTTCCGATTAACGAAGTGGGTGAATCCTTGGATTATGACCAATGGACCAATGCGACAAAAGACAAGTCAAAGCCGACGCCAAGGCAACTCAAATCCTCCAATGCGGCTTGTCCAAAGAGGAGATTAATCGCATCGGCCCCTTCATCAGCGCAAAGGACCTTTGGACAAAACTAGTAGAGCTACATGAAGGGGCCGATGAAGCCAAGGTATGTAAGCGCGATCTTTTGTTTAATAAGTTATATAATCTAAAAATGCAGGAACACGAAACGACGACGTAAGTTCACGCTTGCGTTCAAGACATAGTCAATAACCTACACGCGATCGGGCAAAAGGTCGAAAACCGCGATCTTATTAGGTATGTTCTTAACTCATTTCCTAGGACTACCTTGTGGGCATCCATGGTCGATGCCTACAAGGTCTCCAAGGACCTTTTAAAACTTAGATTAGATGAGTTATTTTTCGATTTCGAACTTCATGAGCAGTCTAACTTGGAACCCGAGAAGGGTATAACACTTTTTGCAGGTTCGAGGAAGGAAGCCACAAGCAAGCCACTCCCTAAAGAAGAAGAAGATAAGTCCGATTCGGAGGTCGACCCGGAAATGGAGGCCGAACTAGTCAACCTAGTTCAGAGGATAGTCAAGGGACGAAAGCGAACCGTCACTCAACCCAACGAAGGTAAGCCTAAAAGTTCTAATATTAGGTGTTACGAATGCAACAGGTTTGGACACATCAAGTCCGAATGCCTAAAGCTCAAGAGCAAGACACCAAAACACAAAAAGGCACTCAACGCTACATGGGAAGAAGCGTCCGAGGAAGAAGACGATGATCATGTCCTCATGGCTAAACCGGTTGAATCAGAGACGGAGTAGGAATCGGAACACGAACTGAAGATGAGTTGTACTGCGAAGCGCTATTCAAGACAAGCCACGGATACGCATCCGGTTCAAAAGATACACTCAAGGTAAGTCGATCCCTTATTAGTACGCTTTATAGTGCAATTAAGTTCTTAACTAGGAAATTAGCTAAGTCAGAGTCCAAGGTCGAGACCCTGGTTGAGGAAGTTAAACTCCTCAAATACGAGGTCTCCCTAACCTCTTCGACTAGTCGAGTTCGAGAGAAGGACTCAACTCGGGTTGAAAAGCTTGAAGTTGAGAACTTACTCTTGAAGAGTCAAGTCGATGATCTTAGGAACACGTTGGAAAGGTTTACTTTGGGATCCAAAGGACTTGACCTCCTACTTGGATCGCAAAGGGCCGTGTACAACAAGGCCGGACTAGGGTTTAGCTCAAATATGACCAACAGGTCATATATGTCGATTGTAAGTCAACATAAAAAACGTGTCCAATTATGGGTCCCTAAGACCGCCTTCATTTCAAATTTAGGATCGAACCAGTACTGGGTTACCAAGGACCAAATCCACTATGTGGAGAGACCGAACCGATTCAACGGTCCAGGGGGAGCCAGTACAAAACTTATTTGTATTTTAGCTTAGAAATTGCATGCTTAGGTTTTTTATTTAGTTTGATTTTTTTTAGAATGGTTAGATAGGACTATAACTCATCAATACTTGATAACATAGTACCAGGATGCAACGAGATGATAGTATGCTAGGAAAATGGAGTCTTGTGTATTCAGGCTAGATAAGACGTATCTAGTTCGGTGCACTTGACCGAGTGAAACTAGCTGAAGCTACCTCGCCGTATCCTAGACTACCAGGAAGTGGTTTTAGGTGAGTCAAGTCTCTATTTTCTTGAAAATAGCTTTGTCTAAGGAAGTGGTCATTGTTCCGATCAAAGAAGGCCTCTGTGCCTCGGCATGACTTGGAAGTCATGATCTTGAAAAAGTGACTTGATGGGCCTAAGGTCAAATTCGAATCTAACGCAAGGTTGACAAGTATTCAAATCATTAAATTTAAATCAAGTAAAATTGGAAGTCATCTCACAAGAACATATAGGGTTAACATGCTTGATCATGTAGACATGGGTGAGATGATTTAGGTTAATAATCTTCAACCAATCTTTAATAAATCCAATATCCGATCCAACTACCTTGCGTGTAGGATCAATGGATGTTGGACAGTGGTTGCTCCCGACACATGACCGGGGATCAACTCAAGTTTTCGAAGCTTCGATTCAAACGACAAGGATCGGTAGCCTTTGGAAACAACGGCAAGCTCAAAATCATCGGATCAGGTGATATTGAGCTTAACTCTAACTTTATTATTCAAAATGTCTTATTGGTAGAAAATTTTCAATATAATTTACTTAGTGTAAGCCAATTGTGTGATAACAACTATAAGGTCATATTTCTAGAAAATGAATGCGTAATTAATACAAATGAAACTTCTAAAACAATCCTTAATGGAACCAGAAATAACAATATTTACACTATTAATTTAACTAACTCCTCAACCAAATGTCTTATGACACAGCAAGATGAATCATGATTGTGGCACCGACGACTCGGTCACTCACACCCATGACTCATCCACAAGATGAGTCAGAGTGACTTAGTTGTAGGGGATCGATCGGCCGACTAGAGGGGGGTGAATAACCCTTTGTCGTTGGATGGTGAAATTTGCTCGTCTACACAATTGTTAGTGCAAGCGGAATACTAATAAAGACAAGCAAATAAACAATGAAGAATACAAACAATGCTAACACCGAAATATAACGTGGTTCACGGCTACGCTGCTAATCCACGGTCCGATTCGTCCTCGATGAATCACTCCACAACCAAATCACTATCGGTCTCTCCTTTGCACTAAGCTAGGTGGAGGTAACCCTTACAACTCAAGAACACTCCTTTTACAATAGATGTGAAAGAGATCTAGAAGAAGGAGTTTATCACTTATGGAACACTTGGATGATGGTTTGAAATATGAGCATTAGCCATCCAAAAGCCCACACCCTCTCTTTTTATAGAGAGGGCTGATTTCTTCCATCCGCCATCGATCCTGCGCCCTTGGCGATCGCCGCCACTTCAACGACCTCCGAACACATCGGATCCCGACCATTGTAGTCCAACAGATCACTTGGCAGTCGACTGATGGATCCCATCAGTCGACTGCTGCCTCCGTAGTCAACTGCCCAATCGGCTACGAGTGGTTCTGTGGCCCAAACCCTCTTGATCGATCAGCCGCTTTAGCAATGATCGATGTCTTGGTAGTCGATCGCCACATATGACGATCACGCTCTAAAACAACTTCGATCGGATACGATCGAACCCATTCGACTCGAGAGAGTCATTGCCATTCCATGGCGATTGGTGATCGTCGGAAAACTCATCCGACACTTATCCATTCGGCCAAGTTCACCTAATGAGCAACTTACAATTCACTCATTCTGTCATCTCACTCGAAGTCCCTCACCGAAGCTCTCTTCGTTCATGGCCACGTCCCTCGGCAGCATCAGGCGCACGACTCTACAATGCTCCTTCGCGTCTCTTGCCTTTGAAGTCTGCTTCCTTGGCTTCGCTTCAAGTCATCTCGTCTGGCGGTCCCTCGGTAGCATCAAGCGCACGACTCTGCAATGCTCCTTCTCTGACTCAAGCACGAGGTTGTGAGTGGTGAACCCGCCAAGGCTCCATGTGCGAATTACTAAGTCCTGCAAGACTCCAATGCACATATCAAATCATAATAACAACCTAACTTAAACCCTTTGCCACACACATCAAAACCATATCACGACAAGAGATTGCCCTAACAATCTCCCCCTTTTTGATGTGTGACAATCCGTTTAAGTTAGGTAAAAACATTTGATAAAATATTAAGGAAAGAAAGCATATGAATAACATGATTAGAAACTCTCCCCCTTAATACATGAAGCTCCCCCTAAATATATTCCCACTTACTTAAATATACACATTTCTACCCCTTTGACACCATCAAAAATATTTAAACAATGTTTATACAAGCATGACATCAAGTCTAAAGGTAAACAAAAGCCAAAACATGCCTTAAAATCGGATACAAAAGGTTATTGGGCATATTATCAGGCTACCAGTCGACTGGATCAAACTACCAGTCGACTGACACATGGATTTTAGGAATTCTGATTTTCTGGGGTGAATTTCAGAAATGCGAAAGAAATTCTATAAAATTCAAAAAATCATGAAATTTGGGGAACACATTTCTTGTAAGTATATTTATCAATGAAAAATATTTTTCCATGAAAAATCATTGTATTTTCACGTATTTTCAAAAAATCCAAAAGCTTTAAAAACCACTATGTTTTTGATCATGTTAGTATCCATTTTAACACCTAGTCTTGCTTTGAATTGTTTCAAAACATGAAAACACAGGTTTTAAAGTAAGAAATTATTTTGAAAACATATGAAATATCCAACCATGATCTTTGGGCAATATGTCTATGAATTAAACATAAGTCTTCCCCATGATTGGTCTATTATTGCTATTTTGATACTTTAAATGACCATCTAAATGCCATAGGCATTAGTGAACATTTGTATCACCCTAACATCTTACTCATGCTAAGTTTTCAATCAAAGTAGCCTATAGTGAGTGTGAGATGTATCCTAAAGGTATTTGTATATACTTAACCATTATTTTCATGCAATTCTATCAAGGTTAAGTATCATCCTATCATTCCACATGATCATAAAGATGTATATGAATTAATTTCACATTATGATCATGAAACAAATATATTCATCAAATTGTGATAATCCATTAGGTATTATATCATGATAATAAAGAAAATATTACCTAAAGCATGATTTATCTACTTATAGGTGCATTATCATCACCTAACACTATTTCAAAAATATTGTCCCGCCATCCTAGGTTAACCAAAAATATGATATAGGTAAAGTCCTTATGGTTGACTATCCTAGGGTTTTTCTAACCCTTTAGGATGGATTTTGGAACCCAAAATAAGTTCTTTCCTATGGGGTTCACTAAAAATTCCTTAGGGATCCATTTTCTAGCTATTACTTTCTTTTTATCTTGACCCCTAGCAATTAGACATTTATAGGTCTTTTCATTTTTCTTTTCTTTGTAACCTAGGCCTTTCTTGTTGAAACTTGCCCTTTGGCTCCCAATTATCATGTTAAGGGTATTGGAGCCTATTGTGAACTTTTCTAGGGCCTTGGTCAAATATTCTACCTTTTTCCTTAGAGCTCTATTTTCTTATATGCATTATTAACATCCAAGGGCATATAGTTATCATGTGAGCATGCATCATCATTATCATTATTAAAACATGTTTTTTCTAATTTTTGTTCTAAATCCTTAATTTACTCAAGCATGCATTTATTTTTCATTTTAGCTCTAAATAAATCCTTAGTGAGGCTAGAAATTATAGACATTATTTGCTTAGGGGGTAGATTCGTTACCTCACTTACCAAATCCTCTTCCGATGATGAGGATGTAGAGGAGGCTCCCCCTTCACTTGAGCTTGCTTCTTCATTTTCTTGCTCGGAGGAGGAAGTGTCTAGGTCGTCAAATGCCATTAATGCCAAGTTGGTGACAAAGGCATTCTCCTCTTCTGATGATGATGAAGATGATGAGGAGGGGTCATCCCAAGTTCTTGCCTTTAGTGCCTTTGTCTTTCCCTTTTCTTTGGCTTTATTCTCTTCTTCTTTCCTCTTGCTCCCCTTCTTCCTTTTCTTTTCTTCTTTCTTCTTCCTCTCTTCTTTGCTCTTGTTTAGGAGAGGACAATTATCCCTTATATGTCCCTCTCATTGGCAATTGTAGCAAATAATCTTTCCCCTTAATCTTCTACTCCTATCATTAGATTTATTAAATCTAAAACCTTTTAATGCACGCCTTACCCTCCTTACCATATAGGCTTCTTCCGTGCTATCCATGGAGGAAGAGGAGGATGCTTCATCGGAGGAGGAGGGGATCTCTATCTTCTTCTTCCCCTTGTGTGCCATCAAGGCTACTCCTCTTGAAGGTTGAAACTTTGGCTCTTCTTGTATTCCTTCAAGCCTCGTTTCGTGGAGCTCCATTGTTGAGAAGAACTCCTCCAAGATGCTCACTTCTAAGTTCTTGGAGATGTAAAACGAGTCCACCATGGAGCTCCATCTTGAGGACCGGGGAAAAGCATCTATGACCTTCATTACCATATCCCGGTTGGAGAGTCTCTCACCTACACTTATCAAGCCGGTTAGAATTTCCTTAAATCTAGAGTGCAGGGATTTTACCTTCTCTCCCTTTTCGAGTTTGATGTTGTATAATTGGGAGCGAAGGACATTTCTCCTTGCTAGTTTCGCCTTGGATGTGCCTTCATGAATTTCTATTAATTTCTCCCACATTTCCTTGGCGCTAGCACACTCCCCTATCCTATTTACTTCTTGTTGGGGGAGTACATTGTAGAGGTGGTGCTTGACCTTTGAATTCACCAAGTACTCCTCTCTTTGTCTTTTACTCCATCTTGATTTTTCCAATAGCTCCCCTTCTTCATTCCTAGGCAATTCGAAACTATTTTCCATAATCAAAAGAATTTCAAAATCGGTCTCGAAAAATACCTCCATTCTCTTTTTCCACCATTTTGGCGGATGAATATTAGAGCCGGCCATTCTTGAATGTGCTTGTTGTGGCGGTTAGTCCTCGACAAGCTTTCCTTGGCTCTGATACCACATGTAGGGGATCGATCGGCCGGCTAGAGGGGGGTGAATAGCCCTTTGTCGTTGGATTATGGAATTTGCTCGTCTACACAATTGTTAGAGCAAGCGGAATACTAATAAAGACAAGCAAATAAACAATGAAGAATACAAACAATGCTAACACCGAAATATAACATGGTTCACGGCTACGTCGCTAATCCACGGTCCGATTCATCTCCGGTGAATCACTCCGCAACCAAATCACTATCGGTCTCTCCTTTGCACTAAGCTAGGTGGAGGTAACCCTTACAACTCAAGAACACTCCTTCTTTTACAATAGATGTGAAAGAGATCTAGAAGAAGGAGTTTATCACTTGTGGAGCACTTGGATGATGGTTTGGAATATGAGCATTAGCCATCCAAAAGCCCACACCCTCTCTTTTTATAGAGAGGGCTGATTTCTTCCCGTTGGCCACCACCAGTCGACTGCTGCCCTTGGCAGTCGACTGCTGCCACTTCAATGGCCTCCGAACACGTCAGATTCTGACCGTTGTAGTCCAACAGATCACTTGGCAGTCCACTGATGGATCCCATCAGTCGACTGCTGCCTCCGTAGTCGACTGCCCAGTCAGCTACGAGTGGTTCTGTGGCCCAAACCCTCTTGATCACCGATCACGCTTTCAAAGAATGATCGATGGTTCGGCGAATGATCGCCCACATATGGCAATGATCACGGCCCCAAAATAACTCAGTCGGATACCAATCGAACCCATTCAACTCAGAGCAGTCGACTGCCATTCCATGGCAGTTGACTGATGTCTGGAAAACTCATCCGACACTTAGCCATTCGGCCAAGTTCACCTAATGAGCTACTTACAATTCACTCATTCTCTCATCTCACTCGAAGTCCCTCGTTGAAGCTCTCTTCGTTCGCGTCCACGTCCCTCGGCAGTATCAGGAGCACGACTCTACAATGCTCCTTCGCGTCTCTTGCCTTTGAAGTCTGCTTCCTTGGCTTCGCTTCAAGTCATCTCGTCCGGCGGTCCCTCGGTAGCATCAAGCGCACGGCTCTGCAATGCTCTTTCTCCGACTCAAGCACGAGGTTATGAGTGGTGAACCCGCCAAGGCTCCATGTGCGAATTACTAAGTCCCGCAAGACTCCAACGCACATATCAAATCATAATAACAACATAACTTAAACCCTTTACCACACACATCAAAACCATATCACGGTAAGAGATTGCCCTAACATTAGTCAGAGGTTTGCCTAACCTCAATAACTTGGATAATAAAATATGTAATGCTTGTCAATAAGGTAAACAGTCTAGGACACAACATCAACTAAATAATCAAGAACGAACCAAAAGTGTTCTTGAGCTCATGCACATGGATCTATTTGATTCACACGGAGCTAAGTCACTTAATGGGAGTAAATTCTGCTTAGTCATAATTGATGACTATTCTAGATTTACTTGGGTTAGGTTCATCAAACACAAAAGTGATACCCTAGATCAACTAATCAACTTATTTAAACTAATAGAAAATCAACAAAACCTTAAAATTAAAAGACTTAGGACTGATCATGGTGGTGAATTCGAGAACCACAAGTTTACAGAATTCTGTAACTTAAATGGATACCATCATGAGTTCTCTTGCCCTAGAACCCCACAACACAATGGTCTAGTAGAACGTAAAAATAGAACCCTACAAGAAGCCACTAGGAAAATTTTAAACGAGTATAACCTACCCGATAGGTTTTGGACAGAAGCCGTAAGTACGATATGCTATGTCCAAAATAGGATCCTTATGGTAAAGAGACACCTTAAGACCTCATACGAGATTTATCATGATAAAATACCTAACATCAAGTACTTTAGGGTATTTGGGTGTAAGGTACATTGTTGGACTTTCCGAGCCGCAAAAACCGCTTTATGCATTGCGAAAACCCCGGAAGCTCGGCTACAGATCCATGTGAAGATGTATTAAAACTAAAACATGTATGTGTTTACTAAAAACCCTAGATCTACCTTAGATCTAGAAGGTGAGATCATTACCCTCGATGCGACGCCCTTCGCAAATCCCGCTTGTCCAAAAGCTTCGCCGGAACTCAAGAGCGTCAAGTGCACACTCCTTTATTGGTATCCACACGGACAAATAGTGGAGAAACTCAACCTAGAGTGTGCTAGCACTCATGGAAATTTCGGCCAAGAAGGATTGGGAGAGCAAGAGAGGAAGAACCAAGGATGAAGATGAAGTTGTGTAACTCACAAAAAATGAATTTTTTCATCTAATGCCAATCAAGTGGGCGGCCACTTCATGGAGAGGGGGTTACATGCATGCATGTAACTCCAAGAGCCAATGTCTCTTAGTCTCCCTTATGAGGTGGCACCACTTGATAAGTCATCATCATTGGCCGACCATGCCAAGTCATCATCATGACATGACATTTGGTCAAGTCAAACTTGACCTTTCATCTTCCCTCTCAAGTCAAGTCAAACTTGACCTCTTATCTCCTATGGTTGATCAAATCCAACCATTTGATTCAAGTCAATTTAATTTAATGAATCTCTATTCATTAATTTAAATTGATTTGATGAATCAAATCTAAATTAGACTCATTCAACACTTGAATCAAATTGAGTCCAACTCAATTAGTCTAATTAGGATTACTCTTAATCCAATTTGGTTCACCCATGAACCTAATCCTCATGGTTCATCATATGAACCTAATCTCCATCTAATTGCCCTTATGTGTGTGACCCTATAGGTTCTTGTAACGTTGACAATGTCCCTAAACTGATTTAGGAACATAAGCAATAAGCGGTATCTAGCAACACATCATTGCTACCCAAGTTACAAGAATGTTGAGCTCCAACATCACCTTTGTGACTACTAATTGTGACTCTCACAATATGTGACAATGCCCCTCTATCCTTGACATCTAGATTGACCAATCGAGGCATAGACCGTGTCATCCTCGGTACAATCTATATCTTGAACTCCAAGTAGACTCACTCAAATCAAATGAGCTCAATATCTTATATTGACTCATTTGGGCATGACTATGCACTTCGTGGTCTCACTCAATCAAGAATATCGATGTCACCCCCGTCATATAGGAGGGATAGATCCCATCTACATCACTCACATCCCTCCGCATAAGTTGTTACATACCCAGTAATCGCCTTTATAGTCCACCTATTTACGGGTGACGTTTGATGAAGCCAAAGTATGCAACTCCTTATGTAGGGAACCATGGTGACTTCAGGTCTAAGAACTAATAGTCATACTAATAGCCACATGAGAAAGTATATGACACTCATATAACGATCCATGATACTTTCTCATGGCGGGTCATTCAGTATACATTCTCTAATGCATACCCATTTGTCAACTTGATATCTCATATCCATGACTTGTGAGATCAAGTCATCGTGTTGACCTACATGTTAGTCTCTACGCATTAACATTGTCCCTTAATGTTAATACTTGACTAGGAATGATTAAGAGTAGTGTTCTCTATATCATCTCATTATCGATTCAACCAATCGATTGATATAGATAAGAACCTACTACTCAAGGACATTATTATATTTAGTTATTTGGCACCAATACAAGTAAATATAATAACCATGCCTTTATAAATAGGAATATGATACAATAAAATCCATACAACAATCATCACATGATTGACTCTAGGGCTTTCACTAACAATCTCTCACTAGCACTAGTGCCAATCACCGTAGTATCTAATACCCAATGACCTAGTGTGACCATCATGCTTTTTCTGTGCCAAAGCCTTGGTCAAGGGATTTGCAATGTTAGCCTTTGTGGGTACTCTGCAAATCTTCACATCTCCTCTATCGATAATCTCTCGAATGAGATGGAAGCACCGATATACTCAGCCTCTTATTGTAGAATCAACAACTGTGTCCTGCTTGGAACTCTTCCAGATCACAGTGCCACCATTCAAGCAAAACACGAACCCTGACTGCGATCTATAATCATCCTGGTCAGTTTGGAAGGTGGCATCGCTGTAACCCTTTACAGCTAGCTCCTCATCGCCTCCAAATATCAAGAAATATTCTTTAGTCCTTCTCAAGTACTTAAGAATATTCTTGACTGCTATCCAGTGACGCTCACCTGGATCTGACTGGTATCTACTCGTCATGCTCAAAGCATACGAGACATCAGGACGAGTACACAACATGACGTACATGATAGATCCTATAGCAGATGCGTAAGGGATCTTATCCATGCGGTCTCTCTCCTCTCTAGAAGAGGGACTTTGAGTCTTCGAAAGACTCACACCATGTGACATCGGCAGAAGTCCCTTCTTGGAATTCTCATGGCAAACCGTAGTAATACAGTGTCAATGTATGTACTCTGACTTAGGCCAAGCAATCTCATAGATCTATCTCTATAGATCTTGATGCCTAGAATACAGGTTGCTTCACCTAAGTCCTTCATTGAGAAGCACGTCCCCAGCCAAGTCTTCACAGACTGTAGCGAAGGGATGTCATTCCCAATGAGTAGTATGTCATCCACATACAATATAAGGAAGACAACTGTGTTCCCATTAACCCTCTTGTAGACACAGGGTTCATTTTCATTCTTGATGAAATCAAACTGTTTAATTGCATCATCGAATCGAAGATTCCAGCTCCGAGAAGCTTGCTTTAGCCCATAAATGGACCTTTGCAACTTGCATACTTTCCCAGTATGCTGTGGATCTTCAAAACCCTCAGGTTGTGTCATGTACACATCCTCGAGTAAGTTTCCATTCAGAAATGCGATTTTGACATCCATCTGCCAGATCTCATAATCGTGGTATGCTGCAATAGTAAGCAAGATCTGAATGGACTTAAACATCGCCACTAGAGAAAAGGTTTCATCATAGTAAATACCATGAATTTGCTTGAAACCTTTAGCTACCAATCAGCCCTTATAGGTATGCGTAAGTCCATCCATGTCAGTCTTTCTCCTAAACACCCACTTACACCCAATGAGTTTGACCCCTTCAGGTGGATCAACCAAAGTCCATACTTGGTTGGTGTACATGGATTCCATCTCGGATCTCATGGCCTCTAGCCATTTCTCAGAATCTGGGCTCATCACAGCTTCCTGATAGGAGGTAGGCTCATTCTCAATGAGCATAACGTCATCATGGTCAGAAAAGAGAAATGAGTATCTCTCAGGCTGACGATGTACCCTATCAGATTTGCGAAGAGGTAGGTCTACCTGAACAGGTGGTTATTCCACAACCCTTTGTGCAACAATCTCATCACCCACAACACTTTGTGGTTCCTATTCAACCTCCATCAAGGCCTCAGTGCTATGGTCCTTATATTGAATTTCTTCAAGATCGAACGTACTCCCACTAGTTTTTCTAGAAACAAAATCCCTTTCTAGAAAAACCCCAGTCTTTGCCACAAACACTTTGTGCTGACTGGGAATGTAGAAGTAATATCCCTTTGTATCCTTGGGATATCCAACAAAATAGCACCTATCGAATTTGGGTCCTAGTTTTTCTGAGACTTGACGTCGAACGTAAGCCTCACAACCCCAAATCCTCATGAAAGACATCTTGGGATTTCTCCCTGTCTATATCGTATATGATGTCTTTATCACAGCCTTGGATGGTACACGGTTAAGGGTAAAGGCTGCTGTGTCTAGAGCATATCCTCAAAAGGATATAGGAAGATCTGTGTGACTCATCATAGATCGTACCATATCTAATAGGGTACGATTCCTCCTTTCGGATACACCATTCCACTGTGGTATTCCAGGAGGAGTGAGTTGGGATAGAATCTCACACTCAGCTAGATAGTCACGAAACTTATGGCTAAGGTATTCACCACCTTGATTTGATCGAAGTATCTTAATACTCTTGCCAAGCTGGTTTTGTACTTCAGTCTTGAATTCTTTGAACTTTTCAAAGGATTCTAATTTATGTGTCATGAGATACACATAACCGTATCTACTGAAGTCATCTGTAAATGTAATGAAGTACCTGTAACCACCTCTAGCAGCAACATTGAAAGGGCCATATACATCTCTATGTATAAGTCCTAACAATTCTGTTGCTCTTTCGCTGTGTCCACTAAAGGGAGTCTTGGTCATCTTGCCTAAAAGGCAAGACTCGCATGTCTCATATGATTCAAAATCAAATGAGTCTAGCAGCCCATCCTTATGGAGCTGAGATAAGCAACTCTCATTTATGTGACCTAAGCGACAATGCTAGAGATATGTTTGGTTCAACTCATTTGACTTAAAACTTTTGGTACTTATGTTATAGATAGGGCTTTCTAAGTCTAGAAAGTAGAGTCCGTTTATTAGAGGTGCACTACAATAGAACATATCATTTAAATAAACTGAATAATATTTGTTCTTTATTATAAATGTAAATCCTTTCTTGTCCAAACAAGAAATCGAAATTATGTTCTTAGTTAAGGTAGGTACATAACAACATTCATCTAATTCTAGTACAAGCCCAGAGGGCAGAGATAGATCATAAGTTTCATAGCAAAGAATAACCCTGCTCCATTGCACTGTAGGTCCACTCGCCTTGTCGTCAATCCTGCTATTTCGTCAAGCAGACATTGGTATACAAATGTGAGACGACATCCCAAGATTCTAATACCATGATGAAGAAATAGATGATCGACTTATAATATTTATACCGGCGAAGTCTCACTTTCTTCTTCTAAGATCTTCCGTGTAAGCCAGTTAGCCACGCTCCAAGTCTCAGCCCTCGAGGAAGCAAGTTCTTTCGCTACCTTCCTTCGTTTGTTTTGCCTCGCTTCGCTTTGAGACTTTCCTCGCCTTTGCTTGCCTCTCGCCTTTTGCATCATCAAAATGGTGTCACGATTTTCCTTTCTGCGTTGTCAACAGCCTCAACATGATGAACATCTGCAAAGGGTTTATCAATTTCATTCATGTTATAATCACGACAAATCGATCAGGCTTTGTGGCAAAGATTGCAAGATCAAGAGTCGCTTCGCCAAGCGGAATCCTGTAGGGTTTTTTCACGCATTCTAATTATCTTGAGTACATAGGACTACGGAACAGTCTCCATCTGCATTTTGGGACCCAAACAATGCCTTGGAGACTTCATATCTCATGCCTGCTGTCCTCGATATAGCCGACGAAGATGTTCAACCATATCATAAGCATTCATGCGAACTGCAGTCGCTTCAAGCTCAGTTCATGGTCACGAGCATTAGACATGATACATCTAATCGCATCATTCGATGCTTCGAATATTTGTCACCGCCATGAGGCGCTGGCAGAGGTGCCTGTAACGGGCCGCCCAGACATACAACTTTTCGCGAGAACACCTCGTTCCTGCAAATTACGAAATTCCCATATTGGAAGCTTGTCCTCGCGACAACGCAGAGAGTGTTCGCGTTTGACGGCATAGTATAATCTACAACATACAATGCAAAGAATTAATATCATATTCCTTTTATCATTTAATTAGTGCCTTTAATCAAATGATGTTCCCATCAATTATGGAATTTTTTAGAGAATCGAGTTATGTCAAACCACATTACTAGATTCCACATACCAGCTATACTCATAGGACAAGATCCACATCATAAGTTTGAGTGCATAAATCATCCAAGACTTAGTACGACTAAACACTCAAATCTCGGGGCAAATTTAGCCAAAGCTAACTCAAGGTCTTGTAGGTCTTGATCCTATAAACAAGAGTCATAGAGATGTAATCTAATGTGTTACCCATAGGATCAAGTCAGCGATTTACAAAAGCTAACTCATGGCTTAGTATGATATGGATCTGTCCCGCAAGAATTATAGCTAATTTCTAGATTTAATCTAGTAATGTGGCTCACCCACATCCATAACTCGATTCTATAAAATTCCTATAATTCAAAGCTGGGAGCATCATTTGATTAAAGGCCTAATTAAATGATAAAAGGAATATGATATTAATTCTCCGCATTGTATGTTGTAGATTACTATGTCGATAAACACGAACCTCTCTCTCTCAAGGCTCGCCCTCGAGAAGGACAAGCTCAATGGAGCAAATTTCGGATCGTATAGAACCCGAGAATTGTTCTCACTCAAGAAGAAGGTATGCGTCTGGAAGCGGCCCATTCGGAGGCACCTCCACGCCTTGCCTCGCGGTGACAAAGATGCTTACAAGAAGCATCAAGATGATGCATTAGATGTGTCATGTCTAATGCTCGCGACCATGAACTACGAGCTTGGAAGCAACCACGAGTTCATGTATGCTTATGATATGGTTGGACATCTTCGTCAACTATATCAAGGACAAGCAAGGCATGAGAGATATGAAGTCTCTAAGGCATTGTTTGGGTCCAAAATGCAAGATGGGACTCCCGTAGGTCCATATGTACTCAAGATGATTGGGTACGTAGAAAACCTATAAAGGTTGGGATTCCCACTTGGCCAAGAGCTGACCACTGACCTGATCTTGCAATCTTTGCCACAAGCCTACAATCAATTTGTCATGAATTACAACATGAATGAAATTGATAAGTCACTGCCTGAGATGCTCAGCATGTTGAGAACTGCTGAGCTCAACCTTGAGAAGAGAAAATCTGACTCCATTATGATGGTGCAAAAGAAGAAAAGCAAGGGCAAGCCTAAAGGTAAGGGAAAGTCCCAAGCCAAGGGCAAAGGCAAAAAACTTAAACCCAAAGGAGGGGTGGCCAAGAAAGGGGCTTGCTTCCACTGCAAGGAAGCTGGACACTGGAAGCGTAACTGCAAGGCATACCTGGAAGATCTTAAGAAGAAGAGAAGTGAGACTTCTACTTCAGGTAAAAATGTTATAAAAGTCAATCTATCTATTTCTTCATCATGGGTATTAGATACCGGATGTGCATCTCACATTTGTACCAATATGCAGGCGCTAAGAAATAGCAGGGCATTGACAAAGGGCGAGGTGGACTTACGAGTAGGCAATGGAGCAAGGGTTGCTGCTGTTGCTGTAGGAACTTATGATCTATCTCTGCCCTCTGGGCTTGTACTAGAATTAGATGAATGTTGTTATGTGTCTGCTTTGACTAAGAACATAATTTCGGTTTCTTGTTTGGACAAGAAAGGATTTACATTTATAATAAAGAACAAATGTTGTTCAATTTATTTAAATGATATGTTCTATTGTATTGCACCTCTAATGAACGGACTCTACTTTCTAGACTTAGAGAGCCCTATCTATAACATAAGTACCAAGAGGTTCAAGTCAAATGAGTTGAATCAAACCTATCTCTGGCATTGTCGCTTAGGTCACATAAATGAGAGTCGCTTATCTCAGCTCCATAAGGATGGGCTACTAGACTCATTTGATTTTGAATCATATGAGATATGCGAGTCTTGCCTTTTAGGCAAGATGACCAAGACTCCCTTTAGTGGACACAGCGAAAGAGCAACAGATTTGTTAGGACTTACATAGTGATGTATGTGGTCCTTTCAATGTTGCTGTTAGAGGTGGTTACAAGTACTTCATTACATTTACTGATGACTTCAGTAGATAAGGTTATGTGTATCTTATGACACATAAATCAGAATCCTTTGAAAAGTTCAAAGAATTCAAGAATGAAGTACAAAACCAGCTTGGCAAGAGTATTAAGATACTTCGATCAGATCGAGGTGGTGAATACCTTAGCCATGAGTTTCGTGACTATCTAGCTGAGTGTGAGATTCTATCCCAACTCACTCGTCCTGGAACACTACAGTGGAATGGTGTATTCGAAAGGAGGAATCATACCCTATTAGATATGATACGATCTATGATGAGTCACACAGATCTTTCTATATCCTTTTGGGGATATGCTCTAAACACAGCAGCCTTTACCCTTAATCGTGTACCATCCAAGGCTGTCATAAAGACACCATATACGATATGGACAGGGAGAAATCCCAAGATGTCTTTCATGAGGATTTGAGGTTGTGAGGCTTACATTCGACGTCAAGTCTCAGACAAACTGGGACCCAAATCCGATATGTGCTATTTTGTTGGATATCCCAAGGATACAAAGGGATATTACTTCTAAATTCCCAGTCAGCTCAAAGTGTTTGTGGCAAAGACTGAGGTTTTTCTAGAAAAGGATTTTATTTCTAGAAAAACTAGTGGGAGTACGTTCGATCTTGAAGAAATTCAAGATGAGGACCATAGCACTAAGGCCTTGATGGAGGTTGAACAGGAACCACAAAGTGTTGTGGGTGATGAGATTGTTGCACAAAGAGTTGTGGAACAACCACCTGTTCAGGTAGACCTACCTCTTCGCAGGTCTGATAGGGTACGTCGTCAGCCTGAGAGATACTCATTTCTCTTGTCTGACCATGATGACGTTATGCTCATTGAGAATGAGCCTACCTTTTATCAGGAAGCTGTGATGAGCTCAGATTCTGAGAAATGGCTAAAGGCCATGAGATCCGAGATGGAATCCATGTACACCAACCAAGTATGGACTTTGGTTGATCCACCTGAAGGGGTCAAACCCATTGGGTGTAAGTGGGTCTTTAGGAGAAAGACTGACATGGATGGACTTACGCATACCTATAAGGGCCGATTGTTGGCTAAAGGTTTCAAGCAAATTCATGGTATTAACTATGATGAAACCTTTTCTCCAGTGGCGATGTTTAAGTCCATTCGGATCTTGCTTGCTATTGCAGCATACCACGATTATGAGATCTGGCAGATGGATGTCAAAACCGTATTTCTGAATGGAAACTTACTCGAGGTTGTGTACATGACACAACCTGAGGGTTTGGAAGATCCACTGCATACTGGGAAAGTATGCAAGCTGCAAAGGTCCATTTATGGGCTAAAGCAAGCCTCTCGGAGCTGGAATCTTCGATTCGATGATGCGATCAAACAGTTTGGTTTCATCAAGAATGAAGATGAACTCTGTGTCTACAAAAGGGTTAATGGGAATACAGTTGTCTTCCTTGTATTGTATGTGGATGACATACTACTCATTGGGAATGACATCCCTTCGCTATAGTCTCTGGAGACTTGGCTGGGGACGTGCTTCTCAATGAAGGACTTAGGTGAAGCAGCCTGTATTCTAGGCATCAAGATCTATAGAGATAGATCTAAGAGATTGCTTAGCCTAAGTTAGAGTACATACATTGACACGGTATTACTACGGTTTTCCATGCAGAATTTCAAGAAGGGACTTCTGCCGATGTCACATGGTGTGAGTCTTTCAAAGACTCAAAGTCCCTCTTCTCGAGAGGAGAGAGACCGCATGGATAAGATCCCTTACGCATCTGCTATAGGATCTATCATGTACGCCATGCTGTGTACTCGTCCTGATGTCTCGTATGCTTTGAGCATGACGAGTAGATACCAGTCAGATCTAGGTGAGCGTCACTGGATAGCAGTCAAGAATATTCTTAAGTACTTGAGAAGGACTAAAGAATATTTCTTGATATTTGGAAGCGATGAGGAGCTAGCTGTAAAGGGTTACAGCGATGCCAGCTTCCAAACTGACTAGGAAGATTATAGATCACAATCATGGTTCGTGTTTTGTTTGAATGGTGGCGCTGTGAGCTGGAAGATTTTGAAGCAGGACACAGTTGCTGATTTTACAACAGAAGCCGAGTATATCGCTGCATTTGAGGCAGCAAAGGAGGAAGTTTGGATCCGCAAGTTCATTACTGAGCTTGGGGTGGTTCCTAGCATTGCAGATCCTATAGAGCTCTATTGTGACAACAATGGAGCGATTGCACAGGCAAAGGAAACTCGCTCACACTAGCGGACCAAACACATACTATGGCGTTTCCATCTCATTCGAGAGATTATCGATAGAGGAGATGTGAAGATTTGTAGAGTACCCACAAAGGCTAACATTGCAAATCCCTTGACCAAGGCTTTGGCACAGAAAAAGCATGATGGTCACACTAGGTCATTGGGTATTAGATACTACGGTGATTGGCACTAGTGCTAGTGGGAGATTGTTAGTGAAAGCCCTAGAGTCAATCATGTGATGATTGTTGTATGGATTTTATTGTATCATATTCCTATTTATAAAGGCATGGTTATTATATTTACTTGTATTGGTGCCAAATAACTAAATATAATAATGTCCTTGAGTAGTAGGTTCTTATCTATATCAATGGATTGGTTGAATCGATAATGAGATGATATAGAGAACACTACTCTTAATCATTCCTAGTCGAGTATTAACATTCAGGGACAATGTTAATGCATAGAGACTAGCATGTAGGTCAACACGATGACTTGATCTCACAAGTCATGGATATGAGATATCAAGTTGACACATGAGTATGCATTGGAGAATGTATACTGAATGACCCGCCATGAGAAAGTATCATGTATCGTTATATGAGTGTCATATACTTTCTCATGTGGCTATTAGTATGACTATTAGTCCTTAGACTTGAAGTCACCATGGTTCCCTACATAAGGAGTTGCATACTTTGACTTCGTCAAACGTCACCTGAAAATGGGTTGACTATAAAGGCGATTACTGGGTATGTAACAAATTATGCGGAGGGATGTAAGTGATGTAGATGAGATCTATCCCTCCTATATGACGGGGGTGACATCGATATTCTTGATAGAGTGAGACCACGAAGTGCATGGCCATGCCCAAATGAGTCAATATGAGATATTGAGCTCATTTAATTAGAGTGAGTCTACTTGGAGTTCAAGATATATATTGTACCGAGGATGACACGGTCTATGCCTCAATTTGTCAATCTAGATGTCAAGGATAGAGGGACATTGTCACATATTGTGAGAGTCACAATTAGTAGTCACAAAGGTGATGTTGGAGCTCAACATTCTTGTAACTTGGGTAGCAATGATGTGTTGCTAGATACCGCTCATTGCTTATGTTCCTAAATCAGTTTAGGGACATTGCCAATGTTACAAGAACCTATAGGGTCACACACTAAGGGCAATTAGATGGAGATTAGGTTCATATGATGAACCATGAGGATTAGGTTCATGGGATGAACCAAATTGGATTAAGAGTAATCCCAATTAGACTAATTGAGTTGGACTCAATTTGATTTAAGTGTTGATTGAGTCTAATTTAGATTTGATTCATCAAATCAATTTAAATTAATGAATAGAGATTCATTAAATCAAATTGACTTAAATCAAATGGTTGGATTTGATCAACCATGGGAGATAAGAGGTCAAGTTTGACTTGACTTGAGAGGGAAGATGAAAGGTCAAGTTTGACTTGACCAAATGCCATGTCATGATGATGACTTGTCATGGCCGGCTAATGATGATGCTCCACATCATCATTGACTTAGCATGTGGTGCCACCTCATGAGGGAGGCCAAGAGCCATTGGCTCTTGGAGGAGTTACATGCATGCATGTAACCCCCCCCCCCTATGAAAAGTGGCCGACCACTATTACCATGAGATGGGAATTCATTTTGTGAGTTACACAACTTTATCTTCTTCCTTGGATCACCCTCTCAAGCTCTCCCAACCTCCTTGGCCTAAATTCCTAAAGGGTGCTAGCACACTCTAAAGTATTTTTCTCCACCTATTGCTTGTGTGGATACCAATAGAGGAGTGTGCACTTGACACTCTCGAGTTTCGGCGAACCTTTTGGACGAGCGGGATTTGCGAAGGGCGTCGCATCGAGGGTAACTTGTTATCATGTAGATCTAGAGTAGATCTAAAGGTATTAAACACATACATGTTAGTTTTATATTTTATACTTTGCACGGATCCGTGGCCGGGGCTTCCAAGGTTTCCGCAATGCAAAAAGTGATTTTTGCGGCTCGAAAAACCCAACACATTACCCTTGATGCGATGCCCTTCGCAAATCCCGCTCGTCCAAAAGCTTCGCCGGAACTCAAGAGCGTCAAGTGCACACTCCTCTATTGGTATCCACACGGACAAATAGTGGAGAAACTCAACCTAGAGTGTGCTAGCACTCATGGAAATTTCGGCCAAGAAGGATTGGGAGAGGAAGAACCAAGGAAGAAGATGAAGTTGTGTAACTCACAAAAAATGAATTTTTTCATCTAATGCCAATCAAGTGGCCGACCACTTCATGGAGAGGGGGTTACATGCATGCATGTAACTCCAAGAGCCAATGTCTCTTGGTCTCCCTTATGAGGTGGCACCACGTGATAAGTCAATGATGATGTGGAGCATCATCATTGGCCGGCCATGCCAAGTCATCATCATGACATGACATTTGGTCAAGTCAAACTTGACCTTTCATCTTCCCTCTCAAGTCAAGTCAAACTTGACCTCTTATCTCCAATGGTTGATCAAATCCAACCATTTGATTCAAGTCAATTTAGTTTAATTAATCTCTATTCATTAATTTAAATTGATTTGATGAATCAAATCTAAAATAGACTCATTCAACACTTGAATCAAATTGAGTCCATCTCAATTAGTCTAATTAGGATTACTCTTAATCCAATTTGGTTCATCTCATGAACCTAATCCTCATGGTTCATCATATGAACCTAATCTCCATCTAATTGCCCTTATGTGTGTGACCCTATAGGTTCTTGTAACGTTGGCAATGTCCCTAAACCGATTTAGGAACATAAGCAATGAGCGGTATCTAGCAACACATCATTGCTACCCAAGTTATAAGAATGTTGAGCTCCAACATCACCTTTGTGACTACTAATTGTGACTCTCACAATATGTGACAATGTCTGAAAAGACCTAACCCAGTATACACATACTAAATCCCTAGTCTCACATCAATATTACGCATTATACACAAGATCGAAATGCCCGACGCAAATTTATTTTTATTCCATCCAGTTTAGCAGTCTCAACAACACAATTAACTCTCAGAACTTGAAAAAAAATAGAACATCAAATCATCTCCCCTCAATCCGGAAACCCTGTTTCATGAATGCCCCGGACAATGTGTGACATGCTCATCATGATCAGCTCAGTTACACCACCTCCGCTTCTTGCATCTCAATCTGGGTATCCTGTTCCCTACCTGAAAATGTTATGTGACATCATGAGTTCACAGCCCAGTAAGTAGATCAATGACAGGGATATAACACAGGGAGGAGAAAAATTTCAAAAGAAAACATATATCTCTATAACTGTAAATGTAAATTACTGTAGCTTAACATACATTTTCGATTACACTTTCGGTGAGTCAATATGAAACATAACTAATACTTTTAACATCATATCATTATAACAAGTACAGCGAACCCAATCATGCCTTTCTATGCTAATCAGATCTAAACATAAACCCTCGTGGTGCCTCACATTATGCATTTAAAAAATGCTGAGCCAGTCAAATATCTTAATTTCTTGTGCAATCCTGAGGTACCTCTAGGAAGAAACTAAGGGAAATCAGTCATCTGTCATCAGTCAATCTGTCAATTTGGGTGGGCCCTCCCCGGAGCTCAACCCGGGGAGCCCAACCCGTCCAGGCACCACTAATGCTCATGTACATACAGTTAGCTAACTAAGAATTTCTGTCATTTTCTATCATACTCAATCACAGTAGGATAACATAGAACATCATGAATGGAAAAGTATATATATATATATATATATATATATATATATATATATGTATATCTATACATAACATCTTACCTCATACACAGGTAGATGGTAATTACACCCACATACATATAGCATCTAACCTCATACACAGGTAGATGGTAATTACACACACATACATATAACATCTAACCTCATACACAGGTAGATGGTAATTACTCATATATATATATATATAGCATCTAACCTCATACATTGTAGCGTATTTATCACATATTATAAATCATTTACAGCATTACAAAAAAAAACTTATAAAGGATTAACTAAACATGCTGGCTGAGAACACATTTAACAGAAATCATCTATAGACATAAAGCTCATATACATACTAACTTTTCTATCCATCCTAGCATGCTGATTCACTTCCAACAAACCACCCCTTACCTTTATTAAATATTTATCTGGCTATTAATTGAAGATTTCACCCTCATATACATCGTTCGGCTCACCCAATTCATTAGGACCCCAACAAGTGTATACTCCGTTATTATCCCCCTCCCGGATGAAACCCTCCATACGAATCCACGCTTAGATTCATCGAATGTGATCCTAAAATCCTAGACCGATCCCCTTCCCTTCCAATGACACCAATCGGTTTATCCCTTCCCTTTCCCCGGCTCTTCCCCTGCCGAGAACCCTAATCCACCGGTTCAATAACCACCATCTAGAATTCCCATTATAGCCCAATGATTTAATTCCTAGCCACCTCACGAGATCTCCCTGCCCCTCACCTCCCTCAAGCCGACGGAAAAACAGCTTCGTTGGTTGCCGTTGCTCCGTCCAGATCCAAACCTCCGAGCTTCACCGGTTTCCTTACCTCAATCCGATCCAAAAATACCAACCATCCACCCGTGAACCCTGCTGGAACTCGCGTCGGAACCCAACACTCAGGCCCAATTCCAATCCCGACTCCCTCACCTCCTCCTTGCCGACGGGAAACCCCAGCTCCACCAGTTCCTTATCTCAATCCGTTCCAAAATACAAAGAATCCTCCCGTGGCTCCTGCTAGAACCCACGCCGGAAAACCCAACATCTCCGGCCCGATTAAATCCGAAATCCCGACTCCATCCCGCCGCTAAAGCCCAGACGAAACTCGCGAAATCCTCCACCCTCGCCAGCCCTAGCCAAAGATTTCTTACCGTGAAGAGGGAGGAGGAAGGTCGGTAACTCCGGGCAGTAGCGTCGACTCAGCGAGGATTGGATTCGCCTTCGTCTGGCTTACGGCTCGCCATGCGAAAAGAGGGTCACATGATGAGTAGGGAAAAAGAAGAAAATAAGAAAAGGAAATAAATAGGGTTTGGCCGGTTAAATAGGGTTTTTAGGGTTTTTCCTCTTTCATGCCCCCAAACGATGATTATTTAGGGTGTAACTAGACCCCGACATTTACCCCCCTTTCCGATGACATTCGCCCGTGTATTTTTTTTTTTTTTTTACCATTTTATCATGGTTATTATTATTTTATTTTATTTTATTTACTTATTTATTTATTTATTTATTTATTTTTTTTTGAGACTTGACAACTCTTTCCCCCTTAAAAAAAAAATTTCGTCCTCGAAATTTGACTTACCAAATAGTTCAGGGTAACGGTCACGCATATCTTGCTCGGCCTCCCAGGTAGCTTCCTCTATCTGTTGATTTCCCCATAAAACTTTCACCATCCTGATTTCTTTATTCCTCAGCTTCCGCACTTGACGATCCAATATTCGTTCTAGTATTACCTCATAGGATAGATCTGGTGTCCACTGTATGGCTTCATACCCAATCACATGTGCAGGATTGGAAAGGTACCTTCTGAGCATGGATACATGAAACACATTATGAACTCCCGCCAGGTTTGGTGGTAGCGCAACTCGGTATGCTCGTGTTCCAATCCGATCGAGGATCTCAAAAGGCCCAATATACCTCGGACTAAGTTTGCCCTTCCTTAGAACCGCGACTCCCTTCATGGTGACACTTTGAAATACATGGTCTCCCACGTAAACTCTAGGTCCCTCCTTCGACAATCAAGATAACTCTTTTGGCGACTCTGCGGCACGTACATTCGTCCCGGATCTTTGCTACTAGTTTCACAGTTTGTGTCACCATCTTTGGACCCAGAACTGCCCTTTCTCCTACCTCTTCCCAGTGTAGTGGGGTTCTACACCTTCTTCCGTATAGCGCTTCATAGGGAGCCATACCGATGGTGGATTGATAACTATTATTATAGGTGAACTCTACCAAGGGCAGTTTGGACTCCCAACTCCCTTTGAAATCTATAATGCAAGCTCGTAGCATATCTTCCAAAATCTGAATTACTCGCTCAGATTGAGCACTAGAAAGCAAGTTTTGTACCCAATCCCGATGCAAACTCTTCCAGAACCCGGATGTAAATTTTGGATCTCTATCTGACACAATCTGATCCGGAATTCCATGTAACCTTACTATTTCCCGTATGTACAACTCTGCATATTGTATCATAGTGAAAGTGGTTTTCACTGGCAAAAAGTGGGCTGACTTCGTCAATCGATCCACAATAACCCACACTGCATTTGATCCCTTAGTCGAGATCGGTAATCCTACCACAAAATCCATGGCAACATTTTCCCACTTCCAGACAGTATCAGGCGGTTCGGCGATCCACGGGCCTTTGGTGCTCAGCTTTCACCTGTTGATAGGTAAGGCACTCATGGACCATCTTGCTTATGTCTCTCTTCATGCCCGGCCACCAATATAATAGTCGCATATCCTTATACATCTTCGTGCTGCCAGGGTGGATAGAGTACGGGGTAGTATGAGCTTCCCTCATGAGATTCTCCCTCAGGGATTCACCCTTAGGCACCCATATGCGGCCCTTGTATCGCACTATCCCATCAATCACTGAGTAGATGGTGCTACCCTTTGCTTCATCTTTTTTCCATTCCATTAATTGTTGATCGAGGCTTGTTACGCGGATCGATCCCCGTAAGTTCGATGTAACCGTCAGTGCCACCATCCTAACCTGCTCACCTGGTGCTATCACCTCCACTCTTATCTGTTGAAATTTTGATATCAATCTTTGCTGGGTGGTCAACTGTAATAGCGTCGCCGTCTTGCGACTCAGCGCATCCGCCACCACATTAGCCTTACCCGGGTGATAGTTAATATTGCAGTCATAATCTTTTACCAACTCCAACCATCGTCTCTGTCGCATATTCAGTTCCTTTTGAGTAAAGAAATATTTCAAACTTTTATGATCTGTGTAGATCTCGCATCGTTCTCCGTAAAGATAGTGCCGCCAGATCTTCAAAGCAAAGACGACAGCTGCTAGTTCCAGGTCATGTGTAGGATAATTCTGCTCGTGCACCTTCAACTGACGTGATGCATAGGCAATGACCCTCCCCTTCTGCATCAATACAACCCCTAGACCAGTTTTGGAGGCATCAGTGTACACCACAAATTGCCCAGAAGTGTCTGGAACTGCAAGCACAGGTGCTATCATCAGCCTTTCCTTTAGTTCCATAAAACTCTTCTCGCACTGAGTAGTCCATTCGTACCTCACCCCCTTCTTGGTCAACGAAGTCAGGGGTAGCGCAATTCGTGAAAAATTCTGAATAAATCTGCGATAATACCCCGCTAGTCCCAGGAAACTTCGAATTTCTATAACATTCCTCGGAGTAGCCCAACTCTGGATTGCCTCCACTTTGACTGGATCCACCTCTATTCCCCTCTCCGAGACTATATGTCCTAAAAATGCTATTTGTCTCAGCCAGAAATCGCATTTGCTGAACTTAGCGATAACCGCTTATCCTTGAGTCTCGATACCGGCGTCAAATGTTGTCGGTGCTCCGACTGTATATCATCGATGAAGATAATCACAAACTGATCCAGGTATGGCTGGAAAATCCGGTTCATCAAATCCATAAAGGCTGCGGGGGCATTAGTGAGTCCAAACGGCATAACTAGAAACTCATAATGACCATATCGAGTTCTGAAGGCAGTTTTATGGACATCTTCTCCTTTCACCCTCAATTGGTGGTACCCCGACCTCAAGTCAATTTTTGAGAATACCGTTGCTCCCTGTAGTTGATCGAACAGATCATCGATTCTAGGCAACGGGTACTTATTCTTGACTGTAACCCGGTTCAACACTCGGTAGTCAATACCTGCGCCGCATTGAGCGTCCTTCTTACGGACGAACAACACTGGCGCTCCCCAGGGTGACACACTGGGTCGGATGAAACCTTTATTCAGTAGTTCTTGTAGTTGCTCCTTCAGTTCCTTCATTTCGATGGGTGCAAGGCGGTACGATGCTTTAGACACGGGGGTGGTTCCCGATATTAATTCTATCCTAAACTCGATCTCCCTAACAGGGGGTAATCCTGCAATATCCTCTGGAAATACATCGGAGAAATCCCGGACTACCTCTACTTCCTCCAGACTTGGTTTAAAAGTCTCAGAACTTCCCATTATGTTGACTAGAAATCCGTTACACCCCTTACTTAACATTTTCTGAGCTTTACATGCTGATATAATAGGTAGATGACTCAACGTGGAGGTTTCATTGAAGATGACAAATCCATCATTTTGTAGTTTCAGTTTAACCGTCCTTTGTTTACAGTCGATAATGGCCTGCATCTTGGGTCAACCAATCCATACCGAATTACATCAAAGTCCACCATCTCTAATACAATAAGTTTGGCGATATCTTGTATAGTTCGCATCATCCTTATCGGACAGTTCCTCACTATTCTATTCACGGTGTTCTTCCCAAGGCAAGGGACCGCAGTATAGCCTGTAGCCATCGGATCACATGAAATACCTAGTTTTGCAACGTAGGCCACCGATATGAAAGAGTGTGTAGCTCGTAATCTATTAAGGCATGAGCGGTAGGTTGACAATAGAAATTCTACCTGTGATAATGGCCGAATCCGGATCCACACGCCTCTGTGTCATAGCATACACCCGCCTCTAGTTGGCTCTTTGGTGAGGGCGCTTCATAGCAAAGTGCCCGACTTCTTGCACTTGTAGCACACATCTGTACCCACCAAACATCGACATGCATGAGTCTTATCGCACTTGGGACACCGAAGTTTTGCTTTCACCCTTGAGAACCGTATGGTCGATTGGTCGTGACTCACAGTCGCTGGTCGCGATCGTGGTGTGTTGCCTCGGCTGGCTCTGCAAACCTCTTCGACTCGGCGCAGGAGGTTCCTCCCCGTAACTAGACCTCTTAGTCTCAGACTTCCTTTATCATGTCATTCCGGTCCCTCTCGCCATCAGAGCTGATCCAACGAAGGTGGTAACTCGGCTCACCCTGACATTATGGCGAATGGATGCCCTCAATCCCTCAGTAAAATGTTTCATCTCCTCTACTGGTTGACTAGCAATCATAGGTACAAAATACCGCCCCTTCTCGAATTCCTTGACATACTCGACCCTTTGTCCGGTCCTTGGCGAAGCTCTAGGAATTCTCGGCCATTCGGGTTACGGTGTCGTGATAAGTATTTACCATAAAATACCTCCTTGAATTCAACCCAAGTAGCAGTAGCTAAATCCACCGTGAGCGTGCACCCTCCCACCATATCCAGAGCATCGCCCAACATGAATATGGCGCACCTCACCTTGTCGACATCGATGGTGCATGAAGTCATATATCGTCTCCAATGATCGAATCCATCCTTACACGCCACAATCGGTGCAGGCTTCCCTTAAACTCTGTCGGTCCAAGGTCCCTGAATCGCTTGTAAATTGGGTTCACCTTGGTGTGGGACCACAGGTGTTTCCATGCTCCACGGCTCTCAATGTTGGATCTGTTCCCCACGAATCGACTGTTCTGCATAATTGCGGCAAGCTCGTGAAATTGACTATTGCCCCGCTTCACCATTGTTTCTTCTTGACCCGCCATTCTCTATAAAACCCAATACATGCATCGTTATCTCCAATTTGTACATAAACCTAAACATGATTACATTAAGACTACTACTTGAAAAGTAAATTTAAAGCTTACAAACGCAGAGATGGATGTATCTGCGTCCTTGATGAGATCGCATGCACACACTGTCCTTTAGGATCGTTGGCTCTGATACCAACTGAAAAGACCTAACCCAGTATACACATACTAAATCCCTAGTCTCACATCAATATTACGCATTATACACAAGATCGAAATGCCCGACGCAAATTTATTTTTAATCCATCCAGTTTAGCAGTCTCAACAACACAATTAACTCTCAGAACTTGAAAAAAAATAGAACATCAAATCATCTCCCCTCAATCCGGAAACCCTGTTTCATGAACGCCCCGGACAATGTGTGACATGATCATCATGATCTCCTCAGTTACACCACCTCCGCTTCTTGCATCTCAATCTGGGTATCCTGTTCCCTACCTGAAAATGTTATGTGACATCATGAGTTCACAAGAAGTAGATCGATAGCGAGGATATAACACAGGGGGGAGAAAAATTTCAAATGAAAACATATATCTCTATAATCGTAAATGTAAATTACTGTAGCTTAACATACATTTTCGATTACACTTTCGGTGAGTCAATATGAAACATAACCAATACTTTTAACATCATATCATTATAACAAGTACAGCGAACCCAATCATGCCTTTCTATTATGCTAACTGTACCTAAACATAAACCCTCGTGGTGCCTCACCTTATGCATTTAAAAATCTTTGAGCAAATATCTAAATATCTTAATTTCTTGTGCAATCTCGAGGTACCTCTAGGAAGAAACTAAGGAAATCAGTCATCTGTCATCACAATCATCATTTGGGTGGGCCCTCCCCGGAGCTCAACCCGGGGAGCCCAACCCGTCCAGGCACCACTAATGCTCATGTACATACAGTTAGCTAACTAAGAATTTCTGTCATTTTCTATCATACTCAGTCACAGTAGGATAACATAGAACATCATGAATGGAAAAGTATATATATATATATATATATATATATATATATATATATATATATATATATATATATATATATATATATATATATATATATATATATATATCTATACATAGCATCTAACCTCACACAGGTAGATGGTAATTACACCCACATACATATAGCATCTAACCTCATTACGGGTAGATGGTAATACATATAACATCTAACCTCATACACAAGTAGATGGTAATTACTTATATATATATGTATATAACATCTAACCTCATACACAGGTAGACGATATTTATCACATATTATAAATCATTTACAGCATTACAAAAAAAAACTTATAAAGGATTAACTAAACATGCTGGCTGAGAACACATTTAACAGAAATCATCTATAGACATAAAGCTCATATACATACTAACTTTTCTATCCATCCTAGCATGCTGATTCACTTCCAACAAACCACCCCTTACCTCTATTAAACATTTATCTGGCTATTAATTGAAGATTTCACCCTCATATACATCGTTCGGCTCACCCAATTCATTAGGACCCCAACAAGTGTATACTCCGTTATTATCCCCCTCCCGGATGAAACCCTCCATACGAATCCACGCTTAGATTCATCGAATGCGATCCTAAAATCCTAGACCGATCCCCTTCCCTTCCAATGACACCAATCGGTTTATCCCTTCCCTTTCCCCGGCTCTTCCCCTGCCGAGAACCCTAATCCACCGGTTCAATAACCACCATCTAGAATTCCCATTATAGCCCAATGATTTAATTCCTAGCCACCTCACGAGATCTCCCTGCCCCTCACCTCCCTCAAGCCGACGGAAAAACAGCTTCGTTGGTTGCCGTTGCTCCGTCCAGTTCCAAACCTCCGAGCTTCACCGGTTTCCTTACCTCAATCCGATCCAAAAATACCAACCATCCACCCGTGAACCCTGCTGGAACTCACGTCGGAACCCAACACTTAGGCCCAATTCCAATCCCAACTCCCTCACCTCCTCCTTGCCGACGGGAAACCCCAGCTCCACCAGTTCCTTATCTCAATCCGTTCCAAAATACAAAGAATCCTTCCGTGGCTCCTACTAGAACCCACGCCGGAAAACCCAACATCTCCGGCCCGATTAAATCCGAAATCCCGACTCCATCCCGCCGCTAAAGCCCAGACGAAACTCGCGAAATCCTCCACCCTCGCCAGCCCTAGCCAAAGATTTCTTACCGTGAAGAGGGAGGAGGAAGGTCGGTGTAGCTCCGGCGAGTTAGGCGTCGACTCGGCGAGGATTCGTGATCGCCTTTCGTCATTGTGCGGCGAGCATGAAGAAGAAAATAAGAAAAGGAAATAAATAGGGTTTGGCCGGTTAAATAGGGTTTTTAGGGTTTTTCCTCTTTCATGCCCCCAAACGGTGATTATTTAGGGTGTAACTAGACCCCGACATTTATCCCTCTTTCCGATGACATTCGCCCGTGTATTTTTTTTTTTACCATTTTATCATGGTTATTATTATTTTTTTTACTTATTTATTTATTTATTTATTTATTTATTTTTTTTTTTTTTGAGACTTGACAATGTCCCTCTATCCTTGACATCTAGATTGACCAATCGAGGCATAGACCGTGTCATCCTCGGTACAATCTATATCTTGAACTCCAAGTAGACTCACTCAAATCAAATGAGCTCGATATCTCATATTGACTCATTTGGGCATGGCCATGCACTTCGTGGTCTCACTCTATCAAGAATATCGATGTCACCCCCCGTCATATAGGAGGGATAGATCCCATCTACATCACTCACATCCCTCCGCATAATTTGTTACATACCCAGTAATCGCCTTTATAGTCCACCCATTTACGGGTAACGTTTGACGAAGCCAAAGTATGCAACTCCTTATGTAGGGAACCATGGTGACTTCAAGTCCAAGGACTAATAGTCATACTAATAGCCACATGAGAAAGTATATGAAACTCATATAACGATCCATGATACTTTCTCATGGCGGGTCATTCAGTATACATTCTCCAATGCTTACCCATGTGTCAACTTGATATCTCATATCCATGACTTGTGAGATCAAGTCATCGTGTTGACCTATATACTAGTCTCTACGCATTAATATTATTCCTGAATGTTAATACTTGACTAGGAATGATTAAGAGTAGTGTTCTCTATATCATCTCATTATCGATTCAACCAATCGATTGATATAGATAAGAACCTACTACTCAAGGACATTATTATATTTAGTTATTTGGCACCAATACAAGTAAATATAATAACCATGCCTTTATAAATAGGAATATGATACAATAAAGTCCATACAACAATCATCACATGATTGACTCTAGGGCTTTCACTAACATACATATCCTAAACACTAAGGATTACCTTGGAAAATTTACATCTAAAACCTCGACCGGAATCTTCCTAGGATACTCGACTACAAGTAGAGCTTATAGAGTATATAACCATGACACCCTTAGAGTCGAGGAGACTATCAATGTAGTATTTGATGAAGGACACAAACCTACAAAACTCCCGGCAACCCCAATTAGCGAGCCGATTCATACCAGACTCAACTCCGATCCGGATATCAAGTCTAGTATTAATCCTAACCTAAGTCAACCAAGTCAGTCTATCGACCAAGTGGTAGATGATTCTAACCAAACTAGGTCTTAAACGAGTCATTCTATTGATCAAGTGGTAGATGACCCAAACCCAAACCAAACTAGGACTCAAACGAATCATCCTATCGACCAAGTGATAGGTGATCCAAGTCTAGGAGTTCGAACTAGAGCCTCATACAGAAACCTTAGTCAAATCTCCTTGATTTCCAAAATTGAACCCAAAACTATTGACCAAGCTCTTCTTGATCCCGATTGGATTATTGCAATGCAAGAAAAGCTAGCTCAATTCACTAGGAACGAAGTGTGGGAATTAGTACCACCAGCTAAAGATAAAACAATCATTGGAACAAGGTGGATGTTTAGGAATAAACTTGATGATAAAGGTGAAGTAGTTAGAAATAAAGCTAGATTAGTTGCTAAAGGGTTCAGTCAAGTCGAAGGTTTAGATTACGATGAGACCTATGCCCCAGTAGCCAGATTAGAGTTCATTCGAATGTTATTAGCATATGCTGCACATCGAGGATTTAAGTTGTTTCAAATGGATGTAAAGTCAGCATTCTTGAATGGATACATTAAAGAAGAGGTTTATGTTAGTCAACCCCCGGTTTCGAAAGCCTAGATAAACCCGATCATGTCCTTAGGTTAAAGAAAGCTCTCTATGGACTTAAACAAGCTCCTCGAGCTTGGTACGAGAGACTTTTGGTTTATTTTAAGTCCAAAGGATTTAACAAGGTGTAGTTGACCCAACCCTTTTCGTAAAAACCTTAGGTAAAGACATATTCATAGCCCAAATCTACATAGATGATATTATTTTCGGAACCACCAACTCGATCCTACTAAATGAATTCATTTCACTTATGGAAAGTGAATTTGAAATGAATTTAGTAGGAGGTTTGAGTTTCTTCTTAGGTCTACAAATTAAACAAACTAAAGATGGAATATACCTACATCAACGTAAATATACTAGGGAATTAATTAAACGCTTTAGAATGCAAGACGCTAAAATTATTAATACCCCAATGACAACGAATGTAAATATAGAAGATGTAATCAGAAATTCAATTGATTTAAAATACTATAGGAGCGTAATAAGGAGCCTCCTTTACTTAATTGCAAGCCGACCTGATATCTTATTTGCAGTATGTGCGCAAGGTTCCAAACCTGTGCCAAGGAATCTCACCTAACTCTAGTCAAGCGTATCCTTAGATATCTAAAGGGTACACTTAATGTCGGTATTTGGTACCCTAGATCTACCGAGTTTGAACTAATCGACTACTCCGATTCGGACTATGCCGGTAGTAAGCTCGATAGAAAGAGTACGAGTGGTTGTTGTCAACTTCTCGGCTCGAGTCTAGTGAGTTGGTGAAGTAGGAAGCAACACTGTGTTGCCTTATCTACCATCGAAGCCGAATACATCGCGATGGGTGAGTGTGTCACTCAGCTTCTTTGGATGAAGCACACTCTCCGTGACTTTAAGTTAGACTTTACCAACACTAACTCCACGTAGATAACATTAGCTTAATTAACCTAACTAAGAATCCAATATGTCATTCTATGACCAAACATTTAGAGGTCAAACATCATTTCATTTGAGAACATGTGGCCAATAGAGTCATACAACTTGAATACGTCGAATCGAAGTCCAACTTGGCAGACCTATTTACTAAACCCCTATCCGAAGCCGAATTCAGTCTATTAAGATGAAAATTGGGCATGTGCGTAGTAGAATAGGAACTTGTAAATTATATTTTCTTACTACTATTTCTTACTTTTCATTTTTATGGAACTAGCATAGGACATACCTTAGATATCATGCACCTATAGATTTAAGGAGTCAATACATCTCACAACACATAGGACTAATGTGTTTGTGTACTTAGCCACGTAGATGGGCGTGAGATGTTAGGACCTTACTCCTGGTTCCAGATGTAGAGCTAGTGCATCGCCATGAACCACAGAGTACAACCATACATATTAACCAGCTCTGACCAGGACTGGTTGATCTTTCATATCAATCAAGTCAAATATGAGTCGAACATTTTATAGATGAGTTTATTTTCAGTATATTATTTGCAAAATAATATGGAACATGCTTGGACATTAAATTTAATACCTATATTTGTTTTTCACACACCCCCACTCTTTTCGATATATGACAAAAGAGGGAGAAAAAGCCAAAGTTAAGGGATCAAAATTTTTGATAACTTAACTCACTTCATATTTATTCACATGACCAAACATTACTTAACTTGTTTTTGTTAACAAAAAGGCCAAGTTAAGAAAATTCTTAACTTAAACTTACTTAACTCACTTCATATTTATTCACATGCCCAAAGGCTAAGTAAATGTTTACTTAACTTTAAGTTAACTTGTTTTTGTTAAAAGGAAGTAAAGGCCAAGTTAAGAGAATTCTTAACTTAAACTTATTTTTGTTAACAAAAAGGAGTAAAGGCCAAGTTAAGAGAATTCTTAACTTAAACTTATTTTTAAACACTAGGGCCAAACGTTAATGTTTTACTTAAAGGGGGAGAAAGGGCCAAGTTAAGAAGTCCTCTTAACTTAAACGTTTTACTAAGGCCAACTTTAAGTAATGTTAATTACTTAAACTCTTCCTAAATAGCAACCCTCAAGGGGGAGGATTAAGGTCTTCTTTCAAGACTCACCCTCGGTCAAGGGGGAGGTTTTCCCAAGGGGGAGTACTTGAAGAAAATCCTTACTACTCCTACTTAATCTTTATTATTATTGTTTCTCATGCACATTCTTATTCTTCATGCATGCTACTTTCTTAACTTTGTATGTGGGTTTGCCATAAATCAAAAAGGGGGAGATTGTTGGTGCAGTAGACACCTAAGTCGAACCTGAGTTTTGATTATAGCAAACGATACAAAGTTAAGCTCATATTGTTTTCTCACGAGCTAAATTGAGTGTGCAGAAAAGTGCCAACGCTGGAGCTGAAAGCTAGCGACACCCGGAGGAAGCCGCGGTGGTCGGGCGACACTTGAGTGACTTCGGAGGGAGCCGAAGGAATCGAGTGGAAGGCCGGAAGCGAAAGCGACACAGTAAGTATCGAGGTAAGCTCGTGTGTGTACGAGAGTAAGAGAGGTCGTATCCTCCTTACGGGGATGATCTTAAGCATAGATCCGACCAAAGACATTCTATAGATGGTCTAGGTCGAGATCGGACGGTCGACGACCATCGAAATAATGTTTTTGTTAAGCTAACTTTGCCCTGCAGCTAGCATCAGTCGACTGCTAACTTAGAGGACTCGACTGCTGTCAATCAGTCGACTATCTACGGTCAGCATTCGACTGATGCTGCCATCAGTCGACTGATGATGGCCATCAGTCGACTGATGGTCAAGGATCAGCCTCGAGGAGTCAAGCTTTATCACCATTTTTCAAGGAGTCTTGTGCCCAATTTCTATTGGTTGAAGATCCTCTCGAAATGGGGCTCAAGGGCTATAAAAGGAGGTCCTCTCCTAGGGTTTTATCATCAATTCAAAAGCTTCCAAGTGCTTTCGGTACGCTACGAGTCTTCGACATTCCTACGACGAAGCTCTGCAGACACGACGACTAGGGTTTCTTTTCATCTATGAGTCATCGGTATAAGCTTAGTTTAATTCCATTCTGTACCTTAAGTTCTTTTTATTGTGGTTTTATCGTAACGAGAAGAGGGGGAGTGTCCCTCTATCTCGAGCCTCTTTCATGGTTTTTGTATCCGGTGAACTCCTACCTCCAACGAAGAGGAGTTCTTTAGTGATTTGCCCTCCGTTCGTGATCAAGGATCACTAGGGCCTTGGAGTAATAGCCGAAGGCTACGAACCAAGTAAAAAATCTACTTGTCTCTTTTATTTTTTCATTTATCTTTCCGCTGCGCTTAATTGTTTTGAAACAAATTCGAACGAAAGAAAAGTTTCTATCGCTATTCACCCCCCCTCTAGCGATCCGCTCGATCCAATACATTGTATCTTTTGCGCTGACTCTGTCTATAATCTCGCACCTGATCTTCAAATAAAGGAGTTTCTTCTGTTCCAGTCCTCCTTGTTATTTGGGCCATTTGGATCCTTTGTTGCCGTTGGTCTGCTTGGGCTGAGTCCTAGTAGAATAGCCTTTCGTACTGGTGTAGTAGTTGATGAAGTTCACCAGGTATTGATTCGCCTTTGGGTTGGGTAGGTCCTTGAGCTGCTCCAGTGTTTCCTCGATCTGGGCTAGGTAGACTTGGTCCTGCTCCTCTGGAGTCCATGAACCTATAAGAACACAAATTAAATGTGAAAGGGCATCAGCTAGCAGGTTGTCTTTTCCATCAATGTGTTGGAATTGGACATCAATGCCAAGATCGGTGATGTAATCGGTGAAGGATAACCATCGAACTCTGGATGGTTTATTTTGACCAGTTTTGTTGAAGAAGATGATGACAGCTTGACTGTCTGTTCTGATGATCAATTCTAATTTATCCAAGAGCTGGAATTTCTTCATTTATTGACCACAAATGGTTGCAGTCATGTTGCTCCTTGGTGACTTTGACCATAGGTTGCCATCCTCTGCTTTTTCAATTGCCTCTTTTGGTATGACATGCTGGTTAATGCAACAAGTCTCGCAGCCCTTCAAATTGAACAAATTAAAAAAGAATTTCAGGCTAGAGAAGAAGCTAACTGATTATCCTCAACTAAAGAAGTTGACAGAGCATCTTTATTCTTCACAAGAGGCTATATCCTTGTATAGACCTCCAACAGATGCAACTATGAACCTTGTAGGATACCCACCGACTCAAAATCAGGGAGCTGTTCCTATTTCTACAGAGCTACCAAGTGGAAACTTCAAGAGGAAAGATTACTTCTGCCGTCCTTGCGTCTTCCAAGAGTGCCACCGCAAAAATGGATTTTGCGTCCGTACCATAGGCGCCCGGAGAAGATGAACAACTCCGGCGTAGGGCGACGCCCGTAGAAAGGAAAGATGACTGAACAGAAGTGGGCCCGTCGGCCTTGTACTGTTCCAAAAGTCATCTCGACACCTGCAAATCCAATTGTGACCCAGAAAGAAAGCCCAAGCCCAGCCCAAAGAAAGAGGAGGTCGAGTAGACTGCACTTCCGTTGGTATTCCGTACAGTAAAGGAAACAGAAAGTGACTGCAACAAACTGTTAGTGAAAGCCCTAGAGCCAATCATGTGATGATTGTTGTATGGACTTTATTGTATCATATTCCTATTTATAAAGGCATGGTTATTATATTTACTTGTATTGGTGCCAAATAACTAAATATAATAATGTCCTTGAGTAGTAGGTTCTTATCTATATCAATCGATTGGTTGAATCGATGATGAGATGATATAGAGAACACTACTCTTAATCATTCTTAGTCGAGTATTAACATTCAGGGACAATGTTAATGCGTAGAGACTAGCATGTAGGTCAACACGATGACTTGATCTCACAAGTCATGGATATGAGATATCAAGTTGACACATGGGTATGCATTGGAGAATGTATACTGAATGACCCGCCATGAGAAAGTATCATGGATCGTTATATGAGTATCATATACTTTCTCATGTGGCTATTAGTATGACTATTAGTCCTTAGACCTGAAGTCACCATGGTTCCCTACATAAGGAGTTGCATACTTTGGCTTCATCAAACGTCACCCGTAAATGGGTGGACTATAAAGGCGATTACTGGGTATGCAACAAATTATGCGGAGGGATGTGAGTGATGTAGATGAATTCTATCCCTCCTATATGACGGGAGTGACATCGATATTCTTGATAGAGTGAGACCACGAAGTACATGGCCATGCCCAAATGAGTCAATATGAGATATTGAGTTCATTTGATTAGAGTGAGTCTACTTGGAGTTCAAGATTTAGATTGTACCGAGGATGACACGGTCTATGCCTCGATTGGTCAATCTAGATGTCAAGGATAGAGAGACATTGTCACATATTGTGAGAGTCACAATTAGTAGTCACAAAGGTGATGTTGGAGCTCAACATTCTTGTAACTTGGGTAGCAATGATGTGTTGCTAGATATTGCTCATTGCTTATGTTCCTAAATCGGTTTAGGGACATTGCCAATGTTACAAGAACCTATAGGGTCACACACATAAGAGCAATTAGATGGAGATTAGGTTCATATGATGAACCATGAGGATTAGGTTCATGGGATGAACCAAATTGGATTAAGAGTAATCCAAATTAGACTAATTGAGTTAGACTCAAGTTGATTCAAGTGTTGAATGAGTCTAATTTAGATTTGATTCATCAAATCAATTTAAATTAATGAATAGAGATTCATTAAATTAAATTGACTTGAGTCAAGTGGTTAGATTTGATCAACCATGGGAGATTAGAGGTCAAGTTTGACTTGACTTGAGAGGGAAGATGAAAGGTCAAGTTTGACTTGACCAAATGCTATGTCATGATGATGACTTGGCATGACCGGCCAATGATGATGCTCCACATCATCATTGACTTTGTCAATTGGTGCCACATCATGAGGGAGACCAAGAGGCATTGGAGTTACATGCATGCATGTAACCTCCCAAGCCATAATGTGGCCGGCCAACCCCATTAGATGTGGGAATTCATTTTGGGAAGTTACACAACTTCATCTTCAACCTTGGATCAAATTCCCTCAAGCTCTCCCCTCTCCCAACCTCCTTGGCCAAACCATCCATAGAGTGCTAGCACACTCAAGGGTGTGTTTTCTCCACCTATTGCTTGTGTGGATACCAATAGAGGAGTGTGCACTTGACACTCTCGAGTTCCGACGAACCTTTTGGACGAGCGGGATTTACGAAGGGCGTCGCTACGAGGGTAACATCCTTATCATGTAGATCTAAGGTAGATCTAGGGTTTTAAATAAACACATACATGTTTTGTTTTAAATACATCTTCGCACGGATCCGTGGCCGGGGCTTCCGAGGTTTTCGCAACGCAAAAAGCGATTTTTATGGCTCGAAAAACCCAACACAAACGTCGTGAAGATTAGTGTTGGAGTTGCTGGTCCATCAGGCAAGAACTAGCGATGGCTCCGTACAGCCAGCTGTCCGAAGGCTGTACATTATCAGAGTCAATAATGGAGCGTGGAGGACCTGGTTTTCCAGCACATCCTCATGTCAGTGTTGGCCTTTATTGGCCTAGCTTGTAACGTGGCTGAGTCAGCTACGAGTTGTTAGGGAAATCTCTTGCCATGATTAGGTTTTGATGTGTGTGGCAAAGAGTTTAAGTTAGTTTGTTATGATTTGATATGTGCGTTGAAGTCGTGCAGGACTTAGTAATTCGCACATGGAGCCGTGGCGAGTTTCACATGTCATGACTCGGTCCTTGAGTCAGTGAAGGATTGCTTTGCAGAAGCCGTGCGCTTGGAGCATCCGAGGGACCGCCGGATGAGAAGCTTGGAGTGAAGCCGGAGGAAGTAGACTTCGAGGCAAGAGACGCGAAGGAGCATTGCAGAGTCGTGCGCCTGATGCTGCCGAGGGACGTGGCCACGAACGAAGAGAACTTCGAAGGTGAGCGACTCCGAGCGATGAGAGTGAGCGAAAGTAACCCAGGAAGGGGTAGCTCTTAGGTGAAACTTGGCCATTTGACCAAGTGTCGGATGAGTTTTCCCGACACCCGATCGTGCCATGTCATGGCGGATCATTGCTCTAATCGATGGTTCGATCATTGTTCTAATGTGGATCAAGTTGATCGATCGGTAGCCGACAGCGATCAATCGTGGCCGAAGCGGATCGATCGGGAACGGCGTGAAGCGATCGATCGGTGGACCTCGTTGAGGACTCGGTGATCGAGCACCCGATCGTGATAGTAATATCGGTCATGCTCTCCGTTGGATGGAATCCAACGTGGAAAGCGGCCGTTATTGGGCAACGGCTACGGGATCAGTCGACTGATCGAGGGCATCAGTCGACTGATCCTGTGTCAATGGGAAGAAACCCTCTTCCTCTATAAAAAGGAAGAGGATGGGGCTTTGGGAGGCTAATGCTTGAGCTCTAAACTTCTCCCAAAGTGCCATACATGATTCCCTACTCTTCTTACTTGTTTTTACTTCAATCTTATTGGAAGAAGAGTGATCTTGATTGTAAAGGTTACCTCCACCTAGCTTGGTACAAAGGAGAGACCAATAGTGATTGGCTTTGGCGGAGTGATTCACCGTGGACGAATCGGACCGTGGATTAGCGGCGTAGCCATGAATCACGTTACATCTCGGTGTTTGTATTGTTTGTTTATCTTTTGCTTTGTCTTTATTTATATTTGCATATTCCACTTGCGCTAACGTTTTGTAGACGAGCAAAATACGACATCCAACGAACGAGGGCTATTCACTCCCCTCTAGCCGGCCGTTTTGATCCCCCAACAAGTGGTATCAGAGCGAGGTTGCTTGTCACCGGACTAACCGCCGCAACAAACTCTTCATCAAAAGATGGCCAGCTCGAACATTCATCCGCCGAAGTTCGAAGGGGAATTCGCTTGGTGGAAGAAGCGAATGGAGGTATTCTTCGAAACCGACTTTGAAATATTATTAATTATGGAAAACGGTTTCGAGTTGCCTAGGAACGAAGATGGGGAGCCATTGGAGAAATCGAGATAGAGCAAAAGACAAAGAGAGGAGTATTTGGAAAATTCAAAGGCCAAGCACCACCTCTACAATGTGCTCCCTCAACAAGAAGTAAATAGGATAGGGGAGTGTTCAAGTGCCAAGGAGATGTGGAAGAGATTGGTTGAACTTCATGAAGGCACTTCGTAAGCCAAACTTGCAAGGAGAGACCTCCTCCGCTCCCAACTATCAAATATCAAATTGGAAAAGGGAGAAAAGGTAACATCTTTGCATTCTAGATTTAAAGAAATTTTAATTGAGCTAACAAGTGTAGGAGAAAATCTCTCCAACCGGGATATGGTAATGAAGGTCATAGATTCCTTTCCCCGGTCCTCAAAGTAGAGCTACATGGTGGACTCCTTCTGTATCTCGAAGAATTTAGAAGTGAGCACCTTGGAGGAGTTCTTCTCAACAATGGAACTCCACGAAACGAGGCTTGAAGGAATACAAGAAGAGCCAAAGTTTCCAACTTCAAGAGGAGTAGCCTTGATGGCCAACAAGGGGAAGAAGAAGATGGAAGTCCTCTCCTCCTCCGATGATGAAGCATCCTCATCCTCCTCCATGGATAGCACGGAAGAAGCATATATGGTAAGGAGGGTAAGACGTGCATTAAAAGTTTTTAGATTTAATAAGTCTAATGATAGGAATAGAAAACCAAGGGAGAAGGTCATATGCTATAATTGCCAAGGAGAGGGGCACATAAGGGACAATTGTCCTCTCCTAAACAAGAGCAAAGAAGAGAGGAAGAACAAAGAAGAAAAGAAAAAGAAAAAGGGGAGTAAAAAGAAGGAAGAAGAAAAGAAGGTCAAGGAAAAAGGAAAGGCCATGACTCTCAAAGCAAAGACATGGGATGACCTTACTTCCTCTTCCTCATCCGATGAAGAAGAGCATGTCTACTCCAACCTTGCATTGATGGCTTTCGATGACTTGGATTGTTCTTCCACCGAAAATGAAGAATCAAACTCAAGTGGAGAGAGCTCAAGTGAAGGGGGAGCCTCTACATCCTCCTCATCCGAAGAAGAAGAAGAGGATATGGAAACTATGGTAACGAATCTAACTCCTAAGAAAATAGTTTCCATGGTTTCTAGCTTAACTAGGGATTTATTTAGAGCTAAGAAGAAGAACAAAAGCATGCTAGATCAAATTAAGGACTTAGAAAATAAACTAGAAAAAGTATGCTTAAATGAAAATATTTCTTCTTGACATGATGATGCATGCTCACATGAATACATGCCATTTAATGTTAGTGATGCATGTATGGATGAAAATAGGGCTCTAAGGGAAAAGTTAGATTACTTGACAAAAGCCCTAGAAAAATTCACTATAGGCTCCAACACCTTGAACATAATCATAGGGAGCCAAAGAGCTAGTTTCAACAAGAAAGGCCTAGGTTATAAAGAAAAGAAAAATGAAAAGGCCTATAAATGCCTAATTGCTAGGGGACAAGATAAGAAGAAAGTAATAGCTAGGAAATGGATTCCTAAGGAGTATCTAGTGAACCCCATAGACAAGAACTTATTTTGGGTTCCAAAATCCATCCTAAAGGGTTAGAAAACCCTAGGGTAGTCAACCATATGCAATTGACCTATATCATATTTTGGTTGACTTAGGATGGCGGGACAACATTTTGAAATAGTGTTAGGTGATGATAACGTGCCTACAAATAGTTAATAATGCTTAAATCATGATAATTAATGAAATTGCTATGTATGTTTGCAATCATGATTTATGATTTTGATATTTGGCACATAATCATGAGAAATAAGTGTAGATCATGCTTTAGGTGATACTTTGTTTATAATCATGATATAATACCTAATGCATGATAACAATTCAATGAATACATGTGTTTCATGATCATAATGTAAAATTAATTGATATATGCCTTAATGATCATGAGGATTGTTAGGTTGATACTTAACCTTGATAGAATTGTATGAATATAATGGTTAAGTATATACAAATACCCCCTAGGATGCATCTCACACTAACTATTGGCTACTATGATTGGAAACTTAGCATGAGTGAGATGTTAGGATGATACAAATGTCCACTAATGCCTATGACATTTAGATGGTCATTTAAAGTATCAAAATAGCAATAATAGACCAATCATGGGGAAGACTTATGTTTAATTAATAGACATATTGCCCAAAGATCATGGTTGGATATTTCATATGTTTTCAAAACAATTTCTTAATCTAAAATCTATGTATTCATGTTTTGAAACAATTGGAACTAAAACTAGGTGTTAAACTTGATACTCACATGATAAAAAACCTAATGGTTTTTAAACCTTTTGGATTTTTGGCAAATACGTGAAAATATAATGATTTTTCATGAAGACATATTTTTCACTGATAAAGAATCTTACAAGAAATATGTTCCCCAAATTTCATGATTTTTCGAATTTTTTGGAATTTTTAATGCATTTCTGAAATTCGGTCCGAAAATCAAAAAGGTCTAAAATTCGCGTGCCAGTCGACTGGTGGCCTGAAAATTAGACTAGTTAAGGCCGAATTCAGGTTTTAGACTAATTTTTGGTATTTTCCTTCTATTATACTTGATGACATGAGTTTATAACTTAGTGTAAATCTTTTTGATGGTGTCAAAGGGGGAGAATTGATTATGTTTAAGTAAATTATGATAGGGGGAGAAAATTTACTTTGAGAATTTGTAGAGAGAGAGTTTCATGGATTAAGGGGGAGTTGCATGTTGCTATATCATGTTTATGTTTACATGCTTTCTTTCCTTAGAAATTTAATTTTTATCAAATGTTTACCTAACTTAAACGGATTGCCACACATCAAAAAGGGGGAGATTGTTAGGGCAATCTCTTGCCATGATTAGGTTTTGATGTATGTGACAAAGGGTTTAAGTTAGTTTGTTATGATTTGATATGTGCGTTGAAGTCGTGCAGGACTTAGTAATTCGCACATGGAGCCGTGGCGAGTTTCAGATCTCATGACTTGGTCCTTGAGTCGGTGAAGGATTGCTTTACGGAAGCCGTGCGCTTGGAGCATCCAAGGGACCGCCGGACGAGAAGCTTGGAGTGAAGCCGGAGGAAGTAGACTTCGAGGCAAGAGACGCGAAGGAGCATTGCAGTCGATTGCTCTGAGTCAATGGTTCGATCGACTGGTCTAATGAGGCTGGATCAAGTTGATCACCGATCGGTACGAAACGGTCGGCCGATCGACTCATGCTAATCGGCCGATGCTCATTGGGAGGAGTCGACCTCGTTGAGGACTCGACTGATCGAGCACCAGTCGACTGATGGTAATATCAGTCGACTAATGCCAATACCGTATGATGGAATCCAACGTGGAAAGCGGCCGTTATTGGGCAACGGCTACGGGATCAGTCGACTGATCGAGGGCATCAGTCGACTGATCCTGTGTCAACGGGAAGAAACTCTCTTCCTCTATAAAAAGGAAGAGGATGGGACTTTGGGAGGCTAATGCTTGAGCTCTAAACTTCTCCCAAAGTGATCTTGATTGTAAAGGTTACCTCCACCTAGCTTGGTGCAAAGGAGAGACCAATAGTGATTGACTTTGGCGGAGTGATTCACCGTGGACGAATCGGACCGTGGATTAGCGGCGTAGCCGTGAACCACGTTACATCTCGGTGTTTGTATTGTTTGTTTATCTTTTGCTTTGTCTTTATTTATATTTGCATATTCCGCTTGCACTAACATTTTGTAGACGAGCAAAATACGACATCCAACGAACGAGGGCTATTCACCCCCCTCTAGCCGGCCGTTTCGATCCCCCAACACGAGTGTCTTTTCTTTTGTCGTGTCGAACAGTGTGCCTGATAATGTTGGACTTTCCGAGCCGCAAAAACCGCTTTTTGCGTTGTGAAAACCCCGGAAGTCCGCCCACGGATCCGTGCGAAGATATATTAAAATAAAAACATGTATGTGCTAAGTAAACCTAGATCTACCTTAGATCTAGAAGTTGAGAGTGTTACCCTCGATGTGACGCCCTTCGCAAATCCCGCTCGTCCAAATAGCTTGCCGGAACTCTAGAGTGTCAAGTGTACACTCCTCTATTGGTATCCACACAAGCAATAGGTGGAGAAAAGAAATCTAGAGTGTGCTAGCACCCTTAGAAGTTTCGGCCAAGGAGAGGGATGGGAGAGCAAGCTTGAGAGGAAGATGATCCAAGGAAGAAGATGAAGTTGGAGTAACTCACAAAATCAATTCCATCTAATGGAATAAGTGGTCGACCACCATCTCTTGGGGGGTTACATGGATGCATGTAACTCCAAGAGTGGTCTCCCTCATGAGGTGGCACCACATGATAAGTCAATGATGATGTGGCCGGCCATGCCAAGTCATCATCATGACATGATATTTGGTAAAGTCAAACTTGATCTTTCATCTTCCCTCTCAAGTCAAGTCAAACTTGACCTCTTATCTCCCATGGTTGATCAAATCCAACCATTTGATTCAAGTCAATTTAATTTAATGAATCTCTATTCATTAATTTAAATTGATTTGATGAATCAAATCTAAATTAGACTCATTCAACACTTGAATCAAATTGAGTCCAACTCAATTAGTCTAATTAGGATTACTCTTAATCCAATTTGGTTCATCCCATGAACCTAATCCTCATAGTTCATCATATGAACCTAATCTCCATCCAATTGCCCTTTGTGTGTGACCCTATAGGTTCTTGTAATGTTGGCAATGTCCCTAAACCGATTTAGGAACATAAGCAATGAGCCGTATCTAGCAACACATCATTGCTACCCAAGTTACAAGAATGTTGAGCTCCAACATCACCTTTGTGACTACTGATTGTGACTCTCACAATATGTGACAATGTCCCTCTATCCTTGACATCTAGATTGACCAATTGAGGCATAGACATTGTCATCCTCGGTATAATCTATATCTTGAACTCCAAGTAGACTCACTCTAATCAAATGAGCTCAATATCTCATATTGACTCATTTGGGCATGGCCATGCACTTCGTGGTCTCACTCTATCAAGAATAACGATGTCACTCCTGTCATATAGGAGGGATAGATCCCATCTACATCACTCACATCCCTCCGCATAATTTGTTACATACCCAGTAATCGCTTTTATAGTCCACCCATTTATGGGTGATATTTGACGAAGCCAAAGTATGCAACTCCTTATGTAGGTAACCATGGTGACTTCAGGTCTAAGGACTAATAGTCATACTAATAGCCACATGAGAAAGCATATGACACTCATATAATGATCCATGATACTTTCTCATGGCGGGTCATTCAGTATACATTCTCTAATGTATACCCATGTGTCAACTTGATATCTCATATCCATGACTTGTGAGATCAAGTCATCGAGTTGACCTACATGTTATTCTCTACGCATTAACATTATCCCTGAATGTTAATACTTGACTAGGAATGATTAAGAGTAGTGTTCTCTATATCATCTCATTATCGATTCAACCAATCGATTGATATAGATAAAAACCTACTACTCAAGGATATTATTATATTTTGTTATTTGGCACCAATACAAGTAAATATAATAACCATGCCTTTATAAATAGGAATATGATACAATAAAGTCCATACAACAATTATCATATGATTGACTCTAGGGTTTTCACTAACAGATAAGCACCCAAAGATGGCTGCCCATGTGCTATACTGTTCAATGGGGTCCACTTGGATTCTCGGTTTTGTGAAAACCGTAGGCGCTCACAATTTTGAGCTCGTGGTTTGCGAGTCATCAGTGGCGCTGTCCCGCCACTCATCTTGACTTAGTGTAGAAGAAAAGAATCTCTGCATGTGACGATGGGGCCTAATGAGCACCGGACATGTGATGATTAACCTTTTCCTTCTCTATTTATGTCCTCTTGTAATGGGTTGCAAGGCAGACGATGATCCCGATCTCCTTACTTCCCTCTGTTTTAATAAAGACTCGTTTTGGTGTTCCTCTCGGCCTCCTCGTGCATCTTCTCTTGTTGTTCTTGGTCCTAGGTACCGGCTCCATCCTGCGGCCTCGAACTGAGAAGCAATCCTATTGAGGTCTGGAGTGACCCAGACTACGATGAGGGAAGAAGTGCGGATTACAGTGACTATCCTTATGATCGCTTGTCTCCACATTAACTAGTCTAGGGTTGTTGTGCTCGCGAGGCGTCTTACTCATATGAAGACGGATAGTCACAACCCTATTGTCCATACCAGAATGCTTCAGCATTCGGATTAGGTGATGGTTCCTGGCGCTCTGAATCCGACGACAGTCGCACCTCGTCCGACTGGGAAACGGATGACGACACCAGCTCAGTGGCCAGCGAAGCATTAGGTAAACTTTATCCTGGTTCCACTGACTGCTTTGACTCTTGCAGGACTTCCCCTGAGACATCTGCATCCGAATGGGAGACTGCAACCACTGATGAGTCTGAATCTTCATGGGAGACATCCACGACTTGCTCCTGTGAAGTAGCCTCGACATCATGCCTACGCTATCGATCGGATGAAGAGGAAGATCTACCGAGATGGGACGATGAACCGCTGGAAAATTCCCATTGTTCATCGGCAATTAAAAGGATATCCCATCCTTTTTTGGAAGGTGGTGGGGAGAGTGGTAGCCTAGTGCCACTTCTGCCTTCCCTGCATCTTCCAAGAGCGCCATCGCAAAAATAGATTTTGCGTTCGTACCATAGGCTCCCGGAGAAGATGAACAGCTCTGGCATAGGGCGACGCCTGGAGAAAGGAAAGGTGACCGAACGTATAGACCTCTTGCAGATGCAACTATGAACCCTGTAGGATATCCACCGGCTCGAAATCGGGGAGATGTTACTATTCCTTCAGAGCCACCAAGTGGAAACTTCAAAGGCAACTTCAAGAGGAAAGATTATTCTGAATGGTGGAATTTACCAAGTGCACAGCAGCAAACAGGCGCACTATTAACCCTCCCTACTCAATTGGGAAAAATCAAAGAAGTCCTACTTCGATGGGAAGGTATTACTAAAAATATAGTGGCTTTGCAAAATTTTACTGATGCACAGGACAAGGTAGATTTCATAGAAAATCTACTTGGGGAATCTGAAAGACTGACTTGGATACAATGGAGAATGGCATATCCAAATGAGTATCAAGCGTTAATAAATGATTCTGATGGACGCAACGGAACATCTCCCTGATTTCGAGCCGATGGGTATCCTACAGGGTTCATAGTTGCTTCTGCTGGAGGTCTATACGAGGATATAGCCTCTTGTGAAGAATAAAGATGCTCTGTCAACTTCTTTAGTTGAGGATAATCAGTTAGCCATTCTTCATCCGCTTTTGCTTCTTGTCCAGCAAGAATTGTATAGTGGTTTTGCAAAATTTTACTGATGTACAGGACAAGGTAGATTTCATAGAAAATATACTTGGAGAATCTGAAAGGCTGACTTGGATACAATGGAGAATGGCGTATCCAAATGAGTATCAAGCGTTAATAAATGCTTCTGATGGATGCAGCGGTACTCAAAATATTAACAAGGAGGACTGGAACAGAAGAAACTCCTTTATTTGAAGATCAGGTGCGAGATTATAAACAGAGTCAGCGCATAAGATACAATGCGCAAAGAGCTTTATGAAGAATTTCTAGAAGAGTATTGGGACAAGGCCCCTAAAATCAAACACTTGAGCAGCAGATAGATCCTCAAGCACAACTGAGGCTATCCATGCAAGAAAGAGCTTCTATAGTACTAGATGAGGTACTTATAAACAAATTCAGGAGGAAATTGAAGTCCTTAAAGTAGAAAACAAGAAGATAAGCCAAGCCTTATCTAATCTCACTACTGAGGTCCTGTCCAAACCACCCTTAACTGAGAGGCAGATTAAGGAAGTAATCTCCAAGGTTGTAGAACAACCTAAGCTTATTGAGGAAGAAGCTAAAAGGCTTACTGAAAATTTAAACAAAAAGATGGATCGAGTTGAAAAATTGTTACACAAACTCAAATCGTGGTCCTCTTCATGAGTTATATTAATACTCAAGCCACAAACAACTATAGAGAAGCCTTACAAGCTACAAAAAATAGTCCAAGGGCGGAGTCTTGGCAGCATAAGTCCAATGATTGGCGGTGTAAAGTCCAAGTGAGAGTCTTGATAGTGTAAACCCAATGTGCCTTGGCGGGATATACCAACTTAGCATGACAATAGCCGATGGAAGTACTTGAAGGTTAGCGTATGGATGAACAAGTCATGGATGACTTGGAGGGATCTGATAGACGTGAGGCTGACGGAGGTGACTATAAGGCTTATGTCTAGTCTAAGGGTGGTCTAGCAAGTATGAGGGCATCATTACTTGGTGTTAAAACCTCATGGATGAGGTTATCGATCGACTGCTCATAATAACAGTTGACTGATGGGAGTCGACTCATGTTCGACTGCAGGAAATGACCTGGCAGTCAACTGCCAGCATTAGGCAGTCGACTGCTATGGCTGATAGTCGACTGATGGTCGTTGTCACGACCATAGAAGGTTCCAGAGTCGACTGTTAGGGTTTGGCAGTCGAATGATGGCTCGATCAGTTGACTGATGGACATGATCAGTCGACTGATGGTCTATCCGTTGGAACTTATCCAACGTGGCTCGAGCCATTGTAAGATAACAACTATAGGAGCAGTCGACTGATGGTCTCGATTAGTCGACTGTTAGGCGAAATTCAGCCCGAATGCAGGTTATAAAAGCATCTCGTAGAGGAGGTTTTTGCCTTGATTTCTTAGGGCGATTTGGGATGATTTGCTAGTGCAATTTAGGGTCTCTAAGTGCAGCTCAAGCAACTAAACAAGAAAGCATCTAAAAGCTCTTTGTAAAGTTTTCTTTACTTGCATTCTATTGTATTTGCTTGTATTTTTGTTGTATTACTATTGTAATTATTGTACGAGGGTTCTCCGCCTCCGACTTGTTATTGAGGAGTATTATTGATTGTTAGTGGTGTTTGCATCGCTAGGGCTCATTCGAGCCCAATCCGTGAAGTAGGAACCCTAAGATTCCGAACCACATTATATCAGTGTGTCATTGTGTATTGTTGTTGTTTGTTGTATTTTGTTATTGCTATTTTGTATTTCTGCTACGCTAATAATGATTGTAAACAAGCACGATCAAATTCCGTCAAGCAACGACGAACGCGCTATTCACCCCCTCTAGTGACGATCAATTCCCCAACAAGTGGTATCAGAGCGGGTCGCTCTTCATTGGCTTTACATCCGAGGGAGCAAAGGTGCTAGAGGGCAAGATGGATTTTCAAGAGAGATTGGACGACGACATCAATATTCCTCAATCCTTCGACCGCGAAGACTTCGCATATTGGAAAGTTAGAATGATGAATTTTTTTATGTACGATTTTGATAATTGGATTACTGTCGTAATAGGTTTTGACGCTCCAAAGGACGAAGAAAGAAGAAAACTCAAGAAGAAGAATTGGAGCAAAGAGCAACTCCGATACTTCAACATAAATAATAAGGTAATGAGTATATTACTTAGCGTAATTCCTAATGATATATTGTGTAAGAAAGGATATTGTAAAGATGCCAAGGAGCTTTGGAGCAAGTTGGCAAGATATCATGAAAATCGATCACCGCCACAAGAAGTAGAGAAGTCCAAGGAGGAGTGCTCATCTTCTCAAGCTCAAGAAGAAGCAAACACATCTTCATCCCAAGAGCTTGAGGATTTGGAGGTTGATAGGGAATCAATATCCGGATCGGAAAAGTGGAAGAAGTGGAAGAAGCCTCCACCTCTAGGATTGAGGAGGAGACTAGGTCATTTACTATGGAGCAAGAGGAAGAACATTCAACATCCGAAAGATTTGAAGAAGCTCAAAATTTGGCCACCATTGACCTAGGTAACTCAAGCACTTTAATTAATAATAAAAATCATATTATGTGTTTTGAGTGTAGGGAATATGAGCATTATAAGAGCAAGTGTTCTAAGAAGGTCAAGAAGACTCTGTCAGCACCAAAATCTCAAGAAAAGACTTGAGACATGGAGAGCCCCAACCATTAAGATCAAGGAGCACGTGGTGTGCTTCAAATGCAATCAAAAAGGGCATTATAGGAGCCAATGCCCTAGGGGGAGGAAGCCTAGCAAGGGTCAATAAGGAGCTATACATATAGGGGGAATCTCTAAGGCAAACCCTAAGATATATTTTAATGCACCTTCTAGTTCTAGGGTTAAAAAACATGCTTTTAGTACTCTTGTCATTTCTCATGAAAAGCATGCTAGTAGAAATAAAAGATTTTATTGTTTAGGTGCTAAGCATATTAATGTATCTAAGGAAAAATCTGGGAACATTAACTCTAGACCCATTTTATCTATGGAGTCCATTAAAATGGTAGAAAACCATTTAGGCATTAACCCTAAGAAGGGTAGACATATGTCTAAGAAATGGAACAATGCCCAAAGACTAAATCAAAATTCAAAAATTTGGCAATTAGAGCTAGAAAATCAAGTTTTGAAGTCAAAACTTAAGAAGATGGAGAAGACCCTTAGAAAGATACAAAATCAAATGCAAGGGTCAAATAGTCAAAGCCTAGGGTCTAAGAGTCAAGATCTAGGGTTTAGGAGGCAAGGTCCACCCAAGGGCAAGAAAGATTTGGGTCATAAACCTAAGCCCAAGGAGACCTATTATAGTGTTCCATTTGATTATGGAACTAAATCTAGGTCTAGGAAAACTAAGGTCACAAGGGAAGTCATCCCTAGAGTTGACCATGATAAGTGCCTAGTGGCTAGGGTTTTGAAGAAACCTAGGGAAGCCACTAAGAAGGTTACAAGGGGAGTCACCCCTAGAGTTAACCTAGGCAAGACCTAAATGACCAAGGCTACCAAGCCTAGAAGGATCATTAGGAGGGTATCTAGGGAGGTCATCCCTAAGGAATACCCAAGGAGCTCAAATAGGCTTTGGATTCCTAGGAGCGTGATCGACTTACACTAAATGGGTCAGGGTGTGTCAACTTTAAATGGATAGGTAGTTAACCTAACCATGGTAAAGGTGACACTTTAGGTCATTTTCAAGATTATTGATACCTTGGAAATATGTTTGAACTTAAATCCTAAAAGATTTTAGGATGTGCCAATATTATTTAAGAAGTTTGATAAATTGATCAAATTGACACAATTTAGGTCTTAAAGTCTTGTTGTGCCATTTTATGTTTTTGGCTCACTTGGAAGATGAGTGATTATATGACAAAATGAAATTAATCATAACAAATGACAATCAATGTTAAAATTTAGGTATTATTATACCTATGCCTTTTATTTGTCATGCTTTATTTGTCATATGCCATGTCATGACATTATATCTATTCGCAATGTCATCCTTCACCGACTCAAGGACCCGAGCCTCGTGAACTTGCCAAGTTCTCAAGACTTCCCAAATGCACCAAGCGCACGGCTTCACAATGCATTTCTCACCAAGCACCAAGCACGTGGCTTCGCAATGCTTTGGATTGCCCATGCCAAGCACCAAGCGCACGGCTTCGCAATGCTTTGGACTTTCCCATGCCAGGGCTTCCCCCTTGGACTTCCACACCAAGCTCCATGCTTGGATTTTCCATGCCAACCCCATGTTGGACTTTCCCATGACAATCCCATGTCATGAGTTTTGTCTATCATCAAAATACTACCAAGGTACTGCTCGAGTCAAACTCGAGTCAACCTGGGCCAAATGCACTAACAATCTCCCCCTTTTTGATGATTGACAAAACTACCATCTCAAGTCTACCAATTCTCCCATATTGGCAATTCTCATATCCCAATGAGAATTCCAACGAACCCTAATTGGTAACTTGGTAACTTCTCCCCCCTTTTGACATTACATCAAAAAGGTCCTCCCCAAGGGTATGAATGTCTCATATCCCAATGAGATCTTACAATCTCTCCCTTGGAGGAACACATGCCTACAATCTTTCTAGTGATCCTATATCACTTAAAGAGAGGCAACCCAATTTTCCTCTCATGAGGAAATACACATCCACCTTCCCAAGATGGATACCTCCCCCTAGAGGCTTGCTCCCCCTTGACCATTGTACCAACAATGTCCTTGGAGAGTCCCTAAGCCAATAGGAACATTAACAAAATCAAAATTAAGGCAAAGTTCAACAATGAACTCTCATCCACCTTAAAGTTGATACTCACCCTCAACCCAACTCCTAATCCATGTCCAATGGATTTCCACCCTTTCTAATGCTCTCCCAAACATATCCTAGGGTTAGGAGAGGTTAGGGGACCAAAACATGGCTAAACATGGGCCTAACTATCAAGTTTACGATCGATTGGACTTACCATCGATCGTGCCATTACAGCAATGACCGATCATCATCGTAGTTTTTCGTTTGAAAATGGATTTTCGAAATCCATAAGTAAATATACGTAATTCTAAAAATCTTGAAAATACATACGTATAATACTTATCCTAAACACTATGGGTGAAAAATATTAGAAATTTATTTTACCCATTAAATTGGGAGATTGATACAAAGTTCAAAATTTAAGAAAAGCTTCAATAAAGAGCTATCTTTGTATCATCCCATTCAATGGTGATAGCTATCAAAAGATAGGCTTCACCAAGGTTTTTCAAAATGTTTTCAAAATATTTTTCAAACCTTTATTTTCTTTTTCCTAAACATCTCACTTTTATCTAGATGTGTAAAACACATACAAGTCAAATTTTTGTGAGATGTGGGTTTTGTTTTGTTTATGTTCTCATGCATATTTCTAGGCAACATTAATTTGATTCCCTTCAAATTGTGCCATAGTTCTTAACTTCATTTTAAACTATGCATGATATGATTATGGCATAAACATGATTTAGATAAAAACATATGCCAATATCATGATGTCATGGCATGTGAATGAGAACTAAGCATACATGACATCTAAAAATAATTCTAAACATGATCATGACATTTTTTAGATAAAAATGAAAATGATGTCATGACATGGCAAGGCAAATAGAGCATGGCAAGAAAAATATACTAAGGTATAAAATACCTAAGTGTTAAAATTAATTTTCCATTTCTAGAGATTAAACCCATTTTGCCTTAATGCCATTCATTTCCCTAGTGTGCCAAAAACCCAAAATGACACACCAATACCTCTAAGACCTAATTGTGCTAATTTAAATCATTTTAAACTTCACAAACCATATTGGCACATCCTAATGTGTCAACTCACAATGGCTAGGTTAACCACCCATTCACTTAGGGTTGACACACCCTAACCCATTTAGCGTGAATCGATCACGCTCTTAGAAACCCAATATCTATTGGAGCTCCTTGGGTTAACAAGGTATTCCCTAGGGATAACTTCCCTAGATACCTTCCTAATGACCCTTTTAGGCTTTGAAGCCTTAGTCAAATGAGTATTACTTGGGTCAACTCTAGAGGTGACTCCTCCATTGACCTTCTTAGTGGCTACATTTGATTTCTTTGAGGTGTTAGCCACTAAACACATACCATGGCTAGACTTAGGGATGACTTCCCTATTAGCCTTGGTTTGTGTAGACCTAGATGATGTTCTATAATTAAATGGAACATTATGGTAGGACATAGGTTTGTGACCCAAACCCTTCTTGCCCTTAGACCGTTTTTGATCCTTAGATCTTGACTTTTGGGCATTTGACCCTAGAATTGAATTTTCTATGATTCTAAGGGTTTTCTCCATTCTCTCAAGTCTTGACCTCAAGACTTGGTTCTCTAGCTCTAATTTTTCCATTTTTGAATTTTCATTAGGTTTTTGGGAAGGCCTCTTCTTCTTAGGCATGTGCCTAGACTTTTTGGGATTAATACCCAAATTTTCTTCTACTCTCCTAATTGACTCCCTAGGCAAGATATTTCTAGAATTATGAGTCCTAGGTTTGTCTTTTGTCATATGAACATGCTTGACACCTAAGCAATAAACCTTATTATTTCTCCTAGCATGCTTTTCATTGATAAAGCAAGAGAGCTAAAATAATTTTTAGCATGCTTTTTGACTTTAGGAATTAAAGGTGCATTATTTAAATATACCTTAGGGTTAGCTTGGGAAGCTCCCCCTACATGAATTACACCTTCTTGCCCTTTCTTCCTCTCCCTAGGGCATTGGCTTCGGTAATGTCCCCGTTGGTTGCATTTGAAGCACACAATGTGCTCTTTGCTTTTAATTTTGGGAACATCGACATCCTTTGACTTTGGGTTGACTTTTGGTGCGGATGCCTTTTCCTTAGCCAATTTTGGGCATTTGCTCTTGTAATGCCCTTTCTCCCTACACTCAAAACAAATAATATAATTTTTACGATTAATTATAATACATGAGTCACCTAGGGAGTTGGTGGAAGCCTCTTGGTCATTTCTTCCGGAGGTAGATGCTTCATTTTGGCTTGGCTCCGGAGTTGAAATCCTTTCCTCCCCCTCAATGCTAGAGGTGGAGGTCTCCACCAAATCATTCACATCTTCGAATGTGGGTGTCAATTCTTCCACGACATTTTCCTCTACTTGTCCCGGTTGGGAATTTTCTTGAAATTTCATCACCTTCTCCCATAATTCCTTTGCATCCCTATAGTCACTCAAACTAGACCAAATTTTGTTAGGTAACAAATCACTAAATAATTTCATTACCTCGAGATTTGTCTTGAAGTCCTTAATTTGGTCTTGGGTCCACCTTGACTTTTCAATTGGCTTGTTGTATTTGTCCCTAGGCATCTCAAAACTATTTTCTACAATAATCATATAATCAAAATTGGTTTCGAGATATACCTCCATCCGTTTTCTCCACCAAGCAAAATCTCCATCGAATTTCGGTGGATGGATGAAGCCGACCATTTGTAGTGCTCTCGCGGCAGTTAGTCCTTGAAGAGTGACCTCGACTCTGATACCACTTGTTGGGGATCGAATCGGCCGACTAGAGGGGGGTGAATAGCCCTCGTTTGTTGGATGTCGTAATTCATTCGTTCTCGTGTGCTTGTCTACAATTTTCGATAATATACGCAGTGGAATAACAATAGAAATAACAACAATACAAGAACAATCAATACACAAGTATATACGTGGTTCAGAACCGAATGGTTCCTACTCCACGGGGTGAGCTCAACGAGCTCGTGTTATGCGCACGACACTAACAACACTCCTTATCGACTACACGTCGGAGGTGGAGAAACCTCTCACAAGCTATTACAACAAGTAATATGAAATACAACAAGAAATACAAAGACAATACAAAAGAGAACTTTTACACAATTGTTTTGATCGCTTTCTTGTTGCTTTCTTTAGATGGCTCTTGAAGGTCTGGAATACAGCAGCAATTCCCCTCCAATAGCTTCACAAAAGTCATGGCGAAATCCTCCAACTCGAGCTCCATTTATAACCTGCATCAAGCTGTTTTCGCGCACATCAGTCGACTGATCGTGACCATCAGTTGATTGGTCCCGTAGCCATTGTCTCACAACGGCCAGATCCACGTTGGTTAAGTTCTAACGGATCACACATCAGTAGACTGATGGCACCCATCAGTCGACTGATCATCCATCAGTCGAGTGCTGGCGAGCTCGACTCCATTCTGTGTCCGTGCACAGTGTCATCAGTCGACTGCCTGTTAGTGAAAGCCCTAGAGCCAATCATGTGATGATTGTTGTATGGACTTTATTGTATCATATTCCTATTTATAAAGGCATGGTTATTATATTTACTTGTATTGGTGCCAAATAACTAAATATAATAATGTCCTTGAGTAGTAGGTTCTTATCTATATCAATCGATTGGTTGAATCGATAATGAGATGATATAGAGAACACTACTCTTAATCATTCCTAGTCAAGTATTAACATTCAGGGACAATGTTAATGCGTAGAGACTAGCATGTAGGTCAATATGATGACTTGATCTCACAAGTCATGGATATGAGATATCAAGTTGACACATGGGTATGCATTAGAGAATGTATACTGAATGACCCACCATGAGAAAGTATGATGGATCGTTATATGAGTGTCATATACTTTCTCATGTGACTATTAGTATAACTATTAGTCCTTAGACCTGAAGTCACCATGGTTCCCTACATAAGGAGTTGCATACTTTGTCTTCGTCAAACGTCACCCGTAAATGGGTGGACTATAAAGGCGATTACTGGGTATATAACAAATTATGCGGAGGGATGTGAGTGATGTAGATGAGATATATCCCTTCTATATGACGGGAGTGACATCGATATTCTTGAGAGAGTGAGACCACGAAGTGCATGGCCATACCCAAATGAGTCAATATGAGATAATGAGCTCATTTGATTAGAGTGAGTCTACTTGGAGTTCAAGATTTAGATTGTACCGAGGATTACACGGTCTATGCCTCGATTGATCAATCTAGATGTCAAGGATAGAGGGACATTATCATATATTGTGAGAGTCACAATTAGTAGTCACAAAGGTGATGTTGGAGCTCAACATTCTTGTAACTTGGGTAGCAATGATGTGTTGCTAGATACCGCTCATTGCTTATGTTCCTAAATCGGTTTAGGGACATTGCCAACGTTACAAGAACCTATAGGGTCACACACATATGGGCAATTAGATGGAGATTAGGTTCATTTGATGAACCATGAGGATTAGGTTCATAGGATGAACCAAATTGGATTAAGAGTAATCCAAATTAGACTAATTGAATTAGACTCAAGTTGATTCAAGTGTTGAATGAGTCTAATTTAGATTTGATTCATCAAATCAATTTAAATTAATGAATAGAGATTCATTAAATTAAATTGACTTGAATTAAATGGTTGGATTTGATCAACCATGGGAGATAAGAGGTCAAGTTTGACTTGACTTGAGAGGGAAGATGAAAGGTCAAGTTTGACTTGACCAAATGCCATGTCATGATGATGACTTGGCATGGCCGGCCAATGATGATGTTCCACATCATCATGGACACATCATGGGGTGCCACCTCATGAGGGAGACCAAGAGCCATTGACTCTTGGAGTTACATGCATGCATGTAACCCCCTTATAGTGGGTTATGGATGATGTGAAGTTAAGTTGTGTAACTTCATCTTCTTCCTCTTCTCTTCCCTCAAGCTCTCTCTTCCTCATCTAGCCATGAACGTCCAAGGGGTGCTAGCACACTCTAAGGTGTTTTTCTCCACCATTTGTCCGTGTGGATACTTGTAGAAGAGTGTACACTTGACACTCTTGAGTTCCGACAAAGCGTTTGGACGAGCGGGATAAGCGAAGGGCGTCGCTACGAGGGTAATGCTCTCACCTTCTAGATCTAAGGTAGATCTAGGTTTACTTAAGCACATACATGTTTTTATTTTTATATACCTTCGCACGGATCCGTGGCCGGGCTTCCGAGGTTTCCGCAACGCAAAAAGCGGTTTTTGCAGCTCTGAAAGTCCAACAGTGGTATCAGAGCCACGTGCGAAGCATGTATGTGTTTCATTTTTTGTAATTTTTGTATTAGATATAAAGATTACAGATTTATATGTTTCAGTAAATTTCTTATTTTTATAGAATTTTTGGGTATTTTTCTCGAAGAATCGAAGCAACGAGTGTTGGGACACTTGTAGGCTTCAACCGTCGAGAAAAACTCTCCGAAACGGCGAGTTCTCCCTTTAGGTTTTTGGGACAGTGACTTAAGTCACTGTAAGATCATTGTAGGGACACTCGCAAAGTTTATTTTGCGAGTAGGGGCGCTGCCCCAATCCCCGAAAGGGGCCTTGTCCCATGATCATGCCCGGAAACCGCTTAGCAGGACCGTTACGGAGAGGTGACTCATAAAATTGAAAAAAAATAGAAAAATTTTAGAAATTTTCTGTAAAAATACATAATTTTGAATTATGTATAATTCTGTGATTGTCATTGCCCAATAACCTCAATATGATTAGATGTGATGTGTTGTAATTCATAATACGGCCTGCGTACCGTTTTGTGGTTGTGCGTGTTGTATAGTGTATGCGACCTGCGCATCGTACCTCTTCTTTTGATATTCTAGTTGTAAATAGTTTTAGACTCGAATGTAACTCGAGTTTCATATTTGTAATGTACAAAATGGAGCGGTGGAAAGTCCACTTGAAGACGAGGTTACGAGAAGGGTGACGACGACACATGGCGGTCAAAGGAAACGCTTGGAGAAGCCGCTAGCCTTAGGTTGACCGTCCGATCTTCTCATTGGCTTGAGAAGATCGTAGTAGGGCCATGACTACATCACATTTAATTATATATATATATGTTGATATATATATATATATATATATTTAATTGATTTTGCTTGTATGTATGTGATGCATGCTAGTAGAATAATGCTTGTATGTATATGATGGATGCTAGAATAATTTTCTTGTATGTATATGATGCATGCTAGAATAATGATTGTATGTATGTGATGCATGCTAATATAGGATAATAAAGGCCTAAATGCATATAAGATACACATTTCGATTAGATTAGATCATAATCGAATCAACTCGAAAATGCCTACCTAGCCTTGATACCCATCACTACCTCGATCATTTGTTGTTGTTGAATCTGCCAAAGCAGAGCAACGCATATTATCTTGGTAGGGTGCGGAGGGACAATCTTGGTCCCGCCTATCACGCTTGGGTTAGAGTAAGCTCAATTAGATTGAGCAAAACTAGTTAACTCAATTGGATCGAGTAGAATTATAGACATATTCCAATCGTTGGAAAGGTAGGTTAAGATCGCATTTACACTAAATCTTGGGCGATTTAGCCAAAGCTAACTCAAGGTCTTTTGTAAATGTGGGTCTTGATCCTATAAACAAGAGTTGCAAAGAGATGTAATCGCTAATATGTTACCCACCGATCGTACTAAGTCTTGGGCGATTTAGCTAAAGCTAACTCAAGGCTTAGTATGATGTGGATCTTGTCCCGCAAAAATTATAGCTAGTTTGTATGAATCTAGTAAAGTGGTTTGAACACATCCGTAACTCGATTCTACAAAATTCCTATAATTCAGTGAGAGCATCATTTGATTAAAGGCCTAATTAAATGATAAAAGGAATATGATATTAATTCTCTGCATTGTATGTTGTAGATAACTATGTCGACAAACACGAACACTCTCTCTCTGCGTTCTGTCCTTGAGAAGGACAAGCTCAATGGAGCAAATTTCTTAGACTGGTACAGGAACCTGAGAATTGTTCTCACCCAAGAAAGGAAGTTGTACGTCCTGGAGCAGCCCATTCCGGAGGCACCTCCTGCCACTGCCTCGCGAGATGACAAAGATGCTTACAAGAAACATCAAGATGATGCATTAGATGTGTCATGTCTAATGCTCACGACCATGAACTCTGAGCTTCAGAAGCAACACGAGTTCATGAATACTTATGATATGGTTGGACATCTTCGTCAACTATATCAAGGACAAGCAAGGCATGAGAGATATGAAGTCTCTAAGGCATTGTTTGGGTCCAAAATGCAAGATGGGACTCCCGTAGGTCCATATGTACTCAAGATGATTGGGTATGTAGAAAACCTACAAAGACTAGGATTCCCACTTGGCCAAGAGCTGGCCACTGACCTAATCTTGCAATCTTTGCCGCAAAGCTACAATCAATTTGTCATGAATTACAACATGAATGAAATTGATAAGCCACTGCCTGAGATGCTCAGCATGTTGAGAACTGCTGAGCTCAACCTTAAGAAGGGAAAATCTGACGCCATTTTGATGGTGCAAAAGAAGAAAGGCAAAGGCAAGCCTAAAGGTAAAGGAAAGTCCCAAGCCAAGGGCAAAGGCAAGGAATTGAAACCCAAAGGAGGGGTAGCCAAGGAAGGGGCTTGCTTCCACTGCAAGGAAGTTGGACACTGGAAGCGTAACTGCAAGGCATACCTGGAAGATCTTAAGAACAAGAGAAGTGAGACTTCTACTTCAGGTATAAATGTTATAGAAGTCAATCTATCTATTTATTCATCATAGGTATTAGATACCGGATGTGCATCTCACATTTGTACCAATGTGCAGGCGCTGAGAAATAGCAGGGCATTGACAAAGGGCGAGGTGGACCTACGAGTATGTTAGTGAAAGCCCTAGAGCCAATCATATGATGATTGTTGTATGGACTTTATTGTATCATATTCCTATTTATAAAGGCATGGTTATTATATTTACTTGTATTGGTGCCAAATAACTAAATATAATAATATCCTTGAGTAGTAGGTTCTTATCTATATCAATCGATTGGTTGAATCGATAATGAGATGATATAGAGAACACTACTCTTAATCATTCCTAGTCGAGTATTAACATTCAGGGACAATGTTAATGCGTAGAGACTAGCATGTAGGTCAACAAGATGACTTGATCTCACAAGTCATGGATATGAGATATCAAGTTGACACATGGGTATGCATTGGAGAATGTATACTGAATGACCCACCATGAGAAAGTATCATGGATCATTATATGAGTGTCATATACTTTCTCATGTGGCTATTAGTATGACTATTAGTCCTTAGACCTGAAGTCACCATGGTTCCCTACATAAGGAGTTGCATACTTTGGCTTCGTCAAACGTCACCCGTAAATGGGTGGACTATAAAGGCGATTACTGGGTATGTAATGAATTATGCGGAGGGATGTGAGTGATGTAGATGGGATCTATCCCTCCTATATGACGGGGGTGACATCGATATTCTTGATAGAGTGAGACCACGAAGTGCATGGCCATGCCCAAATGAGTCAATATGAGATATTGAGCTCATTTGATTAGAGTGAGTCTACTTGGAGTTCAAGACTTAGATTGTACCGAGGATGACACGGTCTATGCCTCGATTGGTCAATCTAGATGTCAAGGATAGAGGGACATTTTCACATATTGTGAGAGTCACAATTAGTAGTCACAAAGGTGATGTTGGAGCTCAACATTCTTGTAACTTGGGTAGCAATGATGTGTTGCTAGATACCGCTCATTGCTTATGTTCCTAAATCGGTTTAGGGACATTGCCAACGTTACAAGAACCTATAGGGTCACACACATAAGATCAATTAGATGGAGATTAGGTTCATATGATGAACCATGAGGATTAGGTTCATGGGATGAACCAAATTGGATTAAGAGTAATCCAAATTAGACTAATTGAGTTAGACTCAAGTTGATTCAAGTGTTGAATGAGTCTAATTGAGATTTGATTCATCAAATCAATTTAAATTAATGAATAGAGATTCATTATATTAAATTGACTTGAGTCAAGTGGTTAGATTTGATCAACCATGGGAGATTAGAGGTCAAGTTTGACTTGACTTGAGAGGGAAGATGAAAGGTCAAGTTTGACTTGACCAAATGCCATGTCATGATGATGACTAGGCATGGCCGGCCAATGATGATGCTCCACCTCATCATTGACTTGGTCAATTGGTGCCACATCATGAGGGAGACCAAGGGTCATGGGAGTTACATGCATGCATGTAACCCCCCCTCCATGAAGTGGCCGGCCACTTTGGGGTTATGGGTGGAGAATTCATTTGGTGAGTTACACACTCTTAACTTCATCTTCTTCCTTGGGAATTTTTCTCTCAAGCTCTCCCTCTCCAACCTCATCTTGCCGAGACACCATAGAGGAGTGCTAGCACACTCAAGTGTCTTTTTCTCCACCTATTGCTTGTGTGGATACCATAGAGGAGTGTGCACTTGACACTCTCGAGTTCCGACGGACTTTTGGACGAGCGGGATAAGCGAAGGGCGTCGCTACGAGGGTAACGTTCTAACCTCTTAGATCTAAGGTAGATCTAGGATTTTGTAAGCACATGCATGTAATTATAATTTTATACTTCGCACGGATCCGTGGCCGGGGCTTCCGAGGTTTCCGCAACGCAAAAAGCGGTTTTTGCGGCTCGGAAAAACCCAACAGAGTAGGCAATGGAGCAAGAGTTGCTGTTGTTGCTGTAGGAACTTATGATCTATCTTTTCCCTATGGGCTTGTACTAGAATTAGATGAATGTTGTTATGTGCCTGCCTTAACTAAGAACATCATTTCAGTTTCTTATTTGGACAAGAAAGGATTTGCATTTATAATAAAGAACAAATGTTGTTCAGTTTATTTAAATGATATATTCTATTGTAGTGCACCTCTAATGAACGGACTCTACTTTCTAGACTTAGAGAGCCCTATCTATAACATAAGTACCAAAAGGTTCAAGTCAAATGAGTTGAACCAAACCTATCTCTGGCATTGTCGCTTAGGTCACATAAATGAGAGTCGCTTATCTCAGCTCCATAAGGATGGGCTGCTAGAGTCATTTGATTTTGAATCATATGAGACATGCGAGTCTTGCCTTTTAGGTAAGATGACCAAGACTCCCTTTAGTGGACACAGCGAAAGAGCAACAGGCTTGTTAGAACTTATACATAGTGATGTATGTGGTCCTTTCAATGTTGCTGCTAGAGGTGGTTACAAGTACTTCATTACATTTACTGATGACTTCAGTAGATATGGTTATGTGTATCTCATGACACATAAATCAGAATCCTTTGAAAAGTTCAAAGAATTCAAGAATGAAGTACAAAACCAGCTTGGCAAGAGTATTAAGATACTTCGATCAGATCGAGGTGGTGAATACCTTAGCCATGAGTTTCGTGACTATCTAGGTGAGTGTGAGATTCTATCCCAACTCACTTTTCCTGGAACACCACAGTGGAATGGTGTATTCGAAAGGAGGAATCGTACCTTATTGATATGGTACGATCTATGATGAGTCACACAGATCTTCCTATATCCTTTTGGGGATATGCTCTAGACACAGCAGCCTTTACCCTTAACTGTGTACCATCCAAGGCTGTGATAAAGACACCATATACGATATGAACAGGGAGAAATCCCAAGATGTCTTTCATGAGGATTTGGGGTTGTGAGGCTTACGTTCAACGTCAAGTCTCAGACAAACTGTGACCCAAATCCGATAGGTGCTATTTTGTTGGATATCCCAAGGATACAAAGGGATATTACTTCTACATTCCCAATCAGCACAAAGTGTTTGTGGCAAAGACTGGGATTTTTCTAGAAAGGGATTTTGTTTCTAGAAAAACTAGTGGGAGTACGTTCGATCTTGAAGAAATTCAAGATAAGGACCATAACACTGAGGCCTTGATGGAGGTTGAACAGGAACCACAAAGTGTTGTGGGTGATGAGGTTGTTGCACAAAGGATTATGGAACAACCACCTATTCAGGTAGACCTACCTCTTCGCAGATCTGATAGGGTACGTCGTTAGCCTGAGAGATACTCATTTCTCTTGTCTGACCATGATGACATAATGCTTATTGAGAATGAGCCTACCTCTTATCAGGAAGCTGTGATGAGCCCAGATTCTGAGAAATGGCTAGAGGCCATGAGATTCGAGATGGAATCCATGTACACCAACCAAGTATGGACTTTGGTTGATCCACCTGAAGGGGTCAAACCCATTGGGTGTAAGTGGGTCTTTAGAAGAAAGACTGACATGGATGGACTTACGCATACCTATAAGGGTCGATTGGTGGCAAAATATTTCAAGGAAATTCATGGTATTGACTATGATGAAATCTTTTCTCCAATGGCAATGTTTAAGTCCATTCAGATCTTGCTTGCTATTACATTATACCATGATTATGAGATCTGACACATGTATGTCAAAACCGTATTTCTGAATGGAAACTTACTCGAGGATGTGTACATGACACAACCTGAGGGTTTTGAAGATCCACAACATACTGGGAAAGTATGCAAGCTGCAAAGGTCCATTTATGGGCTAAAGCAAGCTTCTCGGAGCTGGAATCTTCGATTCGATGATGCGATCAAACAGTTTAGTTTCATCAAGAATGAAGATGAACCCTGTGTCTACAAGAGGGTTAATGGGAACACAGTTATCTTCCTTGTATTATATGTGGATGACATACTACTCATTGGGAATGACATCCCTTCGCTACAGTCTGTGAAGACTTGGCTGTGGACGTGCTTCTCAATGAAGGACTTAGGTGAAGCAACCTGTATTCTAGGCATCAAGATCTATAGAGATAGATATAAGAAATTGCTTGGCCTAAGTCAGAGTACATACATTGACACGGTATTACTACGGTTTGCCATGTAGAATTCCAAGAAGGGACTTCTGTCGATGTCACATGGTGTGAGTCTTTCGAATACTCAAAGTCCCTCTTCTAGAGAGGAGAGAGACAACATGAATAAGACCCCATATGCATCTGCTATAGGATCTATCATGTACGTCATACTGTGTACTCGTCCTGATGTCTCGTATGCTTTGAGCATGACGAGTAGGTACCAGTCAGATCGAGGTGAGCGTCACTGGATAGCAGTCAAGAATATTCTTAAGTACTTGAGAAGAACTAAAGAATATTTCTTGATATTTTGAGGCGATGAGGAGCTAGCTGTAAAGGGTTACAGCGATGCCAGCTTCCAAACTGACCAGGATGATTATAGATCGCAGTCAGGGTTCGTGTTTTGCTTGAATGGTGGCACTGTGAGCTGGAAGAGTTCCAGGCAGGACACAGTTGCTGATTCTACAACAAGAGGCCGAGTATATCGGTGCTTCTATCTCATTCGAGAGATTATCAATAGAGGAGATGTAAAGATTTGTAGAGTACCTACAGAGGCTAACATTGCAGATCCCTTGACCAAGGCTTTGGCACAGAAAAAGCATGATGGTCACACTAGGTTATTGGGTATTAGATACTACGGTGATTGACACTAGTGCTAGTGGGAGATTGTTAGTGAAAGCCCTAGAGCCAATCATGTGATGATTGTTGTATGGACTTTATTGTATCATATTCCTATTTATAAAGGCATGATTATTATATTTACTTGTATTGGTGCCAAATAACTAAATATAATAATGTCCTTGAGTAGTAGGTTCTTATCTATATCAATCGATTGGTTGAATCGATAATGAGATGATATAGAGAACACTACTCTTAATCATTCCTAGTCAAGTATTAACATTCAGGAACAATGTTAATGCGTAGAGACTAGCATGTAGGTCAACATGATGACTTGATCTCACAAGTCATGGATATGAGATATCAAGTTGACACATGGGTATGCATTAGAGAATGTATACTGAATGACCCGCCAAGAGAAAGTATCATGGATTGTTATATGAGTGTCATATACTTTCTCATGTGACTATTAGTATGACTATTAGTCTTTAGACCTGAAGTCACCATGGTTCCATACATAAGGAGTTGCTTACTTTGACTTCGTCAAACGTCACCCGTAAATGGGTGGACTATAAAGGCGATTACTGGGTATGTAACAAATTATGCGGAGGGATGTGAGTGATGTAGATGGGATATATCCCTCCTATATGACGGGAGTGACATCGATATTCTTGAGAGAGTGAGACCACGAAGTGCATGGCCATTCCCAAATGAGTCAATATGAGATATTGAGTTCATTTGATTAGAGTGAGTCTACTTGGAGTTCAAGATTTAGATTGTACCGAGGATGATACGGTCTATGCCTCGATTGGTCAATCTAGATGTCAAGGATAGAGGGACATTATCATATATTGTGAGAGTCACAATTAGTAGTCACAAAGGTGATGTTGGAGCTCAACATTCTTGTAACTTGGGTAGCAATGATGTGTTGCTAGATACCGCTCATTGCATATGTTCCTAAATCGGTTTAGGGACATTGCCAACGTTACAAGAACCTATAGGGTCACACACATAAGGGCAATTAGATGGAGATTAGGTTCATTTGATGAACAATGAGGATTAGGTTCATGGGATGAACCAAATTGGATTAAGAGTAATCCAAATTAGACTAATTGAGTTAGACTCAAGTTGATTCAAGTGTTGAATGAGTCTAATTTAGATTTGATTCATCAAATCAATTTAAATTAATGAATAGAGATTCATTAAATTAAATTGACTTGAATTAAATGGTTGGATTTGATCAACCATTGGAGATAAGAGGTCAAGTTTGACTTGACTTGAGAGGGAAGATGAAAGGTCAAGTTTGACTTGACCAAATGCCATGTCATGATGATAACTTGGCATGGCCGGCCAATGATGATGTTCCACATCATCATGGACACATCATGGGGTGCCACCTCATGAGGGAGACCAAGAGTCATTGGCTCTTGGAGTTACATGCATGCATGTACCCCCCTTTTAGTGGGTTATGGATGATGTGAAGTTAAGTTGTGTAACTTCATCTTCTTCCTCTTCTCTTCCCTCAAGCTCTCTCTTCCTCATCTAGCCATGAACGTCCAAGGGGTGCTAGCACACTCTAAGGTGTTTTTCTCCACCATTTGTCCGTGTGGATACTTGTAGAAGAGTGTACACTTGACACTCTTGAGTTCCGACAAAGCGTTTGGACGAGCGGGATAAGCGAAGGGCGTCGCTACAAGGGTAATGCTCTCACCTTCTAGATTTAAGGTAGATCTAGGTTTACTTAAGCACATACATGTTTTTATTTTTATATACCTTCGCACGGATCCGTGGCCGGGCTTCCAAGGTTTTCGCAACGCAAAAAGCGGTTTTTGCGGCTCGGAAAGTCCAACACTGCCATCCCTCGGCGATCGGCCGATTCTCCCGATCATTGCCCTCCTCAGCGATCGATCAACCGGACTTGGTTCGATCGAACCGGTCGAACCCATACGACCTATGTCGATCGGCCGCTATGTCGATCGATGTTAAAACCTCAAACATAACGATGTTTGAGCCTCCAACACTCAGTCTTAGCCACTTGGCCAAGTCCACCTTATCCCTCATGGAGTTCCCCACCGAAGCTCTCTTCCCTCGGCCTACGTCCCTCGGATGCGCCAAGCGCACGACTTCGCAATGTCATCCTTCGCGTCTCATGCCCTAAAAGTATGCTTCCCTTTGGGCTCACTCCATTCGCTCCCCGTCCGGCGGTCCCTCGGATGCACCAAGCGCACGGCTTCGCAATGCCATCCTTCACCAACTCAAGGACCCGAGCCTAGTGAACTTGCCAAGTTCTCAAGACTTCCCAAATGCACCAAGCGCACGGCTTCGCAATGCATTTCTCACCAAGCACCAAGCGCGCGGCTTCGCAATGCTTTGGATTGCCCATGCCAAGCACCAAGCACACGACTTCGCAATGCTTTGGACTTTCCCATGTCAGGGCTTCCCCCTTGGACTTCCACACCAAGCTCCATGCTTGGATTTTCCATGCCAACCCCATGTTGGACTTTCCCATGACAATCCCATGTCATTAGTTTTGTCTATCATCAAAATACTACCAAGGTACTGCTCGAGTCAAACTCGAGTCAACTTGGGCCGATTGCACCAACAAATGGTTCCTACTCCACGGGCGAGCTCTCCGAGCTCTAGTTATGCGCACGACACTAACTAAACTCCTTCTCGACTACACGTCGGAGGTGGAGAAATCTCGTACAAGCTATTACAAAAGTAAAACTACAAGAAATACAAAGACACAAGAAATACAAGTAAAGAACGCTTTACAACTCTTTGCTTTGAACCCGTTACGTATTGCTGCGAGATATGGCTCTTGAAGGGCCCGGAATGATCAATCCCCCTCCATCGATTTCTCCCATGATGAGGTGTTGGCGAGCTCAACTAACCATGCTCATGCGGTCACGATCGTCATTGTTTCCCTTAAGCGATGGGATGTTCTCAGCGATCATTGCCCTCCATGTCGGTGTCGACTCTGTTCGGTCGAACCTTTGGTGAACCCATACAACCTCGATCGTGACACCTGCGATCAAGCGATGTCGGGTAAAACCTCGACATCAAGTTTGAGCATCGAATCGATCTTAGCCACTTGGCCAAGTCCACCTCATCCCTCATGGAGTTCCCCACCGAAGCTCTCTTCCCTCGGCCTATGTCCCTCGGATGCGCCAAGTGCACAACTTCACAACACCATCCTTCATATCTCATGCCCTCGAAGTATGCTTCCCTTGGGCCTCCCTCCATTCGCTCCCCGTCCGACGGTCCCTTGGATGCACCAAGCGCACGACTTCATAATGTCATCCTTCATTGACTCAAGGACCCCGAGCCTAGTGACCTTGCCAAGTCCTCAAGACTTCCCACATGCACCAAGCGCACGGCTTCGCAATGCATTTCTCACCAAGCACCAAGCGCACGACTTTGCAATGCTTTGGATTTTTCCACACCAAGCCCCATGTTTGGATTTTCCATGCCAACTCCATGTTGGACTTTCCCACACCAAGCTCCATGCTTTGATTTTCCATGCCAACACCATGTTAGACTTTCCCATGACAATCCCATGTCATGAGTTTTATCTATCATCAAAATACTATACTATCAAAGTACTGCTTGAGTCAAACTCGAGTCAACCTGGGCCAATTGCACCAACAATCTCCCCCTTTTTGATGATTGACAAAACTACCATCTCAAGTCTACCAATTCTCCCATATTGACAATTCTCACATCCCAAATGAGAATTCCAAACCTAATTGGTAACTTGGTAACTTCTTTCCCTTTTTGACATTGCATCAAAAAGATCCTCCCCAAGGGTATGAATGTCTCATATCCCAATGAGATCTTACAATCTCTCCCTTGGAGGAACACATACCTACAATCTTTCTAGTGATCCCATATCACTTAAGAGAGGCAACCCAATTTTCCTCCCATGAGGAAATACACATCCATCTTTCCATGATAGATACCTCCTCCTAGAGGCTTGCTCCCCCTTGACCATTGCACCAATAATGTCCTTGGAGAGTCCCTAAGCCAATAGGAACATTCCACCAATCAAAATTAAGGCAAAGTTCAACAATGAACTCTCATCCACCTTAAAATTGATACTCACCCTTAACACTTCTCCTAATCCATATCCAATGGATTTCCACCATTTCTAATGCTTTCCCAAGCATGTCCTAGGGTTAGGAGTGGTTAGGGGACCAAAACATAGCTGAACATGGGCCTAACCAACAAGGTTTACCCGAAATCAGCATGTGCTAGTTGACTTTGTCAACTACCAGTCGACTGGTATTCATGCGAGTTGATTGATAACTGCATTTGTAGTTTGCTGAATTTCTGAAATTCATAAGTAAATATACATAAGTTGATAAATCTTGAAATTTGGTATGTATATTACTTATCACAATCATTATGGGTGAAGAATATTAGAAAATTATTTTACCCACTAAATTAAGAGATTGATACAAAGTCCAAAAGTTAAGAAAAGCTTCAATATTGAGCCCTCTTTGTATCATCCCATTCAATGGTGATAGCTATCAAAAGATAGACTTCACCAAGGTTTTTCAAAATATTTTCAAAATGTTTTTGAAACCTTTAATTCCTTTTTCCTAAACATCTCACTTGTATCTAGATGTGTAAAACACATACAAGTCAAGTTTTTAGTGAGATGTGGGGTTTTGATCTTTAATGGTCTCATGCATATTTCTAGGCAATATTATTTGATTCCCATCAAATCATGATATAGTCCTTAATTTCATTTTATTTTATGCATGATATGATTATGACATGTATATGATATAACTAAAGCATGTGCCAAAATCATGATGTCATGGCATGTGAATGAAATTTTAGCATACATGACATACAAAAATAATTCTAATCATGATCATGACATTTTTAGAGATAAAAATGAAGATGATGTCATGACATGGCAAGACAAATAAATCATGACAAATAAAAATATACTAAGGTATGGACCTAAGTGTTAAACTCAAATTGTCATTTCTAGGAATTAATTCCATTTTGCCTCAAAGCCATTTATCCCCCTAGTGTGCTAAAAACTCAAAATGACACACCAATACTTTTAGGACATAATTGTGCCAATTTAATCATTTTTCAACTTCTCATAGCATATTGGCACATCCTAATGTGTCAACTCACCATGGCTAGGTTAACTACCCATCCACTCAGGGTTGAGACTGTAGGTTTTGCCTGGAAGCTCTGATACCAATTGTAGGGTTTTGCTTATCGAGTCCGTGAGGGGAAACTTCGCTTCCCACTTCACCTCGGTAGCTTGTCCATGGCGATCCCTTCGATGTCCCCGGATTAAAAAAATTTAATCCTAGACAAAAGGGATTGCCAAAACAACCAAGTCATCATTGTACTATTCGTTTAGAGAGGTCACTTGAACAAACTAGTTGTTCAAGCGACCATCCTCTATTCTACGAGTAGTCGCGGAATAGACGATGTCCGGATCACCGGTTTTTGTGTTTATGCTCGGGATCCAAGTATTATTTAGCCATTTATAGATTTATAACATGCTTATAATTGAAAAACAAAAACAAGCAACAAACAAAAGAAGAAAGTGGAATAGGTATACCTCTCGATCTTCTAATGTATGACCTTCCTCCTTTTGGACGTCGTGTGGGCGACGATCCACCAAAAGTCGAAGCTCCTAGATGCCAAATCTTTCTTCCTTTCTCTTCCAAAGAAAGAGGAAGAATAGAAACAAGGTTGTTCTCCTCACTAGAAACAACCAACAAGGAACCAAACTTATCCTTGCCGCCGGCCAACTAGATGGAGGAGAAGATGGTGGAAAACAACCAAGACACCAAGGGAAGACCTATATCTTGTTTCCACCACCTAAGGAGAGGGAAAAGGAAGCTTTTGGGTGCCGTCCAAGGCTGGAAAAATGTTGGGAAGGGTGCTGGATGTTGGCCAAAAGAGGAAGAAGAAGAGAGAAAGAACCTTCCTTATTTGGTGCCACCCTTGCCTCCAAACCCTAATCCTAATCCTATCTCAAATAGGATTCCTTCTTGCCGCCCAAACCCTAGCTCTCCTATCATATATGTCATGCCAAATCCCTTTGCCATCCTTTTATAGAGTTAGGGATAAGTCATGAATTAATCTCCTCCATTGGTTCTAGGGATTTAATCTCAACTGTCGGATCTAGAGATTTAATCTCAACCGTCGGTTCTTAGAGATTTAATCTCTACCAATGGATCTTTGAGTTTTGTTTCTATCCTTTGGATCTAAGCATTATGAGGTGTTAATAGGCTACATTAGGGACCATGAGGAGGAGTTGGGTCTTGGCCACCCATGGATCAAGCCCACATAAAGTCCGATCCACTAATGATGATCCAATCCACTAAAGGTTCATCATTGATCTACCTCACCAACCCCCATATGATAATATGGGCTCCATATATTATTTGTACATTTTCTCTCCATGTTTAAGATCTCGAATGTCCGTCGATTAATTAATTTACTGACCATTAATTAATCCACATCTAACTCCTTGAGTAGTACCACTCAACCTTTTCATCATGCCGGACCAAGTCCACCTTTAGGGTTTACATGATGAACCTTATGAGCTCCTCAAGGGGACATCATCATCCTAATATATAGGATACGGTTTCCTCCTATAATCAACGACACACCATATAAATAATATCATCTCCCAACTTACCGAGTCTATCGATTTAATCTATAAATCTCGCCCATTGGTAAATCAAAGAGATGAGTATTAAGTATATGTGCCCGTTATTATATCGGGATTAAGAGCATGTACTAAATAATATCTGAGGTCCGATTCAATTATGTAGTCAGCAATAAATCGAATCACCTCTAAGTTGGTCCTGCTCAATACACACAAAGTGCACTAGTGTGATTCTATGGTCAAGACAAACCAACACCAAATCACACTACAACCATTTTGATGGTTAATCCAAAGTCATCTCGGTTGTGAGCCTTTACTTATACTTTTCAAGGGGCCGATAACATGATCTCCTGTGTGACACCACGCACTATGTTATCTACAATATAAAGTATTAGACAATATGCAAACAATGATCATGTGATTCTTATTTCAAAAATAAAGATGTTTATAGAAAAGATAGACTTTTCAGTATACATCCCTACAATCTCCTACTTAAACTAAAAGACTATGCTGTCCTCATACTGCCATACATCTGATTCCCCTTCCCTCCACCTGTCTATCAAAGCTCTCGCTAGAAGGGCCTTAGTGAAAGGGTCTACCAGGTCATCCTCTGATGCAATCTAGGCAACAACAACTTCTACCTCCTTTACGATTTCTCGTATCAGGTGGTACTTGCGCTCTATGCATTTACTTACCTTATGGGCTCGTGGTTCCTTCGAGTTTGCAACTGCACCATTATTATCACAATAAATTGTGATAGTTTTGAGCAAACCAGGAATTACATCCAAGTCCATCAGGAAGTTCCTGAGCCACACAACTTCTTTGGCCGCCTCATAGGCTGCCACATACTCAGCTTCCATGGTGGAGTCTGCCACGCATTTATGCTGGACACTCCTCCATACAATGACTCCACCTCCCAAAGTAAACACAAAACCTAAGGTAGACTTAATGTTATCCCTATCAGATTGGAAATCGAAATCCATATAACCCACAGGGAGTAATTGGTCTGCTCGGTAAACTAGCATATAATCCCTAGTCCTTCTCAGGCACTACAATATATGCTTTACCGCAGTCCAATGTCCCTGTCCTAGATTACTCTGATATCTACTGTCCATGCCCACTACAAATCAGATATCTGGTCTCGTACAGAGCATCACATACATGAGGCTTCCTACTGCCAAAGCATAAGGAACCGCCTTAATCTCCTCTATCTCCTTTGATGATCTAGGACACATCTCCTTAGATAAAGGAACTCCATGCCTGAAAGGTAGAAAACCCTTCTTGGAGTTTTGCATGCTAAAATGATCCATTATCGTGTCTATGTATGAAGCTTGGGATTAACACACTAACCTTGATCCCAAGGATGTGTCCCACTTCTCCCAAGTCCTTCATATCAAACTGTTTGGACAACCATACCCTTACGTCTGATAACACTCTGACATTGTTGCCAACTACCAAAATATTATCTACGTATAGTACAAGAAATACCACTACGTTTCCGTCACATCTCTTGTATACACTAGACTCATCCGGACTTTGAATAAATCCATAAGTCTGGATTTACCTCATCAAAGTGGATGTTCTAAGACCTCGAAGCTTGCTTCAATCCATAAATGGACCGATTAAGCTTACATACAAGACACTCTTTGCCCTTAGCAATGAATCTCTCTGGTTCTTCATATAGATGTTTTCCTCAAGACTTCCCTTAAGGAAAGTTGTCTTGACATCCTCCTGCCACACCTCATAATCCATATGGGATGCTATGCATAAGAGCTCCTAGACCTAACTTGAATCCATAGATTCAATCTCAGTATTCATTGCACTTTGCCAAGATGTTGTATCTATATCTTGGATTGCCTCGTCGTATGTCTAGGGATCAGGTTCATGTTTGTCAGGGACCAAATTAGAAGATTCACCCAAGAACTTGAATCTAAGAGGCTATCTCACAACCCTCCCACTACGACGAGGTATCACCTGTGTATCCTTTGTGACATGTGGTGCAGTGACATGTGGTATATCCTCTTGTACTGGTGGTACTAAAGAAGTAACTTCCCCTTTCAACTCCTCCAGAACAATTTTTACTCTTGGGCTTGTGGTTCATCTCATAGTCTTCCTCTAGAAATCTGGCGTTCGTGTTAACGATCACCCTCTGATTTCTAGGACTATAAAACAATCCACCCTTCGTTCCCCTGGGATAGCCAATGAATATGCATACTTCTGTACGAGGTTCCAACTTACCAGTATTTACCTTCAGCATTTGTGCTAGACTCCCATATTTGAATATGTCTTAGACTATGCTTTTGCCCAGTCCACAATTCTATGGGAGTAGAAGGCAACGATTTAGATGGAACCAAGTTCAGAATGTACACCGTCGTTTCTAGAGCATATCCCCAGAACGAATCTGGCAAGTCAAAATAACTCATCATCGATCTAACTATCTCCATAAGAATCATATTCCTTCGCTTTGCTACACCATTGTACTGGGGTGTGCCAGGTGCAGGAAATTGGGATTGAATCCCAGCCTCTGATAAGTAGTTCCTAAACTCTCCCAAGAGGTACTCTCCACCACAATCAGATCCTAGTGTCATCCATATCTTGAATAATTGTCTATGAAAGAGACGAAATATTCAAGACCACCTCTTTCCTGGATAGCCATAGGACCACACAAATCAGAATAAACTATTTCTAACACATCTTTAGCTCTATACCCCTTGGCCTTAAAAAGGCCTCTTGGTCATCTTACCCTCCAAGCAAGATTCGTAGGTTGGGAGATCCTCCACCACTAATGAACCCAAAGGTCCATCAGCTATCAACCTTTGAATTCTGCTTAGGTTAATGTGACCAAGCTTAAGAAGCCAAATATATGTTTGGTTCATCTTCGAAGGTTCTTTTCTTTCATTGGAATTAGAAGATGAGTTATTAACTTCAATTTGCATCGTGGGAGGCTTTGTATACAAATTTCCTTTCAATGTACCTGAACAGATATTCTCCCTATTCCTTTTTATAACAACTCTGTCATTAAAAGAAATAGAATATCCATCCATAATAATTTAGAAACTGAAACTAAATTCTTTCTAAATAAAGGTACATAAAGGGAATTTTTCCAGAACCTAAATTTTATTTTTCTGAAGAGATAAATAAAACTTCTCCCACTGCAATAGCCACCACCTTAGTGGTATTGCCCAAGTAAATGGTAATCTCTCCCTCAGCTTGTCATCGGGTTTCCTGGAACTCCTGCAAAGTATTGCAGACATGATCAGTGGCTCCCGTATCTACACTCCAGGTGCCGGTAGATAACACCGCTAATCATGTTTCAACGACTAGTCCAAAGGGTATACCTTTGTTCTGTTTTGGATTGGGATAGTCCTTCTTCCAATGTCCATCATGCTTGTAAGTGAAGTACTTGCCTTTCGGCTTCTTCACTCCTCCCTGAGATCCTCCCACCACCTTTGCTCCACCTTGTTTCTTCTTCTTCTTGCCTTTCGGCTTAGAAGTAGAAACCTTTTTGAGCAACAATGGCTTGAGGACACTCCTCGAAGAGTGCATACTTGTACTCCTTAGCAGATAAGACAATATCTAGATTCTTTTCCAATCAACAGTATTTGGGTACAGTAAGTTTATTTCCTTTAGTATCATTAGTAAGTGGACTGAAAGTCATTTTTGAAAATCCTAAGAATCACATAGATCATTACTGTAGATTTCAAAAAATTATTGATTCCTCAAACAATAAAATTTTAAAATCAACCAACACCTCAAAACACCGAGAATATCGTATGCCACGATAGTGTGAACGTATACGAATTCTACATTTGTAAGAGGAGGTTTTACCCATTAATTTTACTATCTTGTCAACCTAACTTTTTGACAAGTAAAATTAATAGTTGGTTCCTCTTTGGCCCTACAAATAAAAGCAGTGACTCCGATGGGGAGGATACTTATATTTGTATCTAAGTGTTCACCATTGCTCGGTACTAAGGTAATTATCTCGGGTTATGTGCCTTACGATGGGTAAGTACACACGCTCCTTAATAATTTCTTATAACCATTATTTGACCTAGTGATCCGCAAACAAACTCATCCGATGGGGAGGAAGGCACTCAGAGCCGACGCGCAAGTTTGTTGCATCACATGTCAAATTGTAATGGAGGCCGCGAGAATTAATTAAAATGTCCCTCTCCCACCTAGTAAATTGACAGTGAGGAATTTTCAAGCACACACAACATGCATATTATTACTGTAGATTTCAAAAAAACTATTGATTCCTCAAACAATAAAATTTCAAAATCAACCAACACCTCAAAACACCGAGAATATCGCATGCCACGATAGTGTGGACGTATACGAATTCTACATTTGTAAGAGGAGGTTTTACCCATTAATTTTACTATCTTGTCAACCTTACTTTTTGACAAATAAAATTAATAGTTGGTTCCTCTTTGGCCCTACAAATAAAAGCAGTGACTCCGATGGAGAGGATACTTTTTATTTGTATCTAAGTGTGAACCATTACACAATACTAAGGGAATTATCTCGGATTATGTGCCTTACCGATGTGGAAGTACACACGCTCTTAAATAATTTCCTATAACTATTAATTGACCTAGTGATCCGCAAACAAACCCATCCGTTAGGGAGGAAGACACTCAGAGCCGACACGCAAGTTTGTTGCATCACACGTCAAATTGTAATGGAGGCCGCGGGAATTAATTAAAATATCCCTCTCCCACTTAGTAAATTGAAAATGAGGAATTTTCAAGCACACACAACATGCATATAAAACAAATCAGCAATAAATATGGAAAAAATCAGAATTTTTCCAACTATTATGGCATTGTTCTCCAATATGCATCCCGTCGTGTCGCAACCTCGTCTGCTCCACCTTTTCCGTGCGCAAGCCACAAAAGAGATCCGAGCCGAGATATATCATTTTAATTTACATCCATCGATCCTATACTCCACGAAGGAGTGTACAAACTATCTAGATCGAAAGTAAACTAAAATGATCGGCTAAAAAATACCATATTTAATTACAAAAATTAAATACTAATCTAGCCTCGTCAACCCCGAGGATTCAAATAATATACAATCACACACACATGCAATTACATACACACATATATAGCCATAATAGTTGGATCTTATGCCTGCAACCAAAAAGTTATCCTACGCAATCCTACTATTATCCGGCATACACAATATATGATAAGTGCGTGAAAGTAACCGAATCCAAAACACACAAAACTGGAAACCATGACTATGATACCAATTGATGGAATGTTCGGAGGCTCATTGGCTCCCATGTCCCCGGATTAAAATTTTCACTAATGAAAACTAATCCGGATGGGATGAGTTTCCTAAGCTCAACCAATTCGTCGTCGTGCTAACGACTTGAGCGATCTCTTGAACAAACTAGTTGTTCAATCAACAAAACTCTTCTAGTCGGTTAGCCGCGGAAGAAACGACGGACGGATCACCGGATTTTGAGTTTATCTTCGGGGTCCATGATTATACAAATACATATGGATATAGACATGTATAATCAACACATACTAACATATAAATAAGAACATGCAAAGATCAATAATAAAACTTGTAAAAGTTTTATAGACACACCCTAACCCATTTAGCGTGAATCAATCACGCTCTTAGGAACCCAATACCTATTGGAGCTCCTTGGGTTAACAAGGTATTCCCTAGGGATAACTTCCTTAGATACCTTTTTAATGACCCTTTTAGGCTTTGAAGCCATTGTCTTTTCCTCTTCCTAGTGGCTTTCTTAGATTTTCTTAAGTCCTTAGCCACTAAGCAAACACCATGGCTACTCTTAGGGATAACTTTCCTATTAGCCTTGGTTTTCCTAGACCTAGAAATTGTTCCATAATCAAATGGAACATTATGATAAGTCTTCTTGGGCTTAGGTTTGTGACCCAAACCTTCCTTGCCCTTAGACCATTTTTGAACCTTAGGTCTTGACTTTTGGGCATTTGACCCTAGAATTGAATTTTCTATGATTCTAAGGGTTTTCTCCATTCTCTCAAGCCTTGACCTCAAGACTTGGTTTTCTAGCTCAAATTTTTCCAATTTTGAGTTTTCTTTTATCTTTTGGGAAATATTCTTCTTCTTAAGCGTGTGTCTACCCTTCTTAGGGTTAATGCCTAGATGATTTTCAACTCTTCTAATGGACTCTTTAGATAAAATAGGTCTAGTGTTTTGAGTCCTAGGTTTGTCCTTAGAGAAACTAATATGCTTAGCACCTAAACACACATATTTATTCCTACTAGCATGCTTTTCATTAATGATTGCAAGAGAGCTAAAATAATTCTTAGCATGCTTTTTAGCTTTAGGAATTAAAGGTGCATTATTTAAATATACCTTAGGGTTAGCTTTGGAAGCTCCCCCGACATGAGATACACCTTCTTGCCCTTTCTTCCTTCCCCTAGGGCATTGGCTTCAGTAGTGCCCCTTTTGATTGCATTTAAAGCACACAATGTGCTCTTTGCTTCTAGTTGTGGGGACTCCGGCATCCTTTGACTTTGGGTTGACTTTTGGTGCCGATGCCTTTTCCTTAGCCAATTTAGGGCATTTGCTCTTGTAATGCCCTTTCTCCCTACACTCAAAGCATATTATGTGATTTTTATTTAAAATAACAACACTTGAGTTACCTAGGGAGGTGGAGGATTCTTCTTGATCACATATTCTGGAGGTAGATGCTTCGTTTTGACTTTGCTCCGGAATAGAAACCCTTTCCTCCCCCTCAATGCTAGAGGTGGAGGTCTCCACCAAATCATCAACATCTTCAAATGTTGTGGGTGCTTCTTCTTCGGCATTCTCCTCTACTTGTGCCGGTTGGGAGTTTTCTTGGAATTTTATTATCTTATTCCATAGCTCCCTTGCATCCCTATAGTCACCCAATCTAGACCAAATATGATTAGGTAACAAATCACTAAATAAGTTTATTACCTCGAGATTTGTCTTGAAGTCCTTAATTTTGTCTTGGGTCCACCTTGACTTCTCAATTGGTTTGTTGTATTTGTCCCTAGGCATCTCAAAACCATTTTCTATAATAATCATAAAATCAAAGTCAGTTTCGAGATATACCTCCATCCGTTTCTTCCACCAAGCAAAATCTCCATCGAATTTCGGTGGATGGATGTTATAGCCGACCATCTTATAGTGCTTGTGTCGACAGTTAGTCCTCGACAAGCACCTTGGCTCTGATACCATTTGTAGGGGATCGATGTGTATGTGTTGGCTGGTTAGAGGGGGGTGAATAGCCCTCAATCGTCATATGGTGGAATATGATCGTTCTTGTTGCGTGCTCATCTACAATTGTCGTTAGCGCAGCGGAATACTAATACAAATATGAATACTAACAACAATACAAGCATACGCAGACACACACGATATACGTGGTTCGGAACCGAATGATTCCTACTCCACGGGCGAGCTCTCCGAGCTCTAGTTATGCGCACGCCACTAACTAAACTCCTTCTCGACTACATGTCAGAGGTGGAGAAACCTCGTACAAGCTATTACAAAAGTAATACTACAAGAAATACAAGTAAAGAACGCTTTACAACTCTTTGCTTTGAACCCTTTCTTGTTGCTTGCTTTGGATGGCTCTTGAAGGACTGAAATGCAGCAGCAATTCCCCTCCAATCGCTTCCTTAAAGTCTTGGCGAAATCCTCCCACTTGAGCTCCATTTAAAACCTGCATTAAGCTAATTTCGTGCGCATCAGTCGACTGCCAAAAGGCCCCAGTCGACTGGTCCTGTAGTCATTGTCTCACAATGGCCAGATCCATGTTGATCAAGTTCTAACGGATCACACATCAGTCAACTGATGGAACCCATCAGTCAACTGGTACCCATCAGTCGAGTGCTGGTGAGCTTGACTAGCTTCATGCGTCGCATTGCGATCACGATCGCTTCCTTAAGCGATGAGTTGTCACACGATCGCCCTCCTCATCGGCGCCGATCGATCTGTTGACTGTCGAACACTGGTTGAACCCATACGACCTAGAGCAGTCGACTGGCACCTATGTCAGTCGACTGATGTCGGGTAAAACCTCAAACATCAAGCTGTTTGAGCATTCGACAACCAGTCTTAGCCACTTGGCCAAGTCCACCTCATCCCTCATGGAGTTCCACCGAAGCTCTCTTCCCTCGGTCTGCGTCCCTCGGATGCGCCAAGCGCACGGCTTCGCAATGCCATCCTTCACGTCTTATGCCCTCGAAGTATGCTTCCCTTGGGTCTCACTCCATTCGCTCCCCATCCGGCGGTCCCTCGGATTCACCAAGCGTACGGCTTCGCAATGTCATCCTTCACCGACTCAAGGACCCCGAGCCTAGTGAACTTGCCAAGTCCTCAAGACTTCCCACATGCACCAAGCGCACGGCTTCGCAATGCATTTCTCACCAAGCACCAAGCGCACGACTTCGCAATGCTTTGAATTTTCCCACACCAAGCCCCATGCTTGGATTTTCCTTGCCAACTCCATGTTTAACTTTCCCACACCAAGCTCCATGCTTGGATTTTCCATGCCAACACGATGTTGGACTTTCCCATGACAATCCCATGTCATGAGTTTTGTCTATCATCAAAATACTATCAAAGTACTGCTCGAGTCAAACTCGAGTCAACCTGGGCCGATTGCACCAACAAGAAATAGATACAAGCAATTACAATAATAAAATACAATGCAAGTAAAGAAAACTACTTTACAATTGCTCTTTGAATGCTTGATCACTTGGTTGCTTGAAACTAACTTAGAGACCCTGATTTGCAATAACAAATCGCCCCAAATACGCTTAAGAACCGCTAGCTTTTTCTCCTTTCATGAGCTCCATTTAAAGCTTCAACCTGTGCTAGAAAAAGTCGATCAGTCGATTGCTCAGGACCATCAGTTGACTGATGCCACTGTTGTCGTGAGACAACGGCTAGATCCACGCAGAAAAGATCCAATGGATCCATCATCAGTCGACTGATTATGACCATCAGTCGACTGATCAAGCCATCACTCGACTGTTGACTACAGCGGTCGAGTGAGACTCCATTCTGTGCTCTAAAACCCGAGCACCAGTCGACTGATCACACGATCAGTCGACTGCTCGGCCGATCAGTCGACTGCCTTCCTCTGGCAGTCGACTGCTAGGCCAGTTCCCACAGTCAAACCCTAGTTGACTCTCACCAGTCGACTGCCATATGACACCAGTCGACTGGCACACCTCAAACATGAGGTTTTAGCCCAAGTATGGTTCCCCCATACTTGCTAGACCACCCTTAGTCTAGACCTAAGTCTTCTAGCCACCTCCATCAGCCTCATGCCTCTCGGATCCCTCCAAGTCATCCATGACTTGTTCATCCATCGCGCTAGCCTTCAAGTGCTTTCATCGGCTATGTCATGCTAATGGTGTCTACACCGCCAAGGTACATTGGACTTACGCTGCCAAGACTCCGCTTGGACTTTACGTCACCAACCATTGGACTTATGCTGCCAAGACTCCCGTTTGGACTTTACGCCGCCAATATCAAACCCCTTGGACTTCTCAAATGCCAAGACTCAAGCTTGGACTTTTTATTCCAAGTACCCATGACTTGGACTTTACCTTGCCAAGACCCATGCTTGGACCTTACATTGCCAAGACCCATGCTTGGACTTTTCCAAATGCCAAGTGTCCCACTTGGTCTTTCCATGTCAAGTACCCAAGACTTGGACTTTCCCATGACAATTACATTGTCATATGTTTTTGTCGAAGATCAAAATATCACTCGAGTCAAACTCAAGTCCTGGTCAATCATGACCTGGGCCGATTGCACCAACAATCTCCCCCTTTTTTATGTTTGACAAAAACCAAACAAACCATTGAGTTAGAACACTAACTCAAATTCCCTTAACCAATTTCCCAAATTGGTAATCTTATCTTTATCCCCCTTTTTGATATACATCAAAAAGGTCTTCTCCAAGGAGGTCAATGTCTCATGTCCCAATGAGATCTTACAATCTCTCTCTTGGTCCAAAAATACCTAGGATGCCTACCATCTTCCTAGTGATAAGTCTCATATCACTCAAGAGAGGCAATCCTATTCACTCTCCCAATTTCCAAATTGGGTCTCTCAAAATCCCATCAATTTTCCCAATTGATGTCATTCTCCCCTTCAAGAAGAAAACACATCCATCATCCCAAGATGGATACCTCCCCCTAAAGGCTTGCTTCCCCTTGACCATTGCACCAACAATGTCTTTGGGAAGTCCCTAAGCCAATAGGAACTCTAAAACATCAAAAGGAAGGTTAAAAGTTCAAACTTGAACTCTCCCCACCTTAACTTTGATACATTATCCTAACACTTCTCCTAATCTATATCCAATGGATTTTCACCCTTTATAATGCTTCTCAAAGTATATCTTAGGGTTATAAGTGGTTAGGGACCTTAACCGTAGCTGAACATGGGCGAAACAAACCTTGTTTTCCCGAAATCAGCCTTGGCAGTCGACTCTATCAGCTACCATTCGACTGCCACCCTTATCTGTCGACTGCCACCCAGGGCAGTCAACTGATAACTGAAATTTCTGAATTTCAATTATCAGAAATGGATTTTGGAAATTTATAAGTAATTCTACGTATATTGAACAATCGCGAAACTTCATACTTATATTACTTATAGTCAATATAATGGGTGAAAAATATTTGAAAATTATTTTACCCATAAAATATCGAAATTGATACAAAATCCAAAAGTGAATAAAAGCTTCTAAGTTTTGGCTCACTTTGTATCAATCTCATCAATGATGATTGCTATCAAAAAATAGATTTCACCAAGGTTTTTCAAAATGATTTTAAAATGTTTTCAAAACCTTATTTTGGATCATATTCCTTGGGCTCAATGTACATGACTTGTACACAAACTCTCCCAATGATCCACCAATGAAATTAGATGAGTTTTAGTTCATCTAGATGCAAAAACTATGCACCTTGAACTTAACTCATATCCTAGCATCTCACATGTATCTAGAGTGTATAAATATACATACATGTCAATGTAATGTGAGATGTGAGTTTTGTTCTTCCTAAACTAGGGTTTCATATATTTTTCTAAGGCAACTCTACTTGATTCCCTTATAAATGGGACTCCAAGTTATGTCATTGTCCTAAATTCAATTTTAATCAAATGCATGAATGATTATGGTATTAATGATGATATAAATAATCATATGCTCATAATCATGATGTCATGACGTAAGATGAAATCTAAAAATACATGACATTTAATCCTTAATCCTAAACATGATCATGACATATAAATGATAAAAATAAACATGATGTCATGACATGTTATATGGCAAACAAAGCATGACATATAAAAAGTATAGGTATAATAATACCTAAATTTTAATATTAATTGTCATTTGATATAATTAAATATATTTTGCCATATTATCACTTTTCTCCCTAGTGTGCCAAAACCCAAAATGGCACACTATGACCTCTAATCCTAGACTGTGCCAATTTGATTGATTTTTCATAATTCCAAAAATATATTGGAACATCCTAAAATCTTTTAGGATTAAAAATCAAACCTATTTCCAAGGTACCCATAACCTTGAAAATTACCTAAAGTGCCACCTTTACCATGGTTGAGTTAACTACCCATCCAATCAAGGTTGGCATACCCTAAACCCATCTAGCGTGAATCAATCACACTCTTAGGAACCCAAAACCTATTTGAGCTCTTAGGGTTAATTAGATATTCCTTAGGGATAACCTCCCTAAATACCTTCCTAATGACCCTTCTAGGCTTGTTAGCCTTAGTCATTGTGGTCTTACCATGGTTAACCTTAGGGATTGCCTCCCTAGTAACCTTCTTAGTGGCCACCCTAGGGTTCCTTGAAATCCTAGCCACTAGGCACAAATCTTGGTTACTCTTAGGGATAACTTCCCTAGTAATCTTAGTCTTCTTAGACCTAGATTGTGTTCCATAATCTAATGAAACATTATGATAAGTCATCTTAGGCTTAGGTTTGTGACCCAAACCCTTGTTGCCCTTAGTTAAATTTTGTTCCTTAGGCCCTAGGTGTTGACTTTGAGTCATAGACCCTTGACTTTGACTATTTGACCCTTGAAATTGATTTTGAATCTTCTTGAGGGTCTTTTCTAATTTCTAAAGCCTTGACCTCAAGGCTTGATTTTCTAATTCTAATTGTCCAATTTTTGAATTTTGATTTGATCTTTGGGCATTGTCCTTTCTAGGCATATGCCTAGTCCATTTAGGGTTAAAACCTAGGTGCTCTTGCACCTTTCTAATTGTCTCCCTAGGTAAAATTAGTCTTGAATTATTTGACCTAGGTTTGTCCATAGATGAATTATTTTTAGGGACATTAGTCCCAAATTTCTCCTTATTTTCAAAATGAAAATTCTTAGCTCCTAAACAAAAGTACTTGTCCCATTAGCATGCTTTTCATAAATTGCAAGAGAATTAAAATTTCTAGCATGCTTTTTAACATTTAAATTAGAAGGAGCATTATTTAGATATACCTTAGAGTTTGCCTTAGAGGCTCCCCCTACTTGTGATGCTCCCCTTTGCCCCTTCTTTTCCCCTTTTGGTCATTGACTCCGATAATGTCCCGGTAGTCGGCACTTGAAGCAAGTGATTTGTTCCTTGCTTTTCTTGGTGGGAACACCAGCTTCATTGACTTTTGGCACCGGTGGACTCTTCTTGATTCTTTTAGGACATTTACTCTTGTAATGTCCTACCTTCCTACACTCAAAACAAATTATGTGATTTTTATTTGAACCTACATTGCTTGAGTTACCTAGGGTATTTGTGGTGGTAGGTGCCGGAGTTGGAGCTTCTTCATTGGAATGTTGCTGCAGAAGGATAAATCTTTTAGTGCTCGTTTGAACGCAACATCTTTGCATTCATTCTCCAGATATCGGTAGGCAAATAAGATTCGTGGGAAAACACCCACAGTATTGCCTTGATACCGGTCTTGAAATGCTTGCTTATCGACTCCCAAGGTCTCCTGGCATTTTAGCCCATAGTTTTTCAGAAAGTTCTGGAGAAGTAAATAACCGTCCTGTTTTTGCTGAGATTCGGAGATAGTCATTGAGGAAGGATAAAATATCCTTCAAATTAGTGCATGTTAAGCGCTCCAAATCCTTATAAGCTTCATCTTGCATATGTGTAGATCCTTGAAAAGGATCTTCTAATTTGAAAACCATTCGAATTTGAGATAATATATTTTGCGTACCTCCTGCTCCATCAGCGTTGTTGAGAAGAAGTTGATATTCTTCAGGGAAACTCATACGCCATTGTATCCAGGCTAATTTTTCTGCTTCTCCTAACAGATTTTCAATAAATTCAACCTTGGTTTGGGCATCCGTGAAATTCTGAAGAGATACCAAATTTTTGGTAATCGATTCCCATCGCATAAATACTTCATCAAAAAGTCCAAGTTGAGTGGGAATAATGAATATGGCACCGCTTGGTGAAATCATGTAAGTTCCACCATTCATTCTGCTCCTTGCGTTTGAATCTTCCGCCATGATATCCTTCAAATGTTGGACGAGAGCTTGATCCAGTTTCCAAGTTTGTGGCAGGGGGGTAATTTGATGGCCCCATGGTGGTATCAGGAGGTGAGCGGTAGTTTGATACTGCAGAGGAGGAATATATATGTTCAGTGAATTGTGCTAACTGTGGATACTCGACTTCCCATCCTTCTTCTGGTGATTCCTCTGCTACTGCTAAGAATTCTTCTTCATACTCATTGTCAGAATTGTCAAAATAATCCTCAAAATAACTTTCTGAGTCCATACTTAAGCCCATGGACTGAGGTACAGTGGCCCCTAGGCTTGTATCCTTTGCATGAGTTAAGTAGGTTCGAAAGTTATTACTCAAGGATTCTACTTCAGGAGGAGTGGTTCCTGTGTCGTAAGTGTGCTTTATTCACTGAAGTCTTACTTGAGTACAGTTTGAAGTTCGAAGTCCTGTACTGTAAGTGTGCTTTATAATGCAAGTCTATATATTTCTCTAGTTCTTCTATACCTATCTTGTATTAACGAACGAGAAAAACATAAAACACGCTTCTTTTTGGTATCAGAGCTAGTTTACATGGCTGAGTAAACCATTCTTGGTCAAGGTAAGAAAGGAAGTAGTCCCTACTTTGAATTCCTGCCTTTGGTATTTCTCTAGATAGTCAGTCCCGAGGGTGGCAGGCAGCTGAGTTCGTAAGACCTTAAGACCATTAGCAAGACTTATGTCTAGTAGGAATGTCCAAATGCTGGGAGGAAGCCATTGAAAAGTGGTATACCAAATCGCACACTGCAAACCTTGATTACCTTGACCTTGCTGAAACATTAAATCCATCATCTAAAGAACTAGCTTATAATCTGAGTATTGTCTATGACCAGGTATGTCTGTCCAGTAGGGTTCATTTGAAAAATTTTAAGACTATACTGGAAAAGGTAGACAGTCTGGAAGTAGAACTTCATCAACTTCGATCCACACTACAAAATCTTCATACCATACTTCTTGAAAATAAACCCTTAACCAGGCAGGAGCTACAAGAGTTAATTACAAATATTACTAAGCAGCCAAAACTGGTTGAAGAAGAAGCCTTATGATATTCATTAATCTTAACCAGAAACTTCAAAAGATAGAAAAGCTACTGGTAAAAGTTGAAGGCTTCATGCGTGGATGAATTACATCACAACCAAAGGAACAGAATCTTACAAAGAAGCCATTCAAGCTGTTGAAAATATCGAACCCCCAGCACTTGGATTTCTACGACCAAGTGAACTTCATGGAGTAGCTAGCACTACTGGTGCACTTATTAAACAAAACAATTTGCAAATTCAGTTACTCATACAGATAGCTGAGGAAGTCAAAGGTATCCGCAGTGATTTGAAGACCCTCTTAGAGCGACAGCAAGAAAATACTGGCGGTGTTCTTCCCGATGCTTTATTAACAAAACTCCAAAATTTAACTCTTGGACCCAAAGAAGCTCCTAAAGAAGCACGAGGAAAAATTCTAGTTTTCAAAGATCCATTAAAAATTCTTGCAGAAGAGAAACAAAAGGCCAAGAAATGATGACCACTACCACAAATGAAGGGGCAACGGCGCCAACTCCCTTAATTGAAGATCAAATTCGCAATTACCGACGAGGGCAACGAAGAATCTACAATGCCCAGCAAGCTGCCAGACGAGTTGGCAGAAGACTCACGGGACGATCAACAGCAGCTAACACCTTAGAACAGCAAATTGATCCCCAGGTACAATTGCAATTATCTATGCAGGAACGAGCTGCAATAGCACCAGCTGAGGAGTTATATCACTCCCGACAAGATGATGCACATCATCGAGTTTACATGCACAGATCTGAGGAACCAATTCTGTGTACCTCAAATCAAGTGGATCGGTCTTTCATTCAAGAGGAAAGTTTCAACCAATTACAACGAAGCCAGATGCGTTATATTCACCTTGGCGTTCTTCAAGTACGTATTCAAACTCTACATCGACATGAAGAAGGTACTTTGGCTCTTATTCTCTTTCGAGACAACCGGTGGCAAGATGATAGATCGATCATTGCAACAATGGAAGTTGATTTAACAAGGGGAAGTCAACTGATATATGTTATTCCGGATATGATGATGACAATAGGTGACTTTTTCAGGAATATTCAATTATCCATACTAACCCGTGGATATGAATCATGGCGAAACGGTGAAGCCAATTTATTAATGACAAGGGGTCTTATTGGGCGGCTATCCAATACACCCAATGTTGCCTTTGCATATGAAGTACAGGGAGTCGTGGATTACCTTACTAGCCACGGTGTACATGCACTGCCTGGCAGACGTTATTCAACAGAACAATTACGTGGCATGGATTGGGTAATTCGACCAACGCAAGTAATAATCCCTATGCAACCTTCAGAGGTTAGTAGTCGCAATTTATTGGATGGCAGAATATCTGTTAGTTTTCATAATTATTCTACAGCAGTCACTACACCTGTGGAATATGATGACAAAGATGAGGAAGAATTGCGTGAACATTGTTAGTTAAAGCCCTAGAACCAATCATGTGATGGTTGAATAGGGAACATTTTGTATCATATTCTATAAAGGCAAAGGATTGGTTATTATATTTACATCTTGCTTGTGCCAGCTAATTTAAATATAATAATGCCCTAGAAAAGTAGGTTCTTATCTACAGCACATCAATTGGCAGAATTGATTATGAGAGGCTGTAGAGAACACTTTCCTAAATGTTCCTAGTCGAGTATTAATATGCAAGGGCAATATTAATACATAAAGACTAGCATGTAGGTCAATTGATGACTTGATCTCACAAGTCATGGATATATGATATCAAGTTGACACATGGGTATATATTGGAGAATATATACTGAACTGACCCGCCATGAGAAAGTTTCATGGATCGTTATATGAGTGTCATAAACTTTCTCATGTGACTATTGGTATGAATAGTCCTTAGACCTGAAGTCACTATGGTTCCCTACATAAGGAGTTATGTACTTTGGTATCGTCAAACGTCACCCGTAACAGGGTGGACCATAAAGGTGATTACTGGGTATGTAACAAATTATGCGGAGGGATGTGAGTGATGTAGATGGGATCTATCCCTCTCATATGACGAGAGTGATATCGGTGGGCCCCTTGATTGAGTAGAACTACTAAAACGCCTGGCCATGCTCGAATGAGTCAATATGAGATATTGAGCTCATTTGTTTGAGTTAGTTTACTCAGGGATCAAGAAACACATAGATTGATCGAGGATGACACGGTCTATGCCTCATTGATCAATCTGATATCAAGGATAGAAGGACACGGTCATATATTATAGTAGTCACGTTAAGGTTAGTCGGATCTTGACTTATCTCGTAACTTGGGTAGCAATGATGTATTGCTAGATGCCGCTCATTGCTTGTGTATCTAAAAGAGTTTAGATCCACTGCCAACGCTATGAGAGCCTATAGGGTCACACACAAAGAGCATGATAATTAGAGGAATTAGAGTATTCTAGTTTGACTAGAATAATTTGGGAATAAGCTTAAGTACAAAATGGTTTTTGGACTTTAAGCTTAATGAGAATTTTAGCTAATTGATTTAATGAGATTAATTCAATATGTTACCTTATTGATTTAATAAGATTAATTCAATATGATAACATAAGCTTAATTGAATTAATAAGATTAATTCAACATGCATGAAAGCCACATAAGAATGCCACATAAGCATGCCACCTAAGCATCCACCTAAGCATCCACCTAAGCTAGATGAGGTGGAAGAAGACAAATTGGTTTTTGTCTCCTTAAGTGGCCGGCCAAACAAGGATATGTCTCAATGCAATAGATTGCATTGAATGTGTGGAGGTGAAAGGGTTTTTCCAACCCTATAAAAGACACCCTAAGTGGCCGGCCAAAGTGGAGGGATTGGCTTTTGTTGTTGGTGGAAGCTTTGGTTGTGTTAGTGGTGAGAAAGCTTGGTGGAAGCTTTGGTTGTGTGGGTTTGTGAGTGTAGGCTAGCAAGAAGAGGAGTCTTCTTCTTCCTTTCTCCTTTTCCCTCTCTTCCTCTCCTTTAGGGACTTCTCTAGCAAGAAGTAAAGGAGAGCTCTTCTAGTTTTCCTTTTGTGAGACAAGAGCGTGCTCGTGTGGATACGTATAGAGGCACGGACACTTGAACGTGCTAAAGATCCAACAAACCGAAAGGAAAAGCGGGATTAACAAGGGCACGCAACAAAGGTAATCCTCTCCTATAAGATAGGTTTGGTTTAGAGAAATTTATTTTATACGAGTTTGCTTTCGCATGGATCACTTGGAAGGGATCCTATTTTCCATTGCGCATATGCCATTTGGCATACGAGATTTCCCTACAAACATATTATTTCTATCCTAGTACAAGATGAAGATGATGAAAAGGAGGTATGGGATACTCTGGGACAGCCCAGTGGTAAATTTGATTATTATGTACGATATACACCACCAAAACACATAGAATGGGATATGAGCCTCATAAAACCATCTTGGGGTGATTCGGATGATGAAGATGACACATATTTTTCATCAAAAACAACACTTGAAGAAGAGCGTGGTAGTGTCGCCTACGGAAATAACCACTCCTCCTGAAGTAGAATCCTTGAGTAATAACTTTCGAACCTACTTAACTCATGCAGAGGATACAAGCCTAGGGGCCACTGTACCTCAGTCCATGGGCTTAAGTATGGACTCAGAAAGTTATTTTGAGGATTATTTTGACAATTCTGACAATGAGTATGAAGAAGAATTCTTAGCAGTAGCAGAGGAATCACCAGAAGAAGGATGGGAAGTCGAGTATCCACAGTTAGCACAATTCACTGAACATATATATTCCTCCTCTGCAGTATCAAACTACCGCCCGCCTCCTGATACCACCATGGGGCCATCAAATTATCCCCCTGCCACAAACTTGGAAACTGGATCAAGATCTCGTCCAACATTTGAAGGATATCATGGCGGAAGATTCAAACGCAAGGAGCAGAATGAATGGTGGAACTTACCTTCTGCATTTCACCAAACTGGTGCCATATTCATTATTCCCACTCAACTTGGACTTTTTGATGAAGTATTTATGCGATGGGAATCGATTACCAAAAATTTGGTATCTCTTCAGAATTTCACGGATGCCCAAACCAAGGTTGAATTTATTGAAAATCTGTTAGGAGAAGCAAAAAAATTAGCCTGGATACAATGGCGTATGAGTTTCCCTGAAGAATATCAACTTCTTCTCAACAACGCTGATGGAGTAGGAGCAAAAACAGGACGGTTATTTACTTCTCCAGAACTTTCTGAAAAACTATGGGCTAAAATGCCAGGAGACCTTGGAAGCCGTATCAAGCAAGCATTTCAAGACCGGTATCAAGGCAATACTGTGGGTGTTTTCCCACGAATCTTATTTGCCTACCGATATCTGGAGAATGAATGCAAAGATGCTGCGTTCAAACGAGCACTAAAAGATTTATCCTTCTGCAGCAACATTCCAATTCCTGGATATTATAAACGACCTGATAAACGAATAGGTGTTCGTAAATCTAGGACCTTCCGTGGCAAGCCTCATCCTTCCCCTGCTCGGATTGAGCGCCGCAAGCATCTCATTAAAAATAAAAAATGCCGCTGTTTTCTCTGCGGTGAGGAAGGACATTTTGCAAGAGAATGCCCTAATGACCGTCGCAATGTCAAACGTGTCGCTATGTTTGAACACCTCCACCTCCCAGATGATTATGATATTGTCTCAGTACAAGAAGGCGAAGACCCTAGTGATGCTATCTTTAGTCTTTCCGAAGATGAAGACTGGGCGACCTTCAACATACCTTGAATCCGCTCATGTCCGAATCTATTTTTATGCTCGAGAAAGCGGAAGACGTGGTGGATAGGCCCCAAATCAAGCGGAGCATGATACAAGTTTCACAACAGCAATATGAATGCCATCATATATGGGAAATCAACGAAGATATTGACAGCCAACATGAAGCATGTAAATGTTGCAAACAACCAACTCAACGGCGGCATCGTCGACATTGCCCCTTATGCAAAATGACGGCTTGTGGCATGCGGCCTTTATTATTATAACAAGACAACTCCAGTTGCTACAACACCAATCAGGTATGATACTTCCAATTTAGTCAGTGAACAACAAAATTACATTAAGCAATGTGAAGCAGAAATCAAACGCTTGCAAAGTCAACTGGATGATCAAGAACTAGAAAAACGAGAGTGCCATCAGATACGATTGGATGCTATCCAAGTGGCCCAGGAATATCAACATTTACAAAAAGAAAAGCAAGAATTGGCAGCCAAGTATCAGGAACTCATTCAAGAAAATATGGAGTTCGACAGACTCATCTTAGAAAAGGAAGGAATAAAGAAGGAAATACAACAATTGCAACATCAAAAACGAAAAGAAATTCTCCCTCCTGAGGAGGAAGAACTCCATGTACTTCTCCAAGAATACCAAGTATGTTCACTCCCGGAACAACCAAGACAAGCGAAAAGTGGAAGAAATATGCTATATAACCTGAAGGTTAGTTTTGAGATACATACTTTACCTACCTTTCAGCTCAGTGCTATTCTCGACACAGGAGCCACAACATGTGTTGTAGATCAGAATTCCGTCCCTACAGCTGCATTGGAAGAAAACCCATTCACCGTTCATTTTAACGGCATAAGTCTTGCTAATGGTCTTAAGGTCTTACGAACTCAGCTGCCTGCCACCCTCGGGACTGACTATCTAGAGAAATACCAAAGGCAGGAATTCAAAGTAGGGACTACTTCCTTTCTTACCTTGACCAAGAATGGTTTACTCAGCCATGTAAACTAGCTCTGATACCAAAAAGAAGCGTGTTTTATGTTTTTCTTGTTCGTTAATACAAGATAGGTATAGAAGAACTAGAGAAATATACAGACTTGCATTATAAAGCACACTTACAGTACAGGACTTGTACAGGACTTCGAACTTCAAACTGTACTCAAGTAAGACTTCAGTGAACGACTGATGCCCTTACAAGAGTAGAAGGTAAGGGAATTTATAGAGTGAGGAGGTGAAGGGATAAGAACCAGATACACAAGGGGCCCCATCGCATTCTTATCTTCTTACCGTCACTATGCTTCCCTTTGACATAAAGTGAGATGGATGGCTCCCCGGGGCTCAATCCATGTCACGGTCACACACCTAATAATACAGTCGAAAGGATAATAATACAGATTAAAGCGAGTTGGATTGGACAGAAAGTCGTTAGATGCCAAAGCTAGTGGCTCGGTGGGCGGTGTCCATGAATAAATCTAGGTATCTTCCACTGCTTGTCCCTGTCGGATGACGTAGCCAATCACCGTACCAATTGCGATTTGTGGAGCATCGTCGGTATTCTTCAAGTTTGATGTGATGGATTGCTCGGTATTGCTGGAGAGCTTGGATGGCGTGTTGGGCTGCTTCCTTTTGAATGAGTCGCATATGGGCTTCAATTGAGTGTTCTTCAGCAAGGTTGAGTCCCTTTTGTCGTCCATGTCGCATTTGGTTGAGTTGATCCTGATACTGGGAGATGAGGTCAGGAATTTGTTGATCGCTAATGCAAAGTGAGTCTTCACTTTGTGGCTTGCTTGACTGGTTATCTCTTGTGCTGCTCCCGCTAGTTGTCCAAGAGTGTTCAGATGCTGCTCCTGCCATCCTGACAAAATTAACACATTAATTAGTCGAGAGAGGGCGTCAGCTAGCTGATTGTGAGAGCCTTCTATGTGTTCGAATGTGATTGTTAAACCACTTCCAGTAATATAATCCACAAAAGAAATCCATCGGACCCGAGAGGGTTTATTGACGGCGGTTTTATTAAAAAAACTAATTATAGCTTGGCAGTCGGTTCGGACCAAGAGCTCCTTTTTATCTAAATAATAGATTTTGAGAGCTTCCATAGTTTTCATAACAGCATGAATTTCAGCATCAATAGTGGATTTTACTGGATGAAACCTTCCACTGGCATAAGCGCATATTTTTTCTGTGCTTTTCGGATCATATTTGTGAGTTTTCCATTTACAGATACCTCCCCAGCCGGTCATACAGCCATCAACTTCTAGAAGCATAAAGCAGTCTTCCGGAGGTATATCAAGATCAGGAAGGTTTTGAACTTGTTTCTTGATATTTCTTACTAACTCCCAATCATTTTGATTCATTCTTCTTTCACCATTAGAACTGGTTTTCATGTAAAGTGGTCCGAGTAATTTACCCAGATTTGGTATATAGGCTCGAGAATAGTTGAGTAAGCCCCTAACGGGACCGCATTCCTTTGAGGCTCAAAGATCTTCATCTTTGAATGAAGCAACCTTTTAATAATATGGGGCTGTAATTTTATTTTGTTATTCCCGGATGACTCAGAAGTCTATTTCTCATTGCTATTTTCATCTTGGTAGGGCTTAAGACTAGTCCATGTTTCTTACGGATGTCAAGCATAGAGTGTAGATGCGCTCATGTTCGGTTTACGAATCTGAGAAGACCAGATGTCATCAATATAAACAATAATATAGTTTTGATTGCTCAGCGAAGCAATTATCCATTTTTCGTTGAAAGATAGCGAGGCATTTTGAGACCAAAAGGCATAACCGACCATTCATATAACCCATCGAGGACCCAAAAGGCGATCCATGGAATTGAATCGAGGTGCATAGCGACTTGATGAAATCGACTTGAGTCAAATTTAGAAAATCCGCTTAGTCTTGACTCGTTTGAGAATGGTATTGATCCGAGGCTATCTTGATCTTTATGGGTTAGATCATTCAACCTTTTATAATTGAATACCATCCATTCTTTTCCTTTGATTTCTTGACAGTTTTTGGATCAGCGAAATGCGAGTGAACTATTATGGTGTAGTTCGGTGGCGACTTATCGGGTCCGATAACTCGATGGCCAATAAAGCTTTAATATGCTTGGTAAAAGCATCTCATTGCAGAGTTATATGCTTGAGTGGTCGGTCTTGATGGTTAAATCGGGATTGGTGATGTCGGATGTGAGAGAACCTTATTTTACTCCGGTGTTTGAGAGGATCATCCCAATATAGCCTTCTGCTTTAGTGCGATAATAATTTTTGGAACTTGTTGAGGATATCTTGATGAGTATGAATTTGTATAGCTAAACATATCTTGAATCAATGTATTCATTTTCTTCCATTTCTAACTCAGAATAGTGCGAGATGTTTCTATTGTTGTCGATTTTTATAAAAGGTTACTGATTACCTTCGATACGAAGGCCTCCCTGCATGACGCGGATGAAGTTACATCCGAGGATCATCTGAATATTTTCCCCGAGTTGCATAGGGAAAGAGTATGTATAGGGAATTCGGAATGTATTGTATCCAATTGTCATTTTACCTCCCTTGATTTTTCTTGGCTACCGCTTTTGAAGAAATACCGTTAAAATGAGCAGTGAATGGGTTTTCTTCCAATGCATGTGTACGATCTACAACACATGTTGTGGCTCCTGTGTCGAGAATAGCACTGAGCTGAAAGGTAGGTAAAGTATGTATCTCAAAACTAACCTTCAGGTTATATAGCATATTTCTTCCACTTTTCGCTTGTCTTGGTTGTTCCGGGAGTGAACATACTTGGTATTCTTGGAGAAGTACATGGAGTTCTTCCTCCTCGGGAGGAGAATTTCTTTTCGTTTTGATGTTGCAATTGTTGTATTTCCTTCTTTATTCCTTCCTTTTCTAAGATGAGTCAGCCGAACTCCATATTTTCTTGAATGAGTTCACGATACTTGGTACAATTCTTGCTTTTCTTTTTGTAAATGTTGATATTCCTGGGCCACTTGGATAGCATCCAATCGTATCTGATGGCACTCTCGTTTTTCTAGTTCTTGATCATCCAGTTGACTTTGCAAGCGTTTGATTTCTGCTTCACATTGCTTAATGTAATTTTGTTGTTCACTGACTAAATTGGAAGTATCATACCTGATTGGTGTTGTAGCAACTGGAGTTGTCTTGTTATAATAATAAAGGCACATGCCACAAGCCGTCATTTTGCATAAGGCAATGTCGACGATGCCGTTGAGTTGGTTGTTTGCAACATTTACATGCTTCATGTTGGCTGTCAATATCTTCGTTGATTTCCCATATATGATGGCATTCATATTGCTGTTGTGAAACTTGTATCATGCTCCGATAGCCAGTTTCAGGGCCTATCCACCACGTCTTCCCGCTTTCTCTGAGCATAAAAATAGATTCGGACATGAACGGATTCAAGGTATGTTGAAGGTCGTCCAGGTCTTCATCTTCGGAAAGACTAAAGATAGCATCACTAGGGTCTTCGCCTTCTTGTACTGAGACAATATCATAATCATCTGGGAGGTGGAGGTGTTCAAACATAGCGACACGTTTGACATTCGGCAGTCGTTAGGGCATTCTCTTGCAAAATGTCCTTCCTCACCGCAGAAAACAATGGCATTTTTTATTTTAATGAGATGCTTGCGGCGCCAATCCGAGCAGGAAGGATGAGGCTTGCCACGGAAGGTCCTAGATTTACGAACACCTATTCGTTTATCAGGTCGTTTATAATATCCAGGAATTAGAATGTTGCTGCAGAAGGATAAATCTTTTAGTGCTCGTTTGAACGCAACATCTTTGCATTCATTCTCCAGATATCGGTAGGCAAATAAGATTCGTGGGAAAACACCCACAGTATTGCCTTGATACCGGTCTTGAAATGCTTGCTTGATACGGCTTCCAAGGTCTCCTGGCATTTTAGCCCATAGTTTTTCAGAAAGTTCTGGAGAAGTAAATAACCGTCCTGTTTTTGCTGAGATTCGGAGATAGTCATTGAGGAAGGATAAAATATCCTTCAAATTAGTGCATGTTAAGCGCTCCAAATCCTTATAAGCTTCATCTTGCATATGCGTAGATCCTTGAAAAGGATCTTCTAATTTGAAAACCATTCGAATTTGAGATAATATATTTTGCGTACCTCCTGCTCCATCAGCGTTGTTGAGAAGAAGTTGATATTCTTCAGGGAAACTCATACGCCATTGTATCCAGGCTAATTTTTCTGCTTCTCCTATAGCGACTTGATGAAATCCTGACTTGAGGTCAAATTTAGAGAAAATCCGCTTGGTGCTGACTCGTTTGAGAATGGTATTGATCCCAGGGAGGCTATACTGATCTTTATGGGTTAGATCATTCAGCCTTTTATAATTGAATACCATCCGTTCTTTTCCTTTGATTTCTTGACCAGTTTTTGGATCAACAGACGTACCAGAGTGAACTATTATGGCGTAGTTCGGTGGCAGATCGGGTCTGATAACTCCGATGGCCAATAAAGCTTTAATATGCTTGGTAAAAACATCTCTGACTGCAGGAGTTATATGCTTGAGTGGTCGGTCTTCAATGGTTAAATCAGGATTGGTGATGTCCAGATGACAGAGAACCTTATTTTTACTCCAGTGTTTCAGAGGATCATCCCCAATATATCCTTGCTGCTTTAGTGCAGTAATAATTTTTTGGAACTTGTTGAGGATATCTTCAGTAGTATGAGCTGTATAGCTAAACATATCTTGAATCTGAATGTATTCATTTTCTTCCATTTCTAACTCAGGAATAGCTGCAGCAGAAACATAAGGAGATGTTGTTATTGTTGTCAGATTTTTATAAAAGGTTACCTGATTACCTTCGATGCGAAGGCCTCCCTGCATGGCGCGGATGAAGTTACATCCGAGGATCATCTGAATATTTTCCCCGAGTTGCATAGGGAAAGAGTATGTATAGGGAATTCGGAATGTATTGTATCCAATTGTCATTTTACCTCCCTTCAATTTTTTCTTGGCTACCGCTTTTGAAGAATATAAAGCACACTTACAGTACAGGACTTGTACAGGACTTCGAACTTCAAACTGTACTCAAGTAATATTAATGACAAGGGGTCTTATTGGGCGGCTATCCAATACACCCAATGTTGCCTTTGCATATGAAGTACAGGGAGTCGTGGATTACCTTACTAGCCACGGTGTACATGCACCTGGCGAGGCGTGAAACTTGTATCATGCTCAGATGCTTGATTTGGGCCTATCCACCACGTCTTCCCGCTTTCTCTGAGCATAAAAATAGATCCGGACATGAACAGATTCAAGGTATGTTGAAGGTCGTTCAGGTCTTCATCTTCGGAAAGACTAAAGATAGCATCACTAGGGTCTTCGCCTTCTTGTACTGAGACAATATTATAATCATCTGGGAGGTGGAGGTGTTCAAACATAGCGACACGTTTGACATTGCAGTCATTAGGGCATTCTCTTGCAAAATGTCCTTCCTCACACGAGAAAGCAGCGGCATTTTTATTTTAATGAGATGCTTGCGGCGCTCAATCCGAGCATGGGAAGGATGAGGCTTGCCACGGAAGGTCCTAGATTTACGAACACCTATTCGTTTATCAGGTCGTTTATAATATCCAGGAATTGGAATGTTGCTGCAGAAGGATAAATCTTTTAGTGCTCGTTTGAATGCAGCATCTTTGCATTCATTCTCCAGATATCGGTAGGCAAATAAGATTCGTGGGAAAACACCCACAGTATTGCCTTGATACCGGTCTTGAAATGCTTGCAATCTGGCTTCAAGGTCTCGGCATTTTAGCCCATAGTTTTTGAAAGTTACGAGAAGTAAATAAGCGAATCTGTTTTTCTTTGAGATTCGGAGATAGTCATTGAGGAAGGATCAAATGTTGGACGAGAGCTTGATCCAGTTTCCAAGTTTGTGGCAGGGGGATAATTTGATGGCCCCATGGTGGTATCAGGAGGCGGGCGGTAGTTTGATACTGCAGAGGAGGAATATATATGTTCAGTGAATTGTGCTAACTGTGGATACTCGACTTCCCATCCTTCTTCTGGTGATTCCTCTGCTACTGCTAAGAATTCTTCTTCATACTCATTGTCAGAATTGTCAAAATAATCCTCAAAATAACTTTCTGAGTCCATACTTAAGCCCATGGACTGAGGTACAGTGGCCCCTAGGCTTGTATCCTCTGCATGAGTTAAGTAGGTTCGAAAGTTATTACTCAAGGATTCTACTTCAAGAGGAGTGGTTATTTCCGTAGCAGCACATACTGCTGCTGGCTCTTCTTCAACCTTTGTTTGGGCATCCGTGAAATTCTGAAGAGATACCAAATTTTTGGTAATCGATTCCCATCGCATAAATACTTCATCAAAAAGTCCAAGTTGAGTGGGAATAATGAATATGGCACCAATTTGGTGAAATGCAGAAGGTAAGTTCCACCATTCATTCTGCTCCTTGCGTTTGAATCTTCCGCCATGATATCCTTCAAATGTTGGACGAGAGCTTGATCCAGTTTCCAAGTTTGTGGCAGGGGGATAATTTGATGGCCCCATGGTGGTATCAGGAGGCGGGCGGTAGTTTGATACTGCAGAGGAGGAATATATATGTTCAGTGAATTGTGCTAACTGTGGATACTCGACTTCCCATCCTTCTTCTGGTGATTCCTCTGCTACTGCTAAGAATTCTTCTTCATACTCATTGTCAGAATTGTCAAAATAATCCTCAAAATAAATTTTTGAGTCCATACTTAAGCCCATGGACTGAGGTACAGTGGCCCCTAGGCTTGTATCCTCTGCATGAGTTAAGTAGGTTCGAAAGTTATTACTCAAGGATTCTACTTCAGGAGGAGTGGTTATTTCCGTAGCAGCACATACTGCTGCTGGCTCTTCTTCAAGTGTTGTTTTTGATGAAAAATATGTGTCATCTTCATCATCCGAATCACCCCAAGATGGTTTTATGAGGCTCATATCCCATTCTATGTGTTTTGGTGGTGTATATCGTACATATCACCTATTGTCATCATCATATCTGGAATAACATATATCAGTTGACTTCCCCTTGTTAAATCAACTTCCATTGTTGCAATGATCGATCTATCATCTTGCCACCGGTTGTCTCGAAAGAGAATAAGAGCCAAAGTACCTTCTTCATGTCGATGTAGAGTTTGAATACGTACTTGAAGAACGCCAAGGTGAATATAACGCATCTGGCTTCGTTGTAATTGGTTGAAACTTTCCTCTTGAATGAAAGACCGATCCACTTGATTTGAGGTACACTGGTTCCTCGATCTGATGTAAACTCGATGATGTGCATCATCTTGTCGGGAGTGATATAACACTCACCGTGCTATTGCAGCTCGTTCCTGCATAGATAATTGCAATTGTACCTGGGGATCAATTTGCTGTTTTAAGGTGTTAGCTGCTGTTGATCGTCCCGTGAGTCTTCTGCCAACTCGTCTGGCAGCTTGCTGGGCATTGTAGATTCTTCATTGCCCTCGTCGGTAATTGCGAATTTATCTTCAATTAAGGGAGTTGGCGCCGTTGCCCCTTCATTTGTGGTAGTGGTCATCATTTCTTGGCCTTTTGTTTCTCTTCTGCAAGAAGATCTTTGAAAACTAGAATTTTTCCTCGTGCTTCTTTAGGAGCTTCTTTGGGTCCAAGAGTTAAATTTTGGAGTTTTGTTAATAAAGCATCGGGAAGAACACCGCCAATATTTTCTTGCTGTCGCTCTAAGAGGGTCTTCAAATCACTGCGGATACCTTTGACTTCCTCAGCTATCTGTATGAGTAACTGAATTTGCAAATTATTTTGTTTAATAAGTGCACCAGTAGTGCTAGCTACTCCTTGAAGTTCACTTGGTCGTAGAAATCCAAGTGCTGGGGGTTCGATATTTTCAACAGCTTGAATGGCTTCTTTGTAAGATTCGTGATGTAATTCATCCACGCATGAAGCCTTCAACTTTTACCAGTAGCTTTTCTATCTTTTGAAATATCCTTCAAATTAGTGCATGTTAAGCGCTCCAAATCCTTATAAGCTTCATCTTGCATATGCGTAGATCCTTGAAAAGGATCTTCTAATTTGAAAACCATTCGAATTTGAGATAATATATTTTGCGTACCTCCTGCTCCATCAGCGTTGTTGAGAAGAAGTTGATATTCTTCAGGGAAACTCATACGCCATTGTATCCAGGCTAATTTTTCTGCTTCTCCTAACAGATTTTCAATAAATTCAACCTTGGTTTGGGCATCCGTGAAATTCTGAAGAGATACCAAATTTTTGGTAATCGATTCCCATCGCATAAATACTTCATCAAAAAGTCCAAGTTGAGTGGGAATAATGAATATGGCACCAGTTTGGTGAAATGCAGAAGGTAAGTTCCACCATTCATTCTGCTCCTTGCGTTTGAATCTTCCGCCATGCCTCCTAGAGGTTGAGACTTCTCCTTGATCTTGCTCCGACTCCGGTGTGGAAATTCTTTCCTCTCTCTCAATCTTAGAAGTGGAGGTTCCTTCTACTTCTTCCACCGATCCGGAAATTGATTCCCTATCAACTTCCGAATCCTCAAGCTCTTTAGATGACGATGTACATGCTTGAGCTTGAGAGGGTGAGCACTCCTCTTCTTCTTGAACCAATGATGAATTTTCATGGAGGTTTGCCACTTGGCTACATAACTCCTTAGCATCCATATAATCCCCTAACATACACACAATTTCATTAGGGATCAAATCAAAAATAAACTTTACTACCTTCATGTTTTTCTCGAAGACTTGGATTTGATCTTCACTCCATTTCTTCTTCTTGAGGAAACCACCCTTTGGTCCTTTTGGATATTCGAATCCATCCATCAAAATAAACCATTACTTAAAATCTATCATCATAATAAAATCTTTAATTCTTCTCTTCCAAGAATTGAAGCCTTCTCGTCCGTATAGGATGTAGGGCACCGGTGTGTTGATGTCCCATCCTAGTTGTTCTTGGACTTCCATTTTCACCCTCTAGCATGCTCCCTTAGTTGTTAAACTTCAAGAGCAACCTTGCTCTGATACCACTTGTTAGGGAATGTTGGAACGCTAGAGGGGGGGTGAATAGCGTCGTGCTATACGTCGATGGAATTCGATCGCGTGTTCGTCTACAAACTTCGTTAGCGCAGTGGAATATAGATAATAACAATAACGAAATGAGACAAACACAACAAGAACACAATCATATAACGTGGTTCGGAACCAAATGGTTCCTACTCCACGGATCGAGCTCTAAAGAGCTCTAGCGATGCCAATGCAATCACTAATCACAACTACTCCTTCTCGACACAAGTCGGAGGCAGAGAAAGCCCTTACAAACTATTCTTACAACAATAAGAAATAGATACAAGCAATTACAACAATAAAATACAATGCAAGTAAAGAAAACTACTTTATAATTGCTCTTTGAATGCTTGATCACTTGGTTGCTTGAAACTAACTTGGAGACCCTGATTTGCAACAGCAAATCACCCCAAATGCCCTCAAGAACCGCTAGTTTTTCCCCTTTCACAACCTTCATTTAAAGCTTCAACCAGTGCTCGAAAAATTCGATCAGTCGACTGCTCAGGACCATCAATCGACTGATGCCACTGTTGTCATGAGACAACGGCTAGATCCACGCTGGAAAGATCCAACAGATCCATTATCAGTCGACTGATTATGACCATCAGTTGACTGATCAAGCCATCACTCGACTGCTGACCGCAGCGGTCGAGTGAGACTCCATTCTATGCTCCAAAACCCGAGCACCGCCGATCGATCACGATCGATCGGGCCGATCGCCGCCCGATCGGGCCGACGCTTTCCTCGTAGTCGCATCACAGGCTAGTTCCCGCAGTCAAACCCTAGTTGACTCTCACCAGTCGACTGCCATATGACATCAATCGACTGGCACACCTCAAACATGAGATTTTAGCCCAAGTATGGTTCCTCCATACTTGCTAGACCACCTTTAGCCTAGCCCTAAGCCTTCTAGCCACCTCCATCAGCCTCACGCCTCTCGGATCCCTCCAAGTCATCCATGACTTGTTCATCCATCGTGCTAGCCTTCAGGTGCTTCCATCGGCTATGTCATGCTAACGATGTCTACACTGCCAAGGCACATTGGACTTACGCCGCCAAGACTCCGCTTGGATATTACGCTGTCAACCATTAGACTTATGTTGCCAAGACTCTCGCTTGGACTTTATGCCGCCAATATCAAACCCCTTGGACTTCTCAAATGCCAAGACTCAAGCTTAGACTTTCCATGCCAAGTACCCATGACTTAGACTTTACCTTGCCAAGACCCATGCTTGGACTTTACATTGCCAAGATCCATGCTTGGACTTTCCTAAATGCCAAGTGTCCCACTTGGTCTTTCCATGCCAAGTACCCAAGACTTGGACTTTCCCATGACAATTACATTGTCATAAGTTTTTATCGAACATCAAAACATCACTCGAGTCAAACTCGAGTCCTGGTCAATCGTGACCTGGGCCGATTGCACCAACATGAGAGTTCATGTTTGAACTTTTGTCCTTAATTTTGATGGTTTAGTGTTCCTATAGGTTTAGGGACTCTCCAAGGACATTGTTTGTGTAATGGTCAAGGGGGAGCAAGCCTTTAGGGGGAGTTATCCATCATCGAATGATGGATGTGTTCTTCCTCGTGAGGGGGAGAAATGAGAATGTGAGATGCCCAATTTGGAAATTGAGAGAGTTTATAGGAAGTCTCTCTTAAGTGATATGAGACTTATCACTAGGAAGAGTGAAGACATTCTAGATGTTTTTAGACTAAGGGGGAGATTGTAAGATCTCATTGGGATATGAGACATTGACCTCCTTGGGGAGAACCTTTTTGATGTATGTCAAAAAGGGGGAGAATTAATGAGAGAATTTGGAATTACCAATTTGGGAGAATTAGTAAGGAGATTTGAGTTAGGTGGCTTAACTCAAAGGTGTTTAGTTTTTGTCAAACATTAAAAAGGGAGAGATTGTTGGTGCAATCGGCCTAGGTCATGATTGACCAAACTCGAGTAGTGTTTTGATGTTTGACAATGTTTTAGGGAGATTGTTGGTGAAATCGACCTGGGTTATGATTGACCAGACTCAAGTTTGACTCGAGTGATATTTTGATGTTTGACGATGGTTTGACCATTGTTTGACTATATGGTTGACATGGGGTTGACCATATGATGGAGAAGTTCAAGTCTTGTGTACTTGGCATGGAAAGTCCAAGTATGAGTCTTGACAAGGAAAAGTCCAAGCTTGAGTCTTGGCAATTGGAAAGTCCAACATGGATTGACAAGGAAAGTCCAAGCATGTGTCTTGGCAAGAGAAAGACTAAGCTTGAGTCTTGGCAAATGGAAAGTCCAACATGGGTTGACAAGGGAAGTCCAAGGGGTGATATTGGCGGCATAAAGTCCAAGGGTGGAGTCTTGGCAATATAAGTCCAATGGTTGGCGGCGTAAAGTCCAAGTGGGAGTCTTGGCAGCGTAAGCCCAATGTGCCTTCGCAAAATAGACCAACTTAGCATGGCAATAGTCGATGAAAGCACCTGAAGGCTAGCGTATGGATGAACACGTCATGGATGACTTGGAGGGATCCGATAGACGTGAGACTGACGAAGATGGCTAGAAGGCTTAGGTCCAGGCTAAGGGTGGTCTAGTAAGTATAAGGGTATCATACTTGGTGTTAAAACCTCATGGATGAGGTTATCAGTCAACTGATATTATGAGCAGTCAATTGATGGGAGTCGATTGGTGTTCGACTGTAGGAAATGGCCTGACAGTTGACTGTCAACATTAGGCAGTCGACTAATGGCTTGATCAGTCGATTGCTATAGCTGACAGTCAACTGATGGTCGATGTCACGACCACAGAAGGTTCCAGGGTCGACTGTTAGGGTTTGACAGTTAAGTGATGACTCGATCAGTCGATTGATGGTGTATCCGTTGGAACTTATCCAACGTGGCTCGGGCCATTGTGAGGCAACGACTACAGGAGCAGTCGACTGATGGTCTCAATCAGTCGACTGCTAAGCGAAATCCAGCCCGAATGATGGTCTTGTGGAGGAGGTTTTTGCCATGGTTTCTTAGGGCGATTTGGGGTGATTTACTGGTGCAATTTAGGGTCTCTAAGTACAACTCAAGCAACCAAACAAGCAAGCATCTAAAAGATCTTTGTAAAGTTTTCTTTACTTGCATTCTATTGTATTTGCTTGTATTTTTGTTGTATTACTATTGTAATCATTTTATGAGATTTCTCCGCCTCCGATTTGTTGTTGAGAAGGAGTATTATTGATTGTTAGTGGTGTTTGTATCGCTAGAGCTCATTCGAGTCCAATTCGTGGAGTAGGAACCCTAAGGTTTCGAATCACGTTATATCGGCGTTTCATTGTGTATTATTGTTGTTTGTTGTATTTCATTATTATTTTTTTGTATTTTTGCTGTGCTAATAATGATTGTAGACAAATACAATCAAATTTCGTCAAGCAACGATGAACGTGCTGTTCACCCCCCTCTAGCGCCGATCAATTCCCCAACAATACAAGCAAATACAAGTGAAATATACAAAACAATGTAAAGAAAACTTTATAACTATTGCTTTAGATGCTTGCTTATTGATTGCTTGAACCGAGCTTGAAGACCCTAATTTGTATCAACAAATCGCCTCAAAATCGCCCAAGAAATCGCTGCCAAATCCTCCTCCACGAGCTGCTTTTATAACCTTCATTTGGACTGGATTCGCGCCTGACAATCAATTGCCATAAGTGTTAGTATCAGCCCTTAGTGCCAATCATGAGATGATTGATTAGGGATCATATGTATCATATTTCATTAATAACAAACAAAGATTGATTATTATATTTACTTTATGCATGTGCTAGCCAAATAAATATAATAATGCCTTTGAATAGTGCGTTCTAATCTACAGTATATCAATTGGTAGAATTAATTATGAGAAGATGTAGAGAATACTATACTTAAAACATTTCTAGTCAAGTATTGTATTAATAGACAAAGGGATATATTGATACATTGAGACTAGCATGTAGGTCAATGGATGATTTGATCTCACAAGTCATGGATATGTGATATCACATTGACACATGAGTATATATATTAGAGAATATATGTACTGAATTGATCCGTCATGAGAAAGTGTCATGAATCGTTATATGAGTGTCATATACTTTTCTCATGTGACTATTGGTATGAATAGTCCTTAGACCTGAAGTTACTACGGTTCCCTACATAAGGAGTTATGTACTTTGGTATTGTCTAACATAACCCATAACAGGGTGCACTATAACGGCGATTACTGGGTATGTAACGAATCATGCGGAGGGATGTGAGTGATGTAGATGAGATCTATCCCTCCCATATGACAGGAGTGATATCTTTGGCCTCTTGATAGAGTATGACCACGAAATGTATGACCATGCTCAAATTAGTCAATATGAGATATTGAGCTCATTTGTTTGAGTGAGTCTACTTGGGGATTAAGAAATACAAAGATTGATAAGGGGATGACACGGTCTATGCCTCATTGATCGATCTAAGATATCAAAGATAGAAGGACACCATCATACATGATAATAGTCACAGAAAGGTTATCGAATCTCGACTTTCTTGTAACTTGGGTAGCAATAATGTATTGCTAGATGCCGCTCATTGCTTATGTGTCTAAAAGGGGATTTTAGACACATTGCCAACATTACAAGAGCCTATTGGATCACACATAAATGACATTCTATTTTGGAGATGGTTTCTTTGGTTGACTAAAAGAACAATTGAGAAAATGACCAAGACTTGAGTTAGACTCAAGCTGGTTAAACTTGAGTTAGACTCAAGTTAAACCATGGAAGATGATTCATCATGCAAAAGAATACCAAGGGTCTTGATATTCATGATGAGGAGATGAGAGGTTTTCATGCATTGATGAAAGAGAATACCATGGGTCATGGTATTCATTAGGAGATAAGGGAGTTGATGGCTTTGTGGCTAGGGAGGCTTTCAACATGAAAAGCTAGAGAGGCTTGGGTGTTTGGATGTGCAAGCCAAGAGCTCCTCTCCTTCTTTTCTTCCAAGTGTTCTTGGTGGTTTTCTAGGGTTGCTAGCACAACGTAACTCCAAAACTGTTGAGTGTCAGTGTGGATACCGTGGAGATACGGTTGTTCTTACCGTATTGAGATCCGAGAGCGCTTGATTAGTGAGATTGTGAAGAGCTCGCATCGAAGGTATACTTCTTCTTCTAGATAGGATCTAGATAAAGTAAGATAATCGAAATGACTTATATGTTTTCCATGAATCTCTGGAGGGATCTGGTTTATATTTTGTTTCCGCTACGATTGTACGAAGTATTTGCCCGCGCTATTGTGAATGTCACAATCCGAATTTTTCCCTACAATAAGGCCTCAGTTGACTGCTAACTGTACCGTTGTCTCAAAATGGACTTAATCCACTTAAACATTCAAGCCAACAGATACATTGACATTCGACTGCCATTACCCATCAGTCGACTGCCGAGGCTATAGCCGACTGACCAGTCGGCTACCGAGCGTTCTTCTCTCGTAACCTCGACCAGCAGTCGACTATCAGGGATGGCAGTCGACTGCTCAAGCCATCAGTCCAGTGCTCAATACTAGTAGTCGACTGCCATGACCTTTTGCTGCAGTCGAACCCTAGTCGACTCATGGTAGTCGACTGCTCATAACCCCAGTCGATTGCGAAGAGTTAACTCGGCTGTCAAGTGTCAAAACTATCACGCCTCGAGAGTATGCCCAGCCGAAAAGCAAACGGACGACATCTCCCCTATATATAACAACATATCCTGTTAATACAAGGCTCTTGGGCCCACAATAACCATAACATATACAAATATAAACATAACAACATAACAAAATGCAGCGGAACTAACACAACTCCAATACAAATCACACACCATGCATACCGGTATGACTAACACCAAATTAAACAAACACCGTAACAAAACCAAAAAAGAAAGGTACAACAACAGCAGTGTCCAACACTATAAAACATCGCATAAAACTAAATACATATCGAGAAGTACACGGAATACTAAAAAAACCCAGACCCTTGGGGTTGAGATGAGATTATGTCAATTAGAGGTGCTCCAAGTCCATCACGAAGTTGGCTATCTATTACTTGGGTGACAGAAAAACCCAGGGTCTGTGGTGGTGAGTATAACTCAGCAGTAATATGAGAGAACATGTATATATATCAAATATCACAAGTAATTCAACAATATAACTTATAGGTACGATAGGTATACATCAACATAGTATATGGATACATGCATATACTCCCTAAATAAAATGAACAGCGTAAAGTGCAGACATACCTGGAAGTCTGCTACGCTACATATATCCAACCCGAGCATATATCCACAATATACAACATGAAGAGTAATATTAATGCACACTAAAATCAGGATACAGGTCAAAGGTACCTATGGTCTTTCCAATAAGTATATAGGTATCCGACATAACCGTATAACAGATGTGAGTAGCATGTATGAAGATGATGTACAACCAAATGCATCAAGCATAGTACAATCAAATGCAACATCACAATAAGTATATATATATATATATATATATATATATATATATATATATATATATATATATATATATATATATATATATATATATATATATAGACTGTATATATATATATACTAATCACAATCATCCATATATATATATACATGCATAAATGTATATATATGACAATATGCAAAATGCCATAAGATACGACAATGCAGCATGCATGGTCATGCCTACACACCCCTACTCACTACCACGACTCCAGTGTGACCTAGGTGGCACGACATGACAACTGTCCCAACTCAACACCAACCACTGCTCTAGAGTGGCCGAGTGGGCAGTATGATCGAGTAGTATATGAGCGTAAAGAGCTTGCTACACAATAGGGGTCCTTGCTGCTGGCCACTCTGACTAATACTACCTATGAGTGGTCGAGTGCCACACACCCAGGACAACTGCACGCAACTCCAACTACCACCGTCTATAGTGGTAGAGTGCGGCACAACAAATACTCTGCCCTCACACCAGTTACTCCTCCATGAGTAACCTGAGAGGTAGGATAACTGACGACCCTCTCAACCACAAGGGAGACTATGTCATCAGTATGCATGCAAATGATATGAATGTAGTCACACATATAGACATCTACCACAAACTTTCTATTCTACCGAGAGTCATACCAATTTGATCAACACACTCTTTATCTTGCAGAGAGTCGTACTCAACTGATCATAACACTCTCTATCCTGTAGAGAGTTATACCAATCTGATTGACACACTCTCTATCCTGCAGAGAGTCATACTCAACTAATCATAATACTTTCTATCCCGTAAAGAATTATACGAATCTGATCGACGCACTCTCTATCCTGCAGAGAGTCGTACTCAACTGATCATAACAAGTTAGGACTACCGGTCCATAGCGACGCACTAATCACAAATCACCCGACCATTTACACAGCACATGATCGGTAGTAAACATGCAATATAAGGGTGTTGGAATCAATCCTACGTTCAGGACCTTATTTACCCATGGATGCCCTTTTACCTAATTTACAAATCAGGTCATCATTCGTACTCCACTATTTACACATAACTAAACATTTATAAGTTTACTTTACATCACATCTGTAACTCCTAATCATGATGAGAAAAAATGTGATAACAACAACAGAGCATATATAACCAAAGACAAAGTATCAAGCACAAGAATAAATAAGAGCGGGGTCAAGGTAATATGATCATATATCTAAATCTGCATACAACAACAACTACCTGACCATGGTAGGAAATTACTCACCTGTTAAATAGCTCCGCTAGCTGTCCATGCGTCCAAGCATCGGTCACTTACCAAAATTCTGCAAGACAACAAGAACTACACTTAAGTTCTAACATACGATAAATGACAAAATCGAATCCTACATCGATCTCATATTCAAATCAATTGTCTCAATACTAATTAAAGTCTCGATCACACATCCAATATCACTTCGGCTATATCACTGTAAGTATACACACTAGATCCAATTAACAATTCACAATAATCCAAATCAACACTCCAATCAACAGTTACTACTTCCCTTCCACATATCATTGTTCACCAATCTTTCAGTATCAACCAACACCGTAAACATGAAAAAACTCATCCATAACTATTAATCATCGAATCAATACTAGTTCAACTATAACATAGTATACATCCATAATTACAATACTTAACTTACAACTTTCCTATACTGCATATAACTCCAACATTAGCATAATCACCACCATAATATTAGATCAAGATTCACTTACCTCACTATTCGAATCAACCACAATCGACTCCTTGATATAAAAGAAACTCCGATCAGCACCGATCAATGGAACTATGGTCAAGTGCAATCTCAACTCCAATGCAATTAGTACCTACAACCGAAATAGCATAAGACTTCTGTTGATCTATTCCCTTCCCACTCAATCCAATCAGTAGAAGATAAACAACACTTACCTCTTCTTCTCCAGCGGCAACAACAGCAACCTAATCCCACGAACTAGCAGGTAAAATGAAGCTACCAAAACAAAATCAATCACCATCAAGGGGAAGATTGCACTGGACTGTTGATCGAGCCCCCAATTCTGCCCTATTCGTCGGAAACAGACAACTGCCACACAACATAAATTGAGCTCAACCGGAATCCACAACTAGGTATAGATCTCATCCAAGGTAGCAAGAAAGAATAAACCCTTACCTAGCTCCGATGACCACCGGTCATCATACTACCCTCAAACCGGCACTCTGCTCACTATCGCTGCCTAGTCGCTGCTAGGCCACCATCTGCTCCGACAGAAATCTCAGCCCCAGATTAGCACATGGTGCTTACTCCACCGACCCCAACTCCCGACCACGAGCACGCTCACCGCCAGCGCAGGCCTCCAGCCGTGCACACCCTCCGCCCAAATCTAAGCTTCCAGCCACTCCTACCCTCCCGATTCCAGCCCATTTGCGAAGACTGTCGAGGACGTCGATCGTCACTTGTAGAGGAGAGGGAGAAGAAAACACGAAGAGGAGGTGAGGAGTTTTGGCGACGGGAAGATGAGAAGAGAAGTTGTAGAGGATAAAGCTCAGAGAATGCTTGTGCTGAGTAAAAACTGCATGTGATGATGAAAACGCCGAGCCATTTGGCGTTATGAAGGGGAAAATGGGTCGGGTTTGTTTAATGGATTGGGCTTAAAAACTCTATAAGCCATTAACTCTAGATCTATTCAACTAACCCATAAGATTAAATCTAGGTTATATATATATATATTCACTGTGGTATTTTACAAAAAATACTTGACCAATCGACTAGTCCAAAGTCTCAGTCGACTAATAACCCCAACCATGAGGTTTAACCCCAAGTATGATGCCCTCATACTTGCTAGACCACCCTTAGCCTAGACCTAAACCTTTTAGCCACCTTCGTCAGCCTCACGACTATCGGATCCTTCCAAGTCATCCATGACTTGCTCATCCATATGCTAGCCTTAAAGTGTTTCCATCGGCTATTGTCATACTAAGTTGGTCTACACCACCAAGACACATTGGGCTTACGCTGCTAAGATTACCGCTTGAACTTTACGCTGCCAACCATTAGACTTATGCTGCCAAGACTTCCACTTGGACTTTACGTTGCCAATATCAACCCTTGGACTTTCTTTGTCAACCCATGTTGGACTTTTCAATTGCTAAGACTCAAGCTTGGACTTTCGCTTGCCAAAACCCATGCCAAGACTCATGCTTGGACATCCCATGCCATGTATCCATGACATGGACTTTCCCATTGCCAAGTGTCTCCCTTGGACTTTCCATGTCAAGTACCCATGACTTGGACATTCCCATGACAATCACATTGTCATACATTTCGTCAAACATCAAAATACCGCTCGAGTCAAACTCGAGTCTGGTCAATCGTAACCTGGGTCGATTGCACCAACAATCTTTCCTTTTTTGATATTTTACAAAAACCATAAACACCTTTGAGTTAAGCCACCTAACTTAAATCTCTTTACCAATTCTTCCAAATTGGTAATTTCAAATTCTCCCATTGATTTTCCCATCAATTCTCTCCCTTTTTGACATACATAAAAAATATTTTCCCCAAGGGTGTCAATGTCTCATATCCCAATGAGATCTTACAATCTCCCCTTAGTCCAAAAACATCTAGGATATTTTCACTCTTCCTAGTGATAAGTGTTAGTGTCAGCCCTTAGTGCAAATCATGAGATGTAGTTCCAATCATGGGATGATTGATTAGGGATCATGTGTATCATATTTCATTAATAAAAGGCAAGGATTGTTTATTATATTTACTTTATGCATGTGCCAGCTAAAATAAATATAATAATGCCCTTGAATAGTAGGTTCTAATCTATAGTTTATCAATTGGTAGAATTGATTATGAGAAGCTGTAGAGAATACTATTCTTAATATTCCTAGTCAAGTATTAATATACAAGGGCGATATTAATACATTGAAACTTGTATGTAGGTCAATGGATGACTTAATTTCATAAGTCATGGATATGAGATATCACATGGACACATGGGTATATATATTGGAGAATATATATATTGAATTGACCCGTCATGAGAAAGTATCATGAATCGTTATATGAGTGTCATATACTTTCTCATGTGACTATTGGTATGAATAGTTCTTAGACCTGAAGTTACTACGGTTCCCTACATAAGAAGTTATATACTTTGGTATCGTCTAACGTCATACCGTAACTGGGTGCACTATAATGGCGATCACTGGATATGTAACCAATTATGTGGAGGGATGTGAGTGATGTAGATGGGATCTATCCCTCCTATATGACAGGAGTAATATCTTTGGCCTCTTGATAGATTAGAACCACGAAATGCATGGTCATGCTCAAATGAGTCAATATGAGATATTGAGCTCATTTGTTTGAGTGAGTCTACTTGGGGATCAAGAAACATAAAGATCGATAAGGGGATGACACGGTCTATGCCTCATTGATCGATCTAAGATATCAAAGATAGAATGACACTGTCATGCATGATAATAGTCACGGAAAGGTTGTCGGATCGCGACAATCTTGTAACTTGGATAGCAATGATGTATTGCTAGATGTCGCTTATTGCTTATGTATCTAAAAGGAGTTTTAGATACATTGTCAATGTTACAAGAGCCTATAGGGTTACACACAAGTGACATTTTGTTTTGGAGATGGTTTCTTTTAGTTGGACTAAAAGGACAATTGAGCATATGACCAAGATTTGAGTTAGACTCAAACTGGTTAAACTTGAGTTAGACTCAAGTTGAACCATGGAAGATGATTCATCATCATGCATGATTAATTTGATTAATTATGTATGGGAATACCAAGAGCCTTGGTATTCATGATGAGAATTCATAAAGGAGAATACCAAGGGTCTTAGTATTAAGAGATGTCTTAATGAGGATTAAGGGCATTGATGGCTTGAGCATAAAATGGGTTTTGTGCTCAACGTGGATGATAATTTGGGTTGTTCTTGTGTTTGGGTGTGCAAGCCAAAAGGGCCAAGAGAAAGAGTTCTCTTATCTCCTCCTTCCTCTCCTTCTTCTTCCAAAAGAGTTCTTGGCATTTTGCTAGGGTTGCTAGCACAACGTGACTCCAAAGCTAGTATGGGTGTCAGTTTGGATACCATAGATATACGGTTATCCTTACCGTATTAAGATCCGACAGTGTTTGGAAAAGCGGGATTGCGAAGGGCACGCACCGAAGGTATATTCCTCATCTAGATAAGATCTAGACTAGATTAAAGAAAACGATTTATATAGTTTTGCATGAATCTCTGGTGGGATCTAGTATAATTATTGTTTTCGCTGCGGTTGTGCGAAGTATTCGCTCGCGATGTTGTGAACATCAGATCCGAAGTTTTTCCCAACAATAAGTCCCATATCACTAAAGAGAGGCTATCCTCAAACTCTCCCAATTTCCAAATTGGGCATCTCACATTCTCCCATTTTCCAAAATTCTTCCCATCATGAGGAAGAACACACCCATCATTCCATGATAAATAACCTCCTCCTAAAGGCTTGCTCCCCCTTGACCATTACACCAACAATATCTTTGGAGAGTCCCTAAGCCTATAGGAACACTAAACCATCAAAATTAAGGTCGAAAGTTCAAACTTGAACTTTCACACATCTTAAAATTGATACACACCCAAACGACTCTCCTAATCTATATCCAATGTATTTTCACCCTTTTCAATGTTTTTCAAAGCATATCCTAGGATTAGGAGTACTTAGGGTAGCCTAACATAGCTGAAACATGGGCTAAACATCCTTGTTTACTCGAAATCAGGCTTGACAGTCGACTTTGTCAGTCAGCAGTCGATTGCCCTTGACGCCAGTCGATTGCATAAGTGACCGTCGATTGATTTCTGCAAATACAGAAATTCAGTATTCAAAAATCAAAATTGAGAAATACATAAGTAAAAATATGTATTTTAAAAAAATCTTGAAAATTCATACGTACATTACTTATAACAAATAAAATGGGTGAAAAATATTTAAAAATTAAATTACCCATTAAATAGTAAGTTTGATACAAAGTTCAAAACCATTGAAAAGTTCAATGTTTTGGCCCTACTTTGTATCAACTCTCTCAATGGTGACTTCTATTAAAAGATATACTTCACCAAAGTTTTCTAAAATGATTTTAAAATGCTTTTGAAAACCTATATTGGATCATGATCAATGGGCTCAATGCACATGACTTACACATTAGCTTTCCACATAATTCACCTATGGTATAAGATGAGTTTGAGTTCATCTAGATGTAAAAACTATGCACCTTGAACTTAACTCATTTCCTAGCATCTCATATGTGTCTAGGGTGTTTGAAAACACACACATGTCAATTTGATAAGAGATGTGAGTTTTGGTTATCATGCATTTTCTAGGCAATACTATTTGATTCCCTTATGCATGAGACTTTAAATCATGCCATTGTTCTTAATTCAATTTTATTAATGCATGAATTATCATGACATAAATAATAACATAAATAAGCATTGCCAAAATCATGATGTCATGACATAAAAATGAACCTAAGCACTATCATGACATATTATATGATAAAAATAAATATGATGTCATGATATGTTATATGATAATCAAAGTATGACAAATAAAAGGTATAGGTATAACAATACCTAAGTTTTAATATTGATTGTAATTTGTTATTATTAAGTTCATTTTGTCATATAATCACTTATCCCCCAAGTGTGCCAAAAATTCAAAATGACACACCAAGACCTCTAAGCTTAATTTGTGCCAATTTGATCAATTTTTTAAACTTCTCAAATGATATTGGTACATCCTAAAATCCTTTAGGATATAAGATCAAATTTATTTCCAAGGTACTCATAATCTTGAAAATGACCTAAAGTGTCACCTTTACCATGACTAGGTTAACTACTCATCCATTTAAAGTTAGCACAACCTAACCCATTTAGCGTAGATCGATCACGCTCCTAGGAACCCAATACCTATTTGATCTTCTTGGATTTACTAGGTATTCCTTAGGGATAACTTCTCTAGATACCCTCCTAATAATCCTTCTAGACTTGGTAACCTTTGTCATTTGGGTCTTACCTAGGTTAACTCTAGGGGTGACTCCCCTTGTAACCTTCTTATTGATCTCCCTATGTTTCATGGAAACCTTGGCTATTAGGCACTTGCCTTGGTTAACCTTAGGATGACTTCCCTATTAACCTTGGCTTTTCTAGACCTAGTACTAGTTCCATAATCGAATGAAACATTGTGATAGGTAGGTTTTGCTAGTGTCATCTCTTATATATATATATATATATATATATATATATATATATATATATATATATATATATATATATATATATATCGAGTATTGATATGCAAGGACAATATTAATGCATAGAGACTAACATGTAGGTCAATTGATGACTTAATCTCATAAGTCATGGATATGTGATATCAAGTTGACACATGGGTACATATTAGAGACTATGTATTGAATTGACCCGTCATAAGAATGTTTCATGGGTCGTTATATGAGTGTCATAAACATTCTTATGTGAATATTGGTATGAATAATCCCTAGACCTGAAGTCATTATGGTTCCCTACATAATGAGTTGTATATTTTGGCTTCGTCAAACGTCACCTATAACAAAGTGACTATAAAGGCGATCACTGGGTATGCAATAAGTTATGCATAGGGATGTGATGTAGATGAGATCTATCCCTTCCATATAACGGAAGTGATATCTATGGGCCCCTTGATAGAGTAGGAGTGTAGGACTGCTAAAATGCATGATCATGCTTAAATAAGTCAATATGAGATATTGAGCTTATTTGATTAAGTAGTTTACTTGGAGATCAAGAAACTCATGATTGATAAGAGGATGACACAGTATATGCCTCATTGATCAATCTAGATATATCAAGAATAGAAGGACTGAGTCATAGAAGATAGTAGTCATGGAAAGGTTATGTCAGATCTCAACATTCTCGTCACTTGGGTAGCAATGATAAGATGTCGCTCATTGCTTATGTCTCTAAAAGAGTTTTAGAAACATTGCTAACGTTATGAGAACCTATTGAGTCACACACTCAGGACATATGAGTTGGAGATGGCTCATGTGATGAGCCATTGGGCCATCGGATTGAGTCTAATATAGATTAGACTCATTGAGTGGAACTCAAGGTATACCCAATGAATTTGACCCGAGTTAGACTCAAGTCAAATTTGTATTGAGTAGGACTCAAGATATACTTAATGAATTTGACCTGAGTTAGACTCAAGTCAAATTCGGATTGAGTGAGACTCACCATTAAGAAGGGTTGCATGATCATTACGATGAGATTAATGAGTTATTAATTCCATGGAAACCCATAGTCACAAACCCTTCATATTCAATGGTATAAAAGGGATTAGATGAGACTTAGTATTTTTGGTGGTTATTTTTGTAGACTCTTGAGTGTGATCTTCTTCTCCTTCTAGTTCTACCTCCTTAGCTGAACCAATATCTTGTGGCTTTCACCATAGTTTGGTTCCTCTTCATCTCATGGTTCATGTGGATACCGTGGAGGCGCGAACATCTTGACCACACTGAGATCTGGACACCTTGCACACAAGTGTTGCTGACGGAATTGCGAAGGGCTCGCATCGAAGGTAACTATGAATCTCATAGGAGAGAATCGATCAAATGAGTATGGTTTCCGCATGAATCTATGGGGGGATCCTATTTTTCCGCTGCTTATGTGCCTGTAAAATATTTTCGAGCGCGTATGGATTCCCTACAAACTTATCTACCTTGGACCTAGGCTTGTGACTCAAGCCTTTCTTGCTCATAGATAAGTCTTGCCTCCTAGACTCTAGGCTTTGACCATTTGACACTTATATTTGATTTTGTATTTTTCTAAGGGTCTTTTTCATTTTCTCAAGTTTTGACCTCAAAACTTGATTTTCTAACTCTAATTGCTCAATTTTTGAATTTTGATTTAGTCTTTAGGCATTACCATTTCCTCTAGACATATGCCTACCTCTCTTAGGGTTAATGCCTAAATGATTTTCTACCCTTTTAATGGACTCCCTAGGTAAAATGAATCTAGTGTTATTATTTCTAGACTTGTCCTTGGACCTACAATCAAAATGTTTAGCTCCTAAGCAATAAAGTCTATTTCTAGCATGCTCTTTATGATAAATTACAAGTGAATTAAAAGCATATTTTTTTCTATTACTTAAAGAAGGTGCATTATTGAATTTTACCTTAGGGTTTGCCTTAGAAACTCTCCCTACATGTGACGCTCCTTCTTGGCCCTTCTTCCTCCCCTTAGAGCATTGACTCCTATAATGCCCCGGTTGTTGGCACTTGGAGCACACCACGTGCTTCTTGCTCTTCTTAATTGGGGCACTAATATCTTCGAACTTTGATGCTGGTTGAGCGTTCTTTTGACTTTCTTCGGACACTTACTCTTGTATTATCCGACTTCCCTACACTCAAAAAAAATTATATGATCTTTATTTTTAATTGAATTGCTTGAGTTATCTAGGTCGATAGGGGAATTTTGATCTTGTCCTTGGCTCTCGAAGGTAGAAGCTTCCTCTTGCTCTTGCCCTTGCTCTGATGATCTAATCTCTTCCCCCTCAATCCTATAAGTGGAAACTTCCTCTACTTCTTCCTCTTCCACCGATCCGGAAGTTGACTCCTTCTCAACTTCTGACTCCTCACTTTCTTGTGAGGATGAGCTTGTTTCTTCGATCTCCTTCGATTGAGCCGATGAGCATTCTTCTTCTTCTTGGATCGGTTGTGGGTTCTCATGGAATCTTGCCACTTGGCTCTATAGCTCCTTGGCATCCATGTACAAGAGTTTAATCAATTAAGAGTTTAATTACCTTCTTATTTTTCTCGAATTCTTGGATTTGTTCCTCGGTCCACTTCTTCATCTTGAGGAATCCTCCCTTTGGCCCTCTTGGATAATTGAATCCTTCCATCAAGATGACCCATTCTTCAAAGTTCCTCATCATCATGAAGTCTTCAATCCTTGCCTTCCAATAATTGAAGTCTTCTTGTCCATAGAGCGTGTATGGAATTGGGGTGTTGATGTCCCATCCCACTTTTTCTTCAAACTCCAACCTTCTTCCTCTAGGAAATCGGTACGTCACTAGAGAGGGGGGGGGGGTGAATAGCGTGTACTTTGTGTAGATGAAAATCGATTGCATGCTTACTACAAAATTTGTTATGCACAGTAGATATACAAATAATAAAGCAATAACAAAATACAAGCACAACAAAACACGCGATATAACGTGGTTCGGAACCTTAGGATTTCTACTCTATGGATTGGGCTAGAATGAGCACTAGCGATGCCAAACACTACTAATAATCAAATATTCCTTCCCGACAACAAGTCGGAGGCGAAGAAATCTCGTACAAAGGTTCTTACAATAATAAGTAACAAATACAAGTGAAATACGTAAAATAATGTAATGAAAATTTTACAACTTTTACTTTGGATGCTTGCTTGTTGATTGCTTGAACTAAGCTTGAAGACCCTGATTTGCACTAGCAAATCACCTCAAAATCGCCCAAGAAATCATTACCAATCATTCTCCATGAGCTTCTTTTATAACCTACATTTGGGTTAGATTCGCGTCAGGCAGTCGACTACCTTAAGACCCCAGTCGACTGCCAACAGTATCGTTGTCTCACAATGGACTTAATCCATGTCGATATTCAAGCCAATGGATACACTGACAGTCGACTGCCATTACCCATCAGTCGACTATCGAGGTCGTAGCCAATCGCCACCGACATCGAGCATTACGCTTTGCCAGAACCTCAACTAGCGATCGACTTCCATCTATGGCGCTTGGATCGCTCAAGCTCGATCGATCGCCTAATACTTCCAATGATCGCCATGACCTTTTACCGCAGTCGAACCCTAGTCGATTGACGACAGTCAACTGCTCAAAACTCCAGTTGACTGCCAAGAGTCAACTCGGCTGTCATGTGTCAAAACACTTGACCAATCGACTGGTTCAAAGCCCCAGTCGACTGATAACCTCAACCATGAAGTTTAACCCCAAGTATGATGCCCTCATACTTGCTAGACTACCCTTAGCCTAGACCTAAGCTTTTTAGCCACCTACGTCATCCTCACGCCTATCGAATCTCTTCAAGTCATCCATGACTTGTTCATCTATACGCTAACCTTTAGGTGTTTTCATCGGCTATTGTCATGCTAAGCTGGTCTACATCGCCAAGACACATTGAGCTTACGCTGCTAAGACTACCGCTTAGACTTTACGCCATCAACCATTGGACTTATGCTGCCAAGACTCTCGCTTGGACTTTATGCCGCTAATATCAATCCTTGGACTTCCCTTGTCAATCAATATTAGACTTTCCAATTGCCAAGACTCAAGCTTGGACTTTCTTTTGCCAAGACCCATGCTTGAACTTTCCATGCCAAGACTCATGCTTAGACTTCCCAGGCTAAGACTCATGCTTGGACTTCCCATGCTAAGTACCCATGACTTGAACTTTTCCATTGGTCCCATTTGGACTCTCCATGCAAAGTACCCATGACTTAGACTTTCCCATAACAATCACATTGTCATATATTTTTGTCGAACATCAAAATATCACTCCAGTCAAACTCGAGTCTGGTCAATCGTGATTTGGACCGATTGCACCAACATTTTTAAGAGGCATATTAGATATGTTGGTGCAGTGGGCACCAAAGTCGAACCGGTATTTTGATTATGGCAAAAGGCTCAATAGTTAAGAGTATATTTGTTATCTTACGAGCTCAATTAAGTGTGCAGAAATGCTAAAGTTGAGCGGAAGGTCTGCGACACCCGGTGGGAACCGAGGTGGTCGGGCAACGCCAGAGGGACTTCGGAGGAAGCCGAGGTACTCGGGTGAAGACCGGAAGTGAGGCTACAAGGTAAGCTCGTGTGAAAGCGAAGCAAGGTCGTTAAGCGTAGATCCGACCCAATACCTCCAATGGAAGGTCTAGGTCGAGATCAGATGGTTAGAACCATCGTACTTTATATTTTAAGCTAACTTGTACTGCAGTCCAAAACCCTTTGACTACAGTCAACTGCTAGTCAAGTTCCAGCCTCGAGAAGAGCTCGAATTTCAAGGGGGTGAATTTGGACTTGACTCGTGTTTTGGTACAAAGGGTGATGTGGCATCAAGGTGGACATCCAAAACCATCACCAAGCTTCCTTGTGGTGGACGCCCAAAATAAGGTGAGTTGGCACAAGATGGTTGGCTCCCATGATGTGGCACAAGTTGAATGGCTCCAACAAGTTGGCGCCCAAGGAGGTTGGAGGTGGCACAAGGTGGTTGGATGAAACACCTCATCCTCAAGTTGGCGCCCAAGGAGGTTGGAGGTGGCACAAGGTGGTTGGATGAAACACCTCATCCTTGAGTTGGCGCACAAGGAGGTTGGAGGTGGCACAAGGTGGTTGGATGAAACACCTCATCCTTGAGTTGGCGCACAAGGAGGTTGGAGGTGGCACAAGGTGGTTGGATGAAACACCTCATCCTTGAGTTGGCGCAAAGGATGTGGATGAACAAGTCTTGGGGGATAAGAACCTCACCTTGGACACTACCTATGTCTAAATTCATAGATCAATATCCATAAATAGACATGTTCAAGCCAAGCAAATAACAAGAATTCAAGAGCTCTCAACACGCCGTCGTAACGTCGCTACTACTACTCACATTTGCTACGACGAAGTGCCGCCGACAACGAAAGCTACATCTTCTACTTATAAGAGTTGTCGGTATATTTATTTAAGTTCTACTTCTTTAAATTGTCTTTGTGCTTTAATCGTAACAAGGAAAGGGGGAGTGTCCCTTTGCCTTGATTTCTTTTTGTAATCGTTGCTCCTACCTCCAACGAGGAGGAGTGGTTTTAGTGAATTGCCCTCCGTACGTGATCAAGGATCACTAGGGCCGTGGATTAGCAATCGAAAGATTGTGAACCACGTAAAAATATCTTGTCTACTTTATATTTCCGCTGTGCATTCTCTACTTGCTTTTTACTTATTGCAAAAGTTTTTTAACGACATCGTATCGCTATTCACCCCCCCCTCTAGCGACACTTTCGATCCAACAAGATATGCTTCAATAACAGGAGTTACTATGTATATCCCAAATTTAAGTGGTATCTTTTTCCTCCACCTCTAAAAGGGACTCAAGAAGCAATTCTTCTGTGTTCTATTCTCAATTGTTTGTCTTGACACTGATCTTACTTGCTCTTCATTGTGTTCTAACTTTCAATGAGACAAAGGGGATATTGGAGTTGTAGATTGCTATCATTGAGCCCAAACTTCTTAAAGGTTTGTTTAGAGAGGCTTTGATAGAGTTGAGCCTTTGAGAGCCCATAAGTGCGCTTTGTTGACACCTGAAATGTTTAAACATGCTGATTCTTCACGTTGCAAACATGGACATTTTGTCCTCTTCAATGAGGCGGCAGTGTTACAATCCTTAAAACCTAGATCTGAGGTCCTACTTCCTATATATAAAGAGTGAGGAAGACATGGAGTTGGCATGCAAGTAGAGGCACCATGAGATCAATGTCCCTCAAGAGCCAACGTTGCCTCAAGTGCTTTAAACTATTTGAGTTTGATAGGCATGCTGTAGGCTATAATCCCTATGGTGGTCATGCCCAGAGTTTCTTTATTGGAGGCCCCTAGCCAAATAGATGTTGCTGCCATTTCTTTCTTTGCCAATGTCGTAAAGTTTGATGCCAAGGTTGTGAAATATGAGGATACATGGAGCTTAAAGAGGCTTAGCTCACTAAGTACAGACACAACCTGCCCCACCTAAAGAAAGGGAAGAATGCCACCGAGACAATTTCTAAAAAAATATAGAATCATCATATTAGCGGTTTCCTCCGATTGTTCTTATCAGTGAGAGAGATAAATCATGATCTCAAGTGGTAAGTGCAACGGAGGAGATCGGTCGATAATTCAGGACGATGAAATTCTCGAGAATTGATCTATGTCTATTTAAAAATTACTCCTTTGCACCTATCAACTGGAACAACTTTAGAGGCTTGAGGCAACTTCTAAGATGCATGCCATTGCTAATGGATCATGTTGGCCAAATGATGTTTTTCTTGTGGTTGGATTATACTACATTACGTTGATAGTTTAGCAATATAGGTTAAATTTGGTGTATATTTGATGACGTTGCATCAAGTATGTAGTCACGCTTGAATGGCTTTGGACCTCGAGGGAAGGATCAAGTGTGTAGTCATGCTGGAATGGCTTTGAACCTTGAGTGAAGAAAGCTCCGATCAAGAGGATGTATGAAGTACCTGTGAGTGGAGAGCTTATATTATGGACTCGAGGAAAAAAAGGTTTGAACTTGGAAGACACTCTTATGTAGATTTGTTTAGGATGATTATCATTCACAGTTTGAAATCATTAATTACAATTTGATTCCTAGTTCAACACATTTCAAAATTATTATTATTATTTATTAAAAAAAATATATAGAATTTTTTGAAGAGGTTTCATGCACCAGATTGTCTCTTTGAAGAACTTTGACATAACAATAAATTTACTATTATGTGAATAGAAAGTCTCTTGTAAAGTAGAGTAAGACTACATATAATAGACTCTTTTTTTAGACTCCACATTGGTCTGAATTTCGTATATTAGACTGTCTTTTTTTAATTTTAAAAAATAAAAAAGATTGCACTTATTTAAGTTGCTTACATATCCCCTTAAGGTATATGGGAAATCAAAGTCCATATAATTTGTTTACCTTTTTACCCTTATTATCTTAGGAAGTGACGTTGTTACTCACTTCCATTTCTTGCTTCAATAGTGATAGTTTCTTTGATATCAAATTCTTCTACCTTAATATTAAAAAGTTGTATTCTTTGTATATTTTTTTTTTCAGTTCTTATCTAATTATCAAGTAATATTTGTGCTTTCAAAGAATCAGGAGATAAAATAGATCATCGTTCATTCAATATATTATCTCCAAAATTAAAGATCTATTCTATAGTGATGATTAACAACGAATAAATTACAATTTCTTTTGCTATGATGGAGATGATAGAAAAACTTTGAATCTTCTGTGACCATCATGGTAAAATATTGAAATCACTTCGCTATCTATTTAATTAAAATCAAAAGAAGTTGTAAAATAATACTCAAGTTTCTATCTGAAACTTGAGGATCCTTGTGGATGCTTCGTTCATTCTTTTAATAAAAAGTTATGCTTTTGTAAGTTTTGAACTACTACTAATATTTTGAATTTCAAATATGTTAGTTTGTAATCCATATTTTACTATGTTCTTTATAAATATGATATAAATTATTTTTAGTATTTTGTATAATATTAGCAGAATAAAGAGAAGAATAATATTTTAATAGAATTAAAGTTTAATAATACATAATTAACATTTAAAATACATTAGGATCGATGTGTTAGAGGGAGGTGAAAAGTACACTTTTTCATCTTTAGATTTTTTTAAATCTTTTCTACAATGTTAGTAGATAATGGATATAAAGTAAAAGAACAAAGGAAAGATATTTTTTACATGTTTTAGCAACTCTTTGGAGTTCCTACTCTATGGCTATACCTCGAACGCGAGCACTATTATTTTTCTCATTTTTGGATACCTTTCAAAGGCTAAGAAATATCTTACAAATTATGATCACAAATGAAAAGAAAATAAAGAATGATTAGGAGAAATAGCAAACTTAAATACAAGAACACTTGATCACTTTGGATATCCTGAATGTGTAGCCCCCATCTGAGTGTCCGGAAGCCTTTTGGGCGCCTGGATCATCGTTGACTCTGCTCTAGCTTTATCCATATGTCGATTGAATTTGGATTGCACCTTTCTGGGCACTTGAAACTTGGTCAATTTTGATTCATGGACCATTGGATGTGGATATACCTTGGGGTTGATTTTGAGCACTCGGATCTGAATTAGGGTGCCTAGAACTGTTTACCTCACTTGGAATAACTCTAGTTGCATGTTTTACCTGCTAACTTATAGCAAAGGTTAGCCACACATATAATACATCTTGTATAGGGTCTTTTAGATCTACTAAGCTTGTCTAGTACTTAGTCTATCCTGACTTACCGAGACTTCTCACTTGCTTTGAGTTTACTCCTCCATGACTTCTCACTTGTTAAACATTCGGTCCCGATTAGTTTGGACTTTCTCTTGCCTAAGGCTCACTCTCTAGAGCTTTCCCTTACCTAAGGTTCACTCCCTAGGGCTTTCCTTTGCCTAAGATTTACTCCCATAGGATTTTCCTTTGCCTAAGGTTCACTCCCCTTATTTACAAGCATCATATACAAACTACAATAGTAAATTATGATGTCTTTATTTTTAAGAGTCAAAACCTTATACACATGTATCAATAAACCTTATTACATACAATAAATCAAAAGTGCATATGTTCATTAATATAGAGTATTATACCAAATACAAACTTCCACTAAATGAGTACTTTATCAAAAGAAAAAAAACTCTTATATTCAACACATACTGATGAAACACCTTGGATGACAAACCCTTGGTGAGTCGATCCACTAACATGGAATCTATCCTTATATTCTCTTCACTGCTTGACCATTGTGAACTCTTTCTTTAATTACCAAAAACTTTATATCGATGTGTTTAGATTTCAACAAACTATGGTTATTTTTGGAATATAATTTTATAGTTTTATTATCATACTTGATCCTTAATGGTCTGTCAATGCCCTTAATGATATGTAATCCTTTGATGAGGTTCTATAGCTATATTCCATAGTTGAACACTTCATAGCAAGATATGAACTCTACCTTCATCGTGAAAGTTGCTATAAATATCTATTTGACACTTTTTCATGATATATTTTCTCCTGCCAACATGAAAACATAATCTAAGATGGATCTCCTACTATCTAAGCATTCAGTAAAATTGGAGTTTGAATATTTAATGATCTTCAAATGATATGATCTTTGATAACTGAGCATGCAGTCCTTAGTTCTTTGCAAATAGTGTATAACCCTTTTTATAACTTTTCAATACTCTAATATAGGGTTGCTCAAATATTTGGCTAATATCTGCACAATGTATGCAAGATCTGGATGCATACATACTTGAGTATATATCAAACTCCTTACTATCGATGCATAAGGGAATTGTCTTTATCACGCCAGGAGTCCCCCATTTGAAAAATCCGCAAAGATCTCCACATGCGGGTGACAATACCAATTTTATACAAGGCCTACACGGCCACTATACATCGGTCAACACGACCGGAATCATACCACATCACACGCAGATAATAATAAGGCCTCAGGCCAACAAATCTAGGTAAACAAAAGTCTACTCTAACTAGACTTACCCCTTCTGCCATCTGGGCAGGAATACTCAACCGAAATCCAATCGAAATAAAAATCCGATCAAAGGTCCCTAAGGACATACCAAAACATCCACAGGTACAAATATCCAACTCCAGTCCTAAACATATATTCTAATCCAAATACCCAAAACCGTAAAACAATAAAAAAATACACTTCCACGACGAGGGGTTTGGCGGTGGACTCTCATGTGACTCCATCCTCGAAATAGATATAAATCAGCGGGGTGAGTTCAAGAACTCTGCGGATACTAGTCGATATGAATAGTAAGAAATAGCTAACAATACTAATCATGCGATCTGAGTCTCATATATATGGTAAGCAAGAAATAAATGCAAAAGGATGTACTCACAGTCTCCTACCACGATATAGGAGCATGTGCCCTACTATAAGAGATAAAGTCATCACCATATAAGAATATGAATCACTGTATGCATGTCAATCATATGCAACATCCAAGGCATCAATACAATAATGCAAAGAAACAATACAAATGCGATCCATGCAAAAATGCATGCCGTAAATGACATGGTCACCCCGACGCTACCACCGCTCACACGCTGATGGTGAAGACGAGTGGGTAGGGCTATGACAACTGTGCACTCTGCCATCACTGCTCCTGAGTGACCGAGTGGACAGGATGCTGTCGGAGTACACCTATCCTCCTGCCCCAAACATAGTGGGGGAGCTAAGCTCTCATCTCCCGGTGTCATAGGCCCGAGGAGGGATCCCTGCCCGCTACCACGCTGCCTCGACGCTACCCATGAGCCGTCCAGCGGAGCCTGACAGAGCAACTCCACACACCCTCCTGATGTACCACTAACCCATGAGTGGCAGTGTGTGCAGGCCATGTAACTAGCTGCGGGCTCAACAATAATGGAACCCCGTCCAGCCAGCATGCAATCATGCAAGATGGTGCATGATACTAAAGCATGTAAATCCAACTACAAATATCCATCCGAATAATATGCAAAATCAATAAGTGCATATAACTGATCCAAGCAACCATGATCCAAATAAAACAGGGAAGATATAATCATACTGATCAAATGCATGTAGCAAGTAGGCACAAATCATACTAGGCATATAAACATGAAAAGTATTGCATGCTATCCTAACTAACATATCAACTTGACTATATCTAAAAGATAAGTCAAAGTACCCGCCTGAATATATATCCGCAAGAATGAAAATGTCACGACCGGGGACCTGCCTCGTGACCGAAACCTGCATATAGCATAACTATAGTTAAGCACCAAAAAGCAATTCAACAACAAATCGAATACTTAATCGATTTCCTTTATAACCCAATTAACCCAATTAATTCCTAATCCTCCAAATATCATACCGATCAACCGAATACCATCCGAATCAGCCCAAATCGACCAATCAAGCTCACCCTCCCTAGGAAGTCCACCGACAACCGATACCCCCAACTCAATTTCTTAAATTCACAGTCGACACATCCACCCACAGCCACCATCTACCCAAACCCAATTAACCAACATACCAACAGTAGATAACCAACAATATACTCGGTAGGCAACCTCCTAGCCGCTTGGTTCACCGGAGAAATAAACTCGCCTGCCCTAATTCCTCAAGCTCGCCAATCTCCTACTGAATCACAGAAGGGAAAAGGGAGGCTCAGGCGGCCCGTGGCGTAGGAGTCGGCGAGCACGCCGAGGACCGGTCTGGCGGCGCGGAAGGCGTTGAAGGGGAACACATGGGCGAGCGACGGGCGGACGGCGGCGAGCTACGCCGCGTCGCGGCGGTGCGCCGCTGCGGCGCGGTGGGAGAAGACTCAGTGGCTTCGGCCGCGATCGACAACGGGGAGGAGGCGGCGATCGCTGCTAGGCGTAAGAGGCCGGCGAGGTGGGTCGCGGCGGTTTCGCCGGAAGAAGGGCGCGGCCGCCTGACGGCTCTGAAGAAGGGGGGTTAAGAAGAGGAGAAAATAGAAAAATAAAATATAGATTAGGTTTTCCACGGTGCGTATTTTATCCCCTTTAAATAGACCCTCTAAAGCCCGCTTACTTTATCCCCAGAAAATCTCGTACGGAGTCCGTTTAAATCCAGAAAAATTCCGGAAAAATTCCTAAAATTCCCTAAAAATCCCGAAAAATTTCCAAGATTATTTCCTTAATTATTTGACCATTTAATTTACTATTTTACATTTTCCAGTATTTAACATTCTCCCCCAGTAATAAAAATTTGGTCCCCAAATTTCTTACTCAAATACCAACAAGCAATGTCACACTGCTCAACTCAAGTACTTGAGGAAAACCACATATCAAGTACTAAGTAGGGTACTGAGCTTGAATCTTTTCCTCAAGCTCCCACATAGCCTCCTCATCTGTGAGGTGACTCCACCCGACCTTGACAAGCCGCACTATCTTGATTCGTAACTGTCGTTCCTTGAAATCCAAAATCCGTACCGGAACCTCTACGTAAGTAGCATCAGGTTGAATGTAACCTGACATATCTGATAGAATATGTGTAGAATCTGACACATACTTCCTCAGCATGAACACATGAAACACATCCTGGATACCAGCCAAAAACGGTGGTAGCCCTAGACGGTAAGCAACTGCTCCGATCCTCTCCAAAACCTCAAACGGATCAATGTACCTAGGAGCTAGCTTACCACGGAGTCCAAATCTCTTCACCCCTTTCATGGGTGAGACTCGCAAGAATACCTGATTACCAATAGAGAACTCCCGAGGTCTCCGTCTCCGATCTGCATAACTCTTCTGACGATCCTGCGCCTCTGCCATCCTACGTCTGATAGTACGGACCAACCCTGTCTCCTACTGAGCTCTATGGGTCCTAGCAACTGGTCCTTCCAGTTGCCCCCGAAATCCATAACACAGGACCCCAGCAAATCCTCTAGTATCTAAATGGTCCGCTCAGACTGTCCATCGATCTGCGGATGGAATGCAGTACTAAAACGAAGCTGCATGCCTAAGTCCTACTGCAGACTCTGCCAAAACCGAGATGTGAACCAGGGATCTCTATCTGATGAAATGCTCAAAGGGACACCATGAAATCTGATGATCTCCTGACGATATAACTCTCCGTCAATCGATCCTAAGAGTCGGTCTTCTGAATCGCTAAGAAGTGCGCTGATTTGGTTAGTTGGTCAACGACCACCCAAATCGTGTCATGGCCTTGATGCGTCCTAGGCAAACCTCCACAAAATCCATAATAATATGCTTCCACTTTCATTCCGGAATTGAAATTTCCTGAAGCATCTGTTCCTTAAACTAATGCAACTCCGGAAACCATTATCCTCCTCGAAGTCAGAGATGGTAGTCCATCTACCGTCCAAAATCCACTCCACCACACACTCTGTAAGTGCATGGGAGGCTATCGCGACCAAACTTCCTTGTTACAACCGTTCGTGTTCCAGCTACTCTATAGTAGCTATCCAGTAGCTAGCCAAAACTCCATGAGCATTTCTGCTCCTCACCTCTTCTAAACAATATAATAACTGCGAAGTCGACGTCATAAATATATGACAACCCATCTCGTAGTTCCTCATTTGACGTAAACACGGGATACGTCTCGATCAACTAAATCAGAAATGCTCCATTCTCTGAAACATTGCATCGCGTACAATACCCTTCCTTCCACCGAGAATGATCAAACAACACGGGTGTAAAAGTCAATCATTGTCTGAGCTGTGAAACTAATTTCACAAGCTTTAGACCAAGTAAATTCCATCACCAGTCAGCGGTATAGTACCACTAGAGCATCCTATCCATATCTATGGTAATAATCAAATCAATACCAGAAAAATCATCATCTACGGTGGCCGAGTGCTCAACTCCAACTACCACCATCACAAATGATCCAATCGTGTCCAGAATACACGATTTCCCAAATCCCTGGACGACTAAGTCGTCAAAAGTCTAACAAGAAAATCAAACCTCATGCAATTCATACCAAGTATGAGATTGTCATCGCTACACACCTGCATTCTCTTTACTCTAGGCTGATGATATAACAATCATCACAACAACCATGATAATTGTATGACACCATGTCACTACAATATCAACATACCAATAGTCATAAATCAATCCTAGAGTATACACAGGTGTCCTATAGCTGATCTAAATAGATCCTCTATCCACAATGAAGAATATTCATTTCCTTCCACAACTACCGCATTCTATCATCGATAATCGATGCAAAATCTCAAAAGTCCATCTCTCTTTTAACAAAGAGTTTCGGATCTTCTCTGAAAAAAAGATATTGGGACAGTGAAATATCCCATCCAACACCTCCTATAATAAGGTAAAATAATCTTTCATCGTCTTAACCAGTGTACGCATACACGCCTTATCCATAACCAAATCACTATTAGTAGGGACTGATACTCTCTGAGGGTTTACTCCTTGACCTTCAAATGGGTGACTAGCAGGCCAAATCCCTAGCTTCCTAATTCGACATCAGTCGGCACCTCTAAAGAATTCGTACCTCTGAAATCATCATTAGATTCCTCAAGATCAATACGTTATCGACCTCGTCCCCGACCATGAGTAGGGACAATTTCACTAAGTCAATAGTTTTCCTAGCCACAAAAGTACCGTAACTACTAAAGACAATACTTTTCCTATAGCTCAGAGATATCCTTCAGCTCGCCTGGTCCCAAAACCTGAGAACTCCCAAAAATCCAAGGAAAAGAAAATCCTCGATACACCAAAACCAAACCAAAACCGCAAACCTAATAAAATGGTCACGTCACGGGGCATATCCGTCATCCAAATGACAAGGGAGCCCCTTAGTGACAATATCCAGAATCCATGGACCAAATCTAGTAAAAACCTCGAAATAGTTATAGAAATATAAGTATTTCAATAACTGCATGCATGCACGACTAAACATATATCAATCAAAGTAAAATAGTTTTATGACCCCAAATCCAATTGCGACCAAAAATCCAAAGTGCATAAATAAAATGCAATACCAATAAAGTAAACAAAGCGGCATCTCGACGATGCAGTGGGACAAGCACGGCAATGAACTCTCTGAGCGACTCGAAGGTAGGTCAACATGACACGTCCTCCATCAGTTAACCTAGAGGATAAATGAGGAGGGGATCAGTACAACCACTCTGTGGATGTATAGACAATAGTGCATAATCATAATGCACATAATGGAAGTCACAGGGAACAAGCTAGAGTAACCCAACCCTCAGAGTACCAATATCAGTCTGCAACTAACCTAATCAGCAGTATAATAAATATACCTGCAACATACACAACCACTGCAACAAGCAGTGCACATCCAGATACCACGACAAAGTCTCGTGGCTCTCGCACAAAAAGGAAACTATCTATGAGCTACCTCGAACGTAACTCATGGGCCGACAATCAATAGCACGGTCTACGCGCAACTATATGCTACCACGAATGAGACTCGTGGATAGACAGGCTGTATATAAATATCTAATTATCGACTGCAGGCATTAGCATACTATCACCAATAGGTCGCGTGAGCAGTCGATCATCCTAGGTTGTTAAACCTCGGGTTATCCAATACATCCAGTATAAAATGACCATTGACGTCGACAAAGATCATCGATCTATAATTAAACCCATTGAGGCGGTCAAGCGAGGGTTTCAACACCTCTAATACGAAATGTTTATCAAATACGATAAAGATCATCAACTTATAAACAAATAAGTCGAGATGATTAAATCTAGCCTTCCAACCCTTCTAACATGATCGGTATCAAGGTCGATCAAAATCATAAGTCCACTAATAATCGCGTCGAGACAATTAATCATAGGGTGTCGTCCCAACTAACAGGAAACGCCTATCAAAGCCAATAAAGGCCACAAATCTACTATCAAGCCCTTCAAGAGGGTTAAGCCTAAATTATACCGTCCTACCAGTTCAATCATGCATGCTCCAACATGCTACCACGAACAGATCTCGTGGGTCCATAACTCGTAAAGTAGCTATCTTATTTACGGACATCATACGAATCCGATTATCACCAACTCGACGAATAACACAAAAATATAACCTTACAATAGGTCATCTCAACCATGATTGGGAGATATAGTAAGGATTAATTGCATCCTAATCATACGAACTCTACTAGTCCGATCACCATATCACTGAAACAGTAAATAGCTAAACATATACCAATATGCACATCCGGTTTATTACACCTAGGGTTCCAACACCTAGGGTTCCACTAATGTTGTTTCATTCCTGAGATCCGCTCCTATAGAATAACTTCATCTAAGTTATTCTATTTCTACTAGTCTTAATCATGGTATCCACCGCAAAAACACAGAATTATATAAACATATAACATGTTGTCTATAAACGCATGAAGATAGTCCTACTAATGGGAATCAATGGCTGAAATTAATTAGGGTATAACTAAAGGGTCATGCCAGATCAAAGTCACGGCAATACTAAATAAAACATCAGATGCCTATATATACCCTAAACTATGTAAGCAATGTAATCATGTCCTCCTGTCTTCTACGAATTTATCCATCTTAGTCATATTATTCAACTAGTCTAATAATCCTAATACTAGTCAAATCCTAAGAGGTAAACATCTACCAATATATCTTATCATTTATATCACAATGATAACAAGCTACATATAGCAGTAATAGCAATTTATAACCAAATGCTATCTATAAACCAGCAACCTAAAAATCTAATTGTCCAACAGATATCAGGTTAAAACAATACTAGATAAAACATGATATCACCGCATAACCAATATAAATATGTACTAAATCTAGAAAATTTTCTAGAATGTATTTACCTGTTAGCTGTCTGGAGATGTCCTGTTGCCGCCAAATCCCCCATATTGACCTCGTCAATAATACCTCGGATTTCCGAAACATAAAAATCATCGGAAATCCGTACAACTCCGAAAATACCCAGTTAAACTACCAAACTTGGCGAACTCCATAAACCCAAAGACCCTAAGGAACTCGGAAACCTACGCTCTGATACCAAATAAATTGTCACGCCCCGAGGGAGTCCCCGCCGAGCGAAAATCCGGCATTCTCCACGGGTGACAATACCAATTTATACAAGGCCTACGGCCACTATACATCGGTCAACACAGGAATCCAAACATCACACGCAGATAATAATAAGGCCTCAGGCCAACAAATCTAGGTAAACAAAAGTCTACTCTAACTAGACTTACCCCTTCTGCCATCTGGGCAGGAATACTCAACCGAAATCCAATCGAAATAAAAATCCGATCAAAGGTCCCTAAGGACATACCAAAACATCCACAGGTACAAATATCCAACTCCAGTCCTAAACATATATTCTAATCCAAATACCCAAAAACCGTAAACACAAATAACAAAATACACTTCCACGACGAGGGGGTTTGGCAGCTGGACTCTCCTGACAGCTCCATCCTGAAATAGATATAAATCAACGGGGTGAGTTCAAAGAACTCTGCGGATACTAGTCGATATGAATAGTAAGAAATAGCTAACAATACTAATCATGCCAGTACAGTCTCATATATATGGTAAGCAAGAAATAAATGCAAAAGGACTGTACTCACCTGAGTCTCCTACCCTGATATAGGAGCATGTGCCCTACTATAAGAGATAAAGTCATCACCATATAAGAATATGAATCCTGTATGCATGTCAATCATATGCAACATCCAAGGCATCAATACAATAATGCAGCAAACACAATACAAATGCGATCCATGCAAAAATGCATGCCGTGCAAATGACATGGTCACCCCTGACGCCAGTCAGCCGCCTCACACGCGATGGTGAAGCCGAGTGGGTAGGGCTATGACAACTGTGCACTCTGCCATCACTGCTCCTGAGTGACCGAGTGGACAGGATGCTGTCGAAGTACACCTATCCTCCTGCCCCAAACATAGTGGGGGAGCTAAGCTCTCATCTCCCGGTGTCATAGACCAGAGGAGGGATCTCTACCACTTCCATCGCCGCTACCACTACCATGGCGGTCGACTGTGAGCAAACTGCACACACCCTCCTGATGTACCACTAACCCATGAGTGGCAGTGTGTGAAGGCCATGTAACTAGCTGCGGGCTCAACAATAATGGAACCCCGTCCAGCCAGCATGCAATCATGCAAGATGGTGCATGATACTAAAGCATGTAAATCCAACTACAAATATCCATCCGAATAATATGCAAAATCAATAAGTGCATATAACTGATCCAAGCAACCATGATCCAAATAAAACAGGGAAGATATAATCACACTGATCAAATGCATGTAGCAAGTAGGCACAAATCATACTAGGCATATAAACATGAAAAGTATTGCATGCTATCCTAACTAACATATCAACTTGACTATATCTAAAAGATAAGTCAAAGTACCCGCCTGAATATATATCCGCAAGAATGAAAATGTCACGACCGGGGACCTGCCTCGTGACCGAAACCTGCATATAGCATAACTATAGTTAAGCACCAAAAAGCAATTCAACAACAAATCGAATACTTAATCGATTTCCTTTATAACCCAATTAACCCAATTAATTCCTAATCCTCCAAATATCATACCGATCAACCGAATACCATCCGAATCAGCCCAAATCGACCAATCAAGCTCACCCTCCTAGGAAGTCCACCACAAACCTACCAACTCAATTTCTTAAATTCACAATGACACATCCACCCACAGCCACCATCTACCCAAAACCAATTAACCAACATACCAACATTATATAACCAACAATATACCTGCGGTTGCAACCTACTAGCCGATTGGTTCAGGAGAAATAAACACGCCTCTGCCTAATTCCACTCTGGCCTACAATCTCCTCGGCGAGAATCACAAAGAAGGAAAAGGAGGCTCAGGCGGCCCGTGGCGGAGTGCGAGCCGAGGGACGCCAGGGCGCGGCGGAAGCGATGAAGGAACACGGCGAGGCGAGCGGCGGTGGGCGGAGCTCACGTCGCGTCGGCGGCGGTGCAGCCGGCGCGTGGGAGAAGACTCGATGGCCGCGATCGACAACGGAGGAGTGCTTCGTTCGGTGCGTATTGCTAGAGTCGGCTGACACCTTGAAGGATCGAAGCTCGCGATGAAGAGGTGATGAACTCACTCGTCGGGCCCGGTCTGTTGCAACTCACGAATCCAAAGGTGTTCTTGGCGACTCATAGTCGCCTTTCGAAGGGGGTTCGTGAAGAAGGCCTCGGCGTCGCCCGGCGATGGAAGGGCTTTCATGGCGAAAAGGCTAAATCTTGAGGGAAAAAGAAAAGAAAAATAGAAAAAATAAAATGAGATTAGGTTTTCCGGTCGTATTTTATCCCTTTAAATAGACCCCTCTAAAGCCCGTTTACTTTATCCTAGTAAAAATCTCGTCGTCCGTTTAAATCCAGAAAAATTCCGGAAAAATTCCTAAAATTCCCTAAAAATCCCGAAAAATTTCCAGGATTATTTCCTTAATTTTTTGACCATTTAATTTACTATTTTAAATTTTCCAGTATTTAACATTCTCCCCCACTAATAAAAATTTGGTCCCCAAATTTCTTACTCAAATACCAACAAGCAATGTCACTGCTCAACTCAAGTACTTGAGGAAAACCACATATCAAGTACTAAGTAGTGGTCTTGAGCTTGAATCTTTTCCTCAAGCTCCCAATAGCCTCCTCATCGTGTGGTGACTCCACCCGACCTTGACAACCGCACAATCTTGATTCCAGCTATCGTTCCTTGATCCAAAATCCGTCGGAACCTCTACGTAAGTAGCATCAGGTTGAATGTAACCTGACATATCTGATAGAATATGTGTAGAATCTGACACATACTTCCTCAGCATGAACACATGAAACACATCCTGGATACCAGCCAAAAACGGTGGTAGCCCTAGACGGTAAGCAACTGCTCCGATCCTCTCCAAAACCTCAAACGGATCAATGTACCTAGGAGCTAGCTTACCACGGAGTCCAAATCTCTTCACCCCTTTCATGGGTGAGACTCGCAAGAATACCTGATTACCAATAGAGAACTCCCGAGGTCTCCGTCTCCGATCTGCATAACTCTTCTGACGATCCTGCGCCTCTGCCATCCTACGTCTGATAGTACGGACCAACCCTGTCTCCTACTGAGCTCTATGGGTCCTAGCAACTGGTCCTTCCAGTTGCCCCCGAAATCCATAACACAGGACCCCAGCAAATCCTCTAGTATCTAAATGGTCCGCTCAGACTGTCCATCGATCTGCGGATGGAATCAAGATACTAAAGCAGTGCTGCATGCCTAAGTCCTACTGCAGACTCTGCCAAAACCGAGATGTGAACCAGGGATCTCTATCTGATGAAATGCTCAAAGGGACACCATGAAATCTGATGATCTCCCGACGATATAACTCTCCGTCAATCGATCCTAAGAGTCGGTCTTCTGAATCGCTAAGAAGTGCGCTGATTTGGTTAGTTGGTCAACGACCACCCAAATCGTGTCATGGCCTTGATGCGTCCTAGGCAAACCTCCACAAAATCCATAATAATATGCTTCCACTTTCATTCCGGAATTGAAATTTCCTGAAGCATCTGTTCCTTAAACTAATGCAACTCCGGAAACCATTATCCTCCTCGAAGTCAGAGATGGTAGTCCATCTACCGTCCAAAATCCACTCCACCACACACTCTGTAAGTGCATGGGAGGCTATCGCGACCAAACTTCCTTGTTACAACCGTTCGTGTTCCAGCTACTCTATAGTAGCTATCCAGTAGCTAGCCAAAACTCCATGAGCATTTCTGCTCCTCACCTCTTCTAAACAATATAATAACTGCGAAGTCGACGTCATAAATATATGACAACCCATCTCGTAGTTCCTCATTTGACGTAAACACGGGATACGTCTCGATCAACTAAATCAGAAATGCTCCATTCTCTGAAACATTGCATCCGCGATACAATACCCTTCCTTCCACCCGAGAATGATCAAACAACACGGTGTAAAAGTCAATCATTGCGAGCCAGTGAAACTAATTTCACAAGCTTTAGACCAAATAAATTCCATCACGTCGGTATAGTACCACTAGAGCATCCTATCCATATCTATGGTAATAATCAAATCAATACCAAAAAATCATCATCTACGGTGGTAGTGCTCAACTCCAACTACCACCATCACAAATGATCCAATCGTGTCCGAATACACGATTTCCCAAATCCACGGGACGACTAAGTCGTCGAAAAGTCTAACAAGAAAATCAAAACTCATGCAATTCATACCAAGTATGAAATTGTCATCGCTACACACTTTCTCTTTACTCTAGGCGATGATATAACAATCATCACAACAACCATGATAATTGTATGACACCATGTCACTACAATATCAACATACCAATAGTCATAAATCAATCGTCCTATAGGCAGTCTAAATAGATCCTCTATCCTGATAGAAGGATATTCATTTCCTTCCACAACTACCGCATTCTATCATCGATAATCGATGCATAACCTCAAAAGTCCATCTCTCTTTTAACAAAGAGTTCGGATCTTCTCTAGAAAAATATTGGGACGGATAAATATATCCCATCCAACACCTCCTATAATAAGGTAAAGCGATCTTTCATCGTCTTAACCGATGTAGGTATACACGCCTTATCCATAACCAAATCACTATTAGTAGGGATACTCTCGAGGTTTACTCCTTGACCTTCAAATGGGTGACTAGCGAGGCCAAATCCTAGCTTCCTAATTCGACATCGATCGGCACCTCTAAAGAATCCGTACCTCTGAAATCATCATTAGATTCCTCAAGATCAATACGTTATCGACCTCGTCCCGACCATGGTAGGGACAATTTCACTAAGTCAATAGTTTTCCTAGCCACAAAAATCTAACTACTAAAGACAATACTTTTCCTATAGCTCAGAGATATCCTTTTGCGGTCCCAAAACACGAGAACTCCCAAAAATCCAAGGAAAAGAAAATCCTCGATACACAAAACCAAACCAAAACCAAACCAATAAAATTGTCACGTCACGGGGGCATATCCAGTCATCCAAATGACAAGGAGCCCTTAGTGACAATATCCGTAATCCATGGACCAAATCTGTAAAAACCTCGAAATAGTTATAGAAATATAAGTATTTTAATAGCGCATGCATGCCGCGACTAAACATATATCAATCAAAGTAAAATAGTTTTATGACCCCCAAATCAATTTGCGACCAAAATCCAAAGTGCATAAATAAAATGCAATACCAATAAAGTAAACAAAGCGGCATCTCGAACATGCAAAGGACAAGTACTAAGGAACTCTCGAGCGACATCAAGGTAGGTCAATATGACACGCCCTCCATCAATTAACCTAGAGGATAAATGAGGAGGGGATAAGTACAACCACTGTGGATGTATAGACAATAGTGCATAATCATAATGCACATAATGGAAGTCACAGGAACAAGCTAGAGTAACCCAACCCTCGAGTACCAATATCACCGCAAGAACTTAACCTAATCACAGATAATAAATATACCGCAATATACACAACCACCGCAACAAGCAAAGGTACATCCGATACTACGATAAAGTCTCGTGGCTCTCGCACAAAAAGGAAACTATCTATGAGCTACCTCAACGTAACCCATGGGCCGATAATCAATCAATAGCACGGTCTACGCAAGAACTATATGCTACCACGAATGAGACTCGTGGATAGACAGTCAGATATAAATATCTAATTATCGATCGCAGCATTAGCATACTATCACCAATAGGTCGCGTGAGCAATGATCATCCTAGGTTGTTAAACCCTCGGGTTATCCAATACATCCAAAGATAAAATGACCATCGACGTCGACAAAGATCATCGATCTATAATTAAACATCAGGCTGGCGAGGGTTTCAACACCTCTAATACGAAATGTTTATCAAATACGATAAAGATCATCAACTTATAAACAAATAAGTCGAGATGATTAAATCTAGCCTTCCAACCCTTCTAACATGATCATCGATCAAAATCATAAGTCCACTAATAATCGCTACGAGACGATTAATCATAGTGGTTTCGCCCCAACTAACAGAAACGCCTATCAAAGCCAATAAAGGCCACAAATCTACTATCAAGCCCTTCAAGAGGGTTAAGCCAAATTATACCGCCCTACTCAATCATGCATGCTCCAACATGCTACCACGAACAGATCTCGTGGGTACATAACTCGTAAAGTAGCTATCTTGTTACGTACATCATCATACTAATCCGATTATCACCAACTCCAACGAATAACACAAAAATATAACCTTACAGTAGGTCATCTCAACCATGATTGGGAGATATAGTAAGGATTAATTGCATCCTAATCATACGAACTCTACTAGTCCGATCACCATATCATCAAAATAAGAAATAGCTAAACATATACCAATATGCACATCCGGTTATTACACCTAGGGTTCCAACACCTAGGGTTCCACTAATGTTGTTTCATTCTCGAGATCCGCTTCCTATAGAATAACTTCATCTAAGTTATTCTATTTCTACTAGTCTTAATCATGGTATCCACCGCAAAACACAATTATATAAACATAAATAACAAGTTGCCTTAATAAACGACAAAGATAGTCCTACTAATGGGAATCAATGGTCAAATTAATTAGGTATAACTAAAGGGTCATGCCGATCAAAGTCACGGCAATACTAAATAAAACATCGATGCCTATATATACTAAACTATATAAGCTATGTAATCATGTCCTCATGCCTTCTACGAATTTATCCATCTTAGTCATATTATTCAACTAGTCTAATAATCCTAATACTAGTAAAATCCTAAGAGGTAAACATCTACCAATATATCTTATCATTTATATCACAATGATAACAAGTTACATATAGCAGTAATAGCAATTTATAACCAAATGCTATCTATAAACCAGCAACCTAAAAATCTAATTGTCCAACAGATATCAGGTTAAAACAATACTAGATAAAACATGATATCACCGCATAACCAATATAAATATGTACTAAATCTAGAAAATTTTCTAGAATGTATTTACCTGTTAGCTGTCTGGAGATGTCCTGTCGCCGCCAAATCCCCCATCTTGACCTCGTCAATAATACCTCGATTTCAAACATAAAAATCATCAAATCTGCATAACCCAAAATACCCGCTTAACTACCAAACTTGGCGAACTCCATAAACCCAAAGACCCTAAGGAACTCGAAAACCTACGCTCTGATACCAAATAAATTGTCACGCCCGAGGAGTCCCCGCTGCATTTAAAATCCGGCAAAGATCTCTCAGACGGTGACAATACCAATTTTATACAAGGCCTACATACACTATACATCGGCCAACACGACGAATCATACCACATCACACGCAGATAATAATAAGGCCTCGTGCCAACAAATCTAGGTAAACAAAAGTCTAACTAGACTTACCCCTTCCGCCATCCGGGCAGAATACTCAACCAAATCCAATCAAATAAAAATCCGATCAAAGGTCCCTAAGGACATACCAAAACATCCACAGTACAAATATCCAACTCCAAGCCTAAACATATATTCTAATCCAAATACCCAAAAACCGTAAACACAAATAACAAAAAGGGGTTTGGCAACCGACTCTCATGACAAATCATCCTCAAATAGATATAATCAACGGGTGAGTTCAAAGAACTTAGCGGATACTAGTCGATATGAATAGTAAGAAATAGCTAACAATACTAATCATGCCAAGATACCTCATATATATGGTAAGCAAGAAATAAATGCAAAAGGATCAGACTCACCGAGTCTCCTACCCCGATATAGGAGCATGTGCCCTACTATAAGAGATAAAGTCATCACCATATAAGAATATGAATCTCAGATGCATGTCAATCATATGCAACATCCAAGGCATCAATACAATAATGCAAAGAAACACAATACAAATGCGATCCATGCAAAAATGCATGTCGGTAATGACATGGTCACCCTCGACGCTACCACCGCCTCACACGCTGGTGGTGAAGCCGAGTGGGTAGGGCTATGACAATCGCACTCGCCATCATCGCTTCCCGAGTGACCGAGTGACAGGATGCCGCCGAGTACACCTATCCTCCCGCCCCAAACATAGTGGGGAGCTAAGCTCTCATCTCCCGTGTCATAGGCCGAGGAGGGATCCTCGCCGCTACCACGCTGCCTCCGCTACCCATGAGCGGTCCAATGGAGCTCGACAGAGCAATCGCACACACCTCCCGATGTACCACTAACCCATGAGGCAGGTGTGTGCAGTTATGTAACTAGTCATGGCTCAACAATAATGGAACTCGCCCACCAAAGATGCAATCATGCAAGATGGTGCATGATACTAAAGCATGTAAATCCAACTACAAATATCCATCCGAATAATATGCAAAATCAATAAGTGCATATAACTGATCCAAGCAACCATGATCCAAATAAAACAGGGAAGATATAATCATACTGATCAAATGCATGTAGCAAGTAGGCACAAATCATACTAGGCATATATAAACATGAAAAGTATTGCATGCTATCCTAACTAATATATCAACTTGACTATATCTAAAAGATAAGTCAAAGTACCATCAATATATATCCAAGAGAATGAAAATGTCACGAGGGGACTCGCCTCGTGGATCAGAAACACTCATATAGCATAACTATAGTTAAGCACCAAAAGAAATTCAACAACAAATCGAATACTTAATCGATTTCCTTTATAACCCAATTAACCCAATTAATTCCTAATCCTCCAAATATCATACCGATCAACCGAATACCATCCGAATCAGCCCAAATCGACCAATCAAGCTCACCCTCCCTAGGAAGTCCACCGACAACCGATACCCCCAACTCAATTTCTTAAATTCACAGTCGACACATCCACCCACAGCCACCATCTACCCAAACCCAATTAACCAACATACCAACAGGAGATAACCAACAATATACTGCGGTTGCAACCTCCTAGCCGCTTGGTTCACCGGAGAATAAACTCGCCTCGCTTCTAATTCGCTACGGCGCAATCTCGCCGAGAATCACAAAGAAAGGGAAAAAGGGAGGCTCAGGCGGCCCGGCAGAGAGGAGTCGCCAGCACGCCGAGGATCGGTCGGGCGGCGGCGAAGGCGATGAAGGGGAACACAGCGGCGGCGACGGCGGTGACGGCGAGCTCACGCGCGTCGGGCGGCGCGCATGGCCGCGCGGTGGGAGAAGACTCGGGCTGGCCGCGATCGACAACGGGAGGAGGCGGCGATCGTCGTCTAGGGCGTAAGAGGCGGCGAGGTGGGTCGCGCGCGTTTCGCGGGAAGAAGGGCGCTCGGGCTCGGGCGGCGGCTCGAAGAAGAAGGGTTCCGTGAAGAAGAGGGGCCGGCGGAGAAGCGGCGTCGCCGGCGATGGAGAGGGCTCGCGCGAGAAGGGAACTGCCGAGGGCTCGCGGCGCGGCGGGGAAAAGAAAGAAAATAGAAAAATAAAATAGAGATTAGGTTTTCCACGGTGCGTATTTTATCCCCTTTAAATAGACCCCTCTAAAGCCCGTTTACTTTATCCCCGTAAAAATCTCGTACGGAGTCCGTTTAAATCCAGAAAAATTCCGGAAAAATTCCTAAAATTCCCTAAAAATCCCGAAAAATTTCCAAGATTATTTCCTTAATTTTTTGACCATTTAATTTACTATTTTACATTTTCCAGTATTTAACATTCTCCCCCAGTAATAAAAATTTGGTCCCCAAATTTCTTACTCAAATACCAACAAGCAATGTCACACTGCTCAACTCAAGTACTTGAGGAAAACCACATATCAAGTACTAAGTAGGGTACTGAGCTTGAATCTTTTCCTCAAGCTCCCACATAGCCTCCTCATCTGTGAGGTGACTCCACCCGACCTTGACAAGCCGCACTATCTTGATTCGTAACTGTCGTTCCTTGAAATCCAAAATCCGTACCGGAACCTCTACGTAAGTAGCATCAGGTTGAATGTAACCTGACATATCTGATAGAATATGTGTAGAATCTGACACATACTTCCTCAGCATGAACACATGAAACACATCCTGGATACCAGCCAAAAACGGTGGTAGCCCTAGACGGTAAGCGACTGCTCCGATCCTCTCAAAAATCTCAAACGGATCAATGTACCTAGGAGCTAGCTTACCACGGAGTTCAAATCTCTTCACCCCTTTCGTGGGTGAGACTCGCAGGAATACCTGGTCACCAATAGAGAACTCCCGAGGTCTCCGTCTCCGATCTGCATAACTCTTCTGACGATCCTGCGCCTCTGCTATCCTACGTCTGATAGTACGGACCAACTCCTACTGAGCTCTATGGGTCCTAGCAACTGGTCCTTCCAGTTGCCCCCGAAATCCATAACACAGGACCCCAGCAAATCCTCTAGTATCTAAATGGTCCGCTCGGTATCGCCCATCGCGGATGGAATGCGATACTAAAACGGTTGCATGCCTAAGTCCTCTGCAGACTCTGCAAACCGAGATGTGAACCGAGGATCTCTATCGATGAAATGCTCAAAGGACACCATGAAATCGATGATCTCCGAGATATAACTCTCCGTCAATCGATCCTAAGAGTCGGTCTTCGAATCGCTAAGAAGTCGCGATTTGGTTGGGTTGGTCAACGACCACCCAAATCGTGTCATGGCCTTGATGCGTCCTAGGCAAACCTCCACAAAATCCATAATAATATGCTTCCACTTTCATTCCGGAATTGAAATTTCCTGAAGCATCTGTTCCTTAAACTAATGCAACTCAAAACCATTATCCTCCTCGAAGTCGAGATGGTAGTCCATCTACTAGTCAAAATCCACTCCACCACACACTGTAAGTGCATGGGAGGCTATCGCGACCAAACTTCCTTATTACAACCGTTCGTGTTCGGCTACTCTATAGTAGCTATCCGATGTAGCCAAAACTCCATGAGCATTTCGCTCCTCACCTCTTCTAAACAATATAATAACTGCGAAGTCGACGTCATAAATATATGACAACCCATCTCGTAGTTCCTCATTTGACGTAAACACGGGATACGTCTTGATCAACTAAATCAGAAATGCTCCATTCTCTGAAACATTGCATCCGCATACAATACCCTTCCTTCCACTCGAGAATGATCAAACAACACGGGTGTAAAGTCATTATCATTATTTCACAAGCTTTAGACCAAGTAAATTCCATCACCAGTCAGCGGTATAGTACCACTAGAGCATCCTATCCATATCTATGGTAATAATCAAATCAATACCAGAAAAATCATCATCTACGGTGGCCGAGTGCTCAACTCCAACTACCACCATCACAAATGATCCAATCGTGTCCAGAATACACGATTTCCCAAATCCCTGGACGACTAAGTCGTCAAAAGTCTAACAAGAAAATCAAACCTCATGCAATTCATACCAAGTATGAGATTGTCATCGCTACACACCTGCATTCTCTTTACTCTAGGCTGATGATATAACAATCATCACAACAACCATGATAATTGTATGACACCATGTCACTACAATATCAACATACCAATAGTCATAAATCAATCCTAGAGTATACACAGGTGTCCTATAGCTGATCTAAATAGATCCTCTATCCACAATGAAGAATATTCATTTCCTTCCACAACTACCGCATTCTATCATCGATAATCGATGCAAAATCTCAAAAGTCCATCTCTCTTTTAACAAAGAGTTCCGGATCTTCTCTGAAAAAAAGATATTGGGACAGTGAAATATCCCATCCAACACCTCCTATAATAAGGTAAAATAATCTTTCATCGTCTTAACCAGTGTACGCATACACGCCTTATCCATAACCAAATCACTATTAGTAGGGACTGATACTCTCTGAGGGTTTACTCCTTGACCTTCAAATGGGTGACTAGCAGGCCAAATCCCTAGCTTCCTAATTCGACATCAGTCGGCACCTCTAAAGAATTCGTACCTCTGAAATCATCATTAGATTCCTCAAGATCAATACGTTATCGACCTCGTCCCCGACCATGAGTAGGGACAATTTCACTAAGTCAATAGTTTTCCTAGCCACAAAAGTACCGTAACTACTAAAGACAATACTTTTCCTATAGCTCAGAGATATCCTTCAGCTCGCCTGGTCCCAAAACCTGAGAACTCCCAAAAATCCAAGGAAAAGAAAATCCTCGATACACCAAAAACCAAACCAAAACCGCAAACCAATAAAATGGTCACGTCACGGGGCATATCCAGTCATCCAAATGACAAGGAGCCCTTAGTGACAATATCAATCCATGGACCAAATCTAGTAAAAACCTCAAATAGTTATAGAAATATAAGTATTTCAATAACGCATGCATGCACGACTAAACATATATCAATCAAAGTAAAATAGTTTTATGACCCCCAAATCCAATTGCGACGAAAATCCAAAGTGCATAAATAAAATGCAATACCAATAAAGTAAACAAAGCGGCATCTCGACGATGCGAGGACAAGCACTAATGAACTCTCTGAGCGACTCAAGGTAGGTCAACATGACACGTCCTCCATCGTTAACCTAGAGGATAAATGAGGAGGATCGATCTAACCACTCTGTGGATGTATAGACAATAGTGCATAATCATAATGCACATAATGGAAGTCACAGGAACAAGCTAGAGTAACCCAACCCTCAGTACCAATATCGATCACCGCAACTAACCTAATCGGCATATAATAAATATACCGCAACATACACAACCAACTGCAACAAGCGGTGCACATCCGAATACCACGATAAAGTCTCGTGGCTCTCGCACAAAGAAACTATCTATGAGCTACCTCGAGCGTAACTCATGGGCGACAATCAATATAGCCGGTCTCAGCTATATGCTACCACGAATGAGACTGCGTGGATAGGCGAGTATATATAAATATATAATTATCGACTGCAGGCCTTAGCATACTATCACCACTCGGTCGCGTGAGCAGTCGATCATCCTAGGTTGTTAAACCTCGGGGTATCCAATACATCCAGTATAAATTGACCAGTGACGTCGACAAAGATCCTCGAGCTATAATTAAACCCATTGAGGCGGTCAGCGAGGTTTCAACACCTCTAATACGAAATGTTTATCAAATCGATAAAGATCATCAACTTATAAACAAATAAGTCGAGATGATTAAATCTAGCCTTCCAACCCTTCTAACATGATCGGGTATCAAGGTCGACAAAATCATAAGTCCACTAATAATCGCGTCGAGACGATTAATCATAGGGTGTCGTCCCAACTAACAGGAAACGCCTATCAAAGCCAATAAAGGCCACAAATCTACTATCAAGCCCTTCAAGAGGGTTAAGCCTAAATTATACCGTCCTACCAGTTCAATCATGCATGCTCCAACATGCTACCACGAACAGATCTCGTGGGTACATAACCTGTAAAGTAGCTATCTTGTTACAGACATCATACGAATCCGATTATCACCAACTCCGAACGAATAACACAAAAATATAACCTTACAATAGGTCATCTCAACCATGATTGGGAGATATAGTAAGGATTAATTGCATCCTAATCATACGAACTCTACTAGTCCGATCACCATATCACTGAAACAGTAAATAGCTAAACATATACCAATATGCACATCCCCTAGGGTTCCAACACCTAGGGTTCCACTAATGTTGTTTCATTCACGAGATCCGCTCCTATAGAATAACTTCATCTAAGTTATTCTATTTCTACTAGTCTTAATCATGGTATCCACCGCAAAAACACAGAATTATATAAACATAAAACAAGCTGTCTTATAAACGACAGCATAGTCCTACTAATGGGAATCAATGGCTGAAATTAATTAGGGTATAACTAAAGGGTCATGCCAGATCAAAGTCACGGCAATACTAAATAAAACATCAGATGCCTATATATACCCTAAACTATGTAAGCAATGTAATCATGTCCTCCTGTCTTCTACGAATTTATCCATCTTAGTCATATTATTCAACTAGTCTAATAATCCTAATACTAGTCAAATCCTAAGAGGTAAACATCTACCAATATATCTTATCATTTATATCACAATGATAACAAGCTACATATAGCAGTAATAGCAATTTATAACCAAATGCTATCTATAAACCAGCAACCTAAAAATCTAATTGTCCAACAGATATCAGGTTAAAACAATACTAGATAAAACATGATATCACCGCATAACCAATATAAATATGTACTAAATCTAGAAAATTTTCTAGAATGTATTTACCTGTTAGCTGTCTGGAGATGTCACATCGCTTAAATCCCCATATTGACCTCGTCGATAATACCTCAATTTCAAACATAAAATCATCGAATCCTGCATAACTCCGAAAATACCCAGTTAAACTACCAAACTTGGCGAACTCCATAAACCCAAAGACCCTAAGGAACTCGGAAACCTACGCTCTGATACCAAATAAATTGTCACGCCCCGAGGGAGTCCCCGCCAGACGAAAATCCGGCAGCATCTCCCCTGTACGGGTGACAATACCAATTTTATACAAGGCCTACACGGCCACTATACATCGGTCAACACGACCGGAATCATACCACATCACACGCAGATAATAATAAGGCCTCAGGCCAACAAATCTAGGTAAACAAAAGTCTACTCTAACTAGACTTACCCCTTCTGCCATCTGGGCAGGAATACTCAACCGAAATCCAATCGAAATAAAAATCCGATCAAAGGTCCCTAAGGACATACCAAAACATCCACAGGTACAAATATCCAACTCCAGTCCTAAACATATATTCTAATCCAAATACCCAAAAACCGTAAACACAAATAACAAAATACACTTCCACGACGAGGGGGTTTGGCAGCTGGACTCTCCTGACAGCTCCATCCTGAAATAGATATAAATCAACGGGGTGAGTTCAAAGAACTCTGAGGATAGTAGTCTATATTAATATTAATAAATAGCTAACAATACTAATCATGCCAAGATCTCATATATATGGTAAGCAAGAAATAAATGCAAAAGGACTGTACTCACCTGAGTCTCCTACCCTGATATAGGAGCATGTGCCCTACTATAAGAGATAAAGTCATCACCATATAAGAATATGAATCCTGTATGCATGTCAATCATATGCAACATCCAAGGCATCAATACAATAATGCAGCAAACACAATACAAATGCGATCCATGCAAAAATGCATGCCGTGCAAATGACATGGTCACCCCTGACGCCAGTCAGCCGCCTCACACGCGATGGTGAAGCCGAGTGGGTAGGGCTATGACAACTGTGCACTCTGCCATCACTGCTCCTGAGTGACCGAGTGGACAGGATGCTGTCGGAGTACACCTATCCTCCTGCCCCAAACAGAGTGGGGGAGCTAAGCTCTCATCTCACGGTGTCATAGACCAGAGGAGGGATCCATGCACGCTACCACGCTGCCTCGCTCGCTACCCATGGCGGTCCAATGAAGCTGACAGAGCAAACCGCACACACCTCCCGATGTACCACTAACCCATGAGTGGCGGTGTGTGCGAGCCATGTAACTAGTCTGCTCAACAATAATGGAACCCGTCACCAAATCATGCAAGATGGTGCATGATACTAAAGCATGTAAATCCAACTACAAATATCCATCCGAATAAATATGCAAAATCAATAAGTGCATATAATCGATCCAAGCAACCATGATCCAAATAAAAAGCAGGAAGATATAATCATACTGATCAAATGCATGTAGCAAGTAGGCACAAATCATACTAGGCATATAAACATGAAAAGTATTGCATGCTATCCTAACTAACATATCAACTTGACTATATCTAAAAGATAAGTCAAAGTACCCGCCTGAATATATATCCGCAAGAATGAAAATGTCACGACCGGGGACCTGCCTCGTGACCGAAACCTGCATATAGCATAACTATAGTTAAGCACCAAAAAGCAATTCAACAACAAATCGAATACTTAATCGATTTCCTTTATAACCCAATTAACCCAATTAATTCCTAATCCTCCAAATATCATACCGATCAACCGAATACCATCCGAATCACCCAAATCGACAATCGAATCAAGCTCACCTCCTAGGAAGTCCACCGACAACCGATACCCTAACTCAATTTCTTAAATTCACAATGACACATCCACCCACACCATCTACCCAAACCCAATTAACCAACATACCAGTAGATAACCAACAATATACTGCGGTTGCAACCTCCTGCCGCTTGGTTCACCGGAGAAATAAACTCGCCTGCCTAATTCACTAATTCTCGGTGAATCTCCGGCGTAATCAGTGAGGAAAAAGGAGGCTCAGGCGGCGTGGCGAGGAGTTTGCAGCACGCCGAGTCGGTCGAAGCGGCGGGAAGAAGCGAACACAGGGCGGGGCGGCGGTGGACGGCGAGCTCACGCGTCGCGTCGGGGCGGGTGCTCGCTGCGGTGGGAGAAGACTCGATGGCCGGGCCGCGATCGACACGGAGGAGGCGGGCGTCGTCTCAGGCGAAGAGGCGGCGAGGTGGCGGGCCAGGAAAAAGAGGCTCGGGCTCAGGTCGGGCTCAAGAAGAAGGGGTTGGCGAAGAAGAAGAAAATAGAAAAATAAAATAGAGATTAGGTTTTCCACGGTGCGTATTTTATCCCCTTTAAATAGACCCCTCTAAAGCCCGTTTACTTTATCCCCGTAAAAATCTCGTACGGAGTCCGTTTAAATCCAGAAAAATTCCGGAAAAATTCCTAAAATTCTCTAAAAATCCTGAAAAATTTCCAAGATTATTTCCTTAATTATTTGACCATTTAATTTACTATTTTACATTTTCTAGTATTTAACAGTTGCATTTTTATTTTAAGTTTAAGGAATGGAATTGCTGCAAGCTAAATCTATTACCCTTTGATATAGATGTATTGATAGAACCACAATTTTGCATATCATACCAAATGAATACCTTTTCAATATAGATCTTTTGTGAAAGTTCAAGTGAACCCCTTGAACGATCATGATGAATATATATGCCTAAAACAAAGATGTTTCATCAAGATCGTTCATTTCAAATTCACCTTATAGAAATGACTTAGTTTCTTATAGTAGATTTTTATGATTGCTAGCCAACAAAATATCATTCACATACAGGATAAGTATAACAAACTTGCTCTCATTGAATTTAATATATAAACATTGATCCACGAGATTCTCCTTAAAATTGTATGAAATAATCACTATCAAATTTTTGGTACCATTGACCAGATACCTGCTTGAAACTATAAATTGACTTAATCTACTTACAAAATGCTTTAATTTTCCAATTCAAAGTTCTCTGACTGCACTATGTATATCGTTTTCTCAATATCTTTATTGAGAAATGTAGTCTTAATGTTTATTTGGTGTTTCTCTAGGTCATAATGAGCTAATGTATATTGATTACTTTGAGAGAATCTTGCATCGAAATCGATGAGAAAAGTCTCCTTGTAATTATTATTCTCCTTTTAAGTGAACCATTTGGCAATAAGATAAATCTTATACTTTTCAATACTACCCTGCAAATCTCATTTGGTCTTACCATCAATAGATTTCACTCTTTTAAGTAATTCAATAAGTTCTCAAACGTCAATATCTGCTATGGACATCATCTCTTTCCTCATTGTTAAAGTAGGTGCCCTATAAGCCAACTGTTGGCTAGGACTTTGATGACTTTTGTGAATAAACATCTTTTATTTTAATCTAATTCAATTCATTGTGGTATTTGCTTTATCTTAATACCCATGCAAAATGCATAAATAAAGTCATTGAATATACTATAGTGAGATGTGATGGTATATATGATGACCATCATGAAATACATCAATATTCACTGTATATTCTAAATATGTTCCTAATCAATTAGATCACCTAATAAATAATGATAAAAGGTCGCCGAGCTAGAGACTAGCATTTGTGATGCAAAGGTGTACGTTTCATTGGTAAGGATATAGAGATGTTCAAGCATACAGATGAGTGCTCATAAGATGAGTTCATCGAACTACCCTCACACGGACTTTCTAAGTGGTTATTATTTATCGAGTGAATAAGTCCATGGTTGTGGTTGTACACTAGTAGTTCTTATGACCTGGGACAACATTAAGACTCTATATGCTTGGGCTGCACTTTGACTAATTTATGGACTCTATTAGGGTCATCAATGTTGGACTTTTCCGAGCCGCTTTTTGCGTTGCGGAAACCCCGGAAGTCCGGCCACGGATCCGTGCGAAGATGTATTAAAACTAAAACATGTATGTGTTTGTATAAAACCCTAGATCTACCTTAGATCTACATGATAAGGATGTTACCCTCGATGCGACGCCCTTCGCAAATCCTGCTTGTCTAAAAGGTTCGCCGGAACTCGAGAGTGTCAAGTGTACACTCCTCTACAAGTATCCACACGGACAAATGGTGGAGAAAAACATCTTAGAGTGTGCTAGCACCCCTTGGACGTTCATGGCTAGATGAGGAAGAGAGATCTTGAGGGAAGAGAAGAGGAAGAAGATGAAGTTACACAACTTAACTTCACATCATCCATAACCCACTATAAGGGGGTTACATGCATGCATGTAACTCCAAGAGCCAATGGCTCTTGGTCTCCCACATGAAGTGGCACCCCATGATGTGTTCATGATGATGTGGAACATCATCATTGGCCGGCCATGCTAAGTCATCATCATGACATGGCATTTGGTCAAGTCAAACTTGACCTTTCATCTTCCCTCTCAAGTCAAGTCAAACTTGACCTCTTATCTCCCATGGTTGATCAAATCCAACCATTTGATTCAAGTCAATTTAATTTAATGAATCTCTATTCATTTAATTTAAATTGATTTGATGAATCAAATATAAATTAGACTCATTCAACATTTGAATCAACTTGAGTCTAACTCAATTAGTCTAATTTGGATTACTCTTAATCCAATTTGGTTCATCCCATGAACCTAATCCTCATGATTCATCATATGAACCTAATCTCCATCTAATTGCCCTTTGTGTGTGACCCTATAGGTTCTTGTAACGTTGGCAATGCTCTTAAACCGATTTAGGAACATAAGCAATGAGCGGTATCTAGCAACACATCATTGCTACCCAAGTTACAAGAATGTTGAGAACCAACATCACCTTTGTGACTACTAATTGTGACTCTCACAATATGTGACAATGTCCCTCTATCCTTGACATCTAGATTGACTAATCGAGGCATAGACCGTGTCATCCTCGGTACAATCTAAATCTTGAACTCCAAGTAGACTCACTCTAATCAAATGAGCTCAATATCTCATATTGACTCATTTGGGCATGGCCATGCACTTCGTGGTCTCACTCTATCAAGAATATCGATGTCACTCCTGTCATATAGGAGGGATAGATCCAATCTACATCACTCACATCCCTCCGCATAATTTGTTACATACCTAGTAATCGCCTTTATAGTCCACCCATTTACGGGTGACGTTTGACGAAGCCAAAGTATGCAATGCCTTATGTAGGGAACCATGGTGACTTCAGGTCTAAGGACTAATAGTCATACTAATAGCCACATGAGAAAGTATATGACACTCATATAAGGATCCATGATACTTTCTCATGGCGGGTCATTCAGTATTCATTCTCCAATGCATACCCATGCTGTGAGATCAAGTCATCATGTTGACCTACATGCTAGTCTCTACGCATTAACGTTGTCCCTGAATGTTAATACTCGACTAGGAATGATTAAGAGTAGTGTTCTCTATATCATCTCATTATCGATTCAACCAATCGACTGATATAGATAAGAACCTACTACTCAAGGACATTATTATATTTAGTTATTTGGCACCAATACAAGTAAATATAATAACCATGCCTTTATAAATAGGAATATGATACAATAAAGTCCATACTACAATCATCACATGATTGACTCTAGGGCTTTCACTAACAATCTCCCACTAGCACTAGTGCCTATCACCGTAGTATCTAATACCCAATGACCTAGTGTGACCATCATGCTTTTTCTGTGCCAAAGCCTTGGTCAAGGGATCTGCGATATTAGCCTCTGTGGGTACTTTGCAAATCTTCACATCTCCTCTATCGATAATCTCTCGAATGAGATGGAAGCACCGATATATTTGACCTCTTGTTGTAGAATCAACGACTGTGTCCTGCTTGGAACTCTTCCAGCTCACAGTGCCACCACCATTCAAGCAAAACACGAACCCTGACTGCGATCTATAATCATCCTAGTCAGTTTGGAAGCTGGCATCGCTGTAACCCTTTACAGCTAGCTCCTCATCGCCTCCAAATATCAAGAAATATTCTTTAGTCCTTCTCAAGTACTTAAGAATATTCTTGACTGCTATCCAGTGACGCTCACCTAGATCTGACTGGTATCTACTCGTCATGCTCAAAGCATATGAGATATCAGGATGAGTACACAGCATGGCGTACATGATAGATCCCATAGCAGATGCATAAGGGATCTTATCCATGCGGTCTCTCTCCTCTCTAGAAGAGGAACTTTGAGTCTTCGAAAGACTCACACCATGTGACATCGACAGAAGTCCCTTCTTAGAATTCTGCATGGCAAACCGTAGTAATACCGTGTCAATGTATGTACTCTGACTTAGGCCAAGCAATCTCTTAGATCTATCTCTATAGATCTTGATGCCTAGAATACAAGCTGCTTTACCTAAGTCCTTCATTGAGAAGCACGTCCCCAGCCAAGTCTTCACAGACTGTAGCGAAGGGATGTCATTCTCAATGAGAAGTATGTCATCCACATACAATATAAGGAAGACAACTGTGTTCCCATTAACCATCTTGTAGACACAGGGTTCATCTTCATTCTTGATGAAACTAAACTGTTTGATCGCATCATCGAATCGAAGATTCCAGCTCCGAGAGGCTTGCTTTAGCCCACAAATGGACCTTTGCAGCTTGCATACTTTCCCGAAAGATCTTTGTGGATCTACAAAACCCTCCACATCCTCGAGTAAGTTTCCATTCAGAAACACAGTTTTGACATCCATCTGCTAGATCTCATAATCGTGGTATGCTGCAATAGCAAGCAAGATCTGAATGGACAAACATCGCCACTGGAGAAAAGTTTTCATCATAGTCAATACCATGAATTTGCTTGAAACCTTTAGCCACCAATCGACCCTTATAGGTATGTGTAAGTCCATCCATGTCAGTCTTTCTCCTAAAGACCCACTTACACCCAATGGGTTTGACCCCTTCGGGTGGATCAACCAAAGTCCATACTTAGTTGGTGTACATGGATTCCATCTTGAATCTCATGGCCTCTAGCTATTTCTCAGAATCTGGGCTCATCACAGCTTCCTGATAGGAGGTAGGCTCATTTTCAATGAGCATTACGTCATCATGGTCAGACAAGAGAAATAAGTATCTCTCAGGCTGATGACGTACCCTATCAGATCTGCGAAGAGGTAGGTCTACCTGAACAGGTGGTTGTTCCACAACCCTTTGTGCAACAACCTCATCACCCATAACACTTTGTGGTTCCTGTTCAACCTCCATCAAGGCCTCAGTGCTATGGTCCTTATCTTGAATTTCTTCAAGATCGAACGTACTCTCACTAGTTCTTCTAGAAACAAAATCCCTTTCTAGAAAAACCTCAGTCTTTGCCACAAACACTTGGTGCTGACTGGGAATGTAGAAGTAATATCCCTTGATATCCTTGGGATATCCAACAAAATAGCACCTATCGGATTTGGGTCCCAGTTTGTCTGAGACTTGACGTCGAACGTAAGCCTCACAACCCCAAATCCTCATGAAAGACATCTTGGGATTTCTCCCTGTCCATATCGTATATGGTGTCTTTATCACAACCTTTGATGGTACATGGTTAAGGGTAAAGGCTGCTGTGTCTAGAGCATATCCCCAAAAGGATATAGAAAGATCTGTGTGACTCATCATAGATTATACCATATCTAATAGGGTACGATTCCTCCTTTCCGATACACCATTCCACTGTGGTGTTCCAAGAGGAGTGAGTTGGGATAGAATCCCACACTCAGCTAGATAGTCACGAAACTCATGGCTAAGGTATTCACCACCTCGATCTGATCGAAGTATCTTAATACTCTTGCCAAGCTGGTTTTGTACTTCATTCTTGAATTCTTTGAACTTTTCAAAGGATTCTGATTTATGTGTCATGAGATACACATAATCATATCTACTGAAGTCATCAGTAAATGTAATGAAGTACCTGTAACCACCTCTAGCAGCAACATTGAAAGGGCCACATACATCACTATGTATAAGTCCTAACAAATCTGTTGCTCTTTCGCTTTGTTCACTAAAGGAAGTCTTGGTCATCTTGCCTAAAAGGCAAGACTCGCATGTCTCATATGATTCAAAATCAAATGAGCCTAGTAGCCCATCCTTATGGAGCTGAGATAAGCGACTCTCATTTATGTGACCTAAGCGACAATGCCAGAGATAGGTTTGGTTCAACTCATTTGACTTGAACCTTTTGGTACTTATGTTATAGATAGGGCTCTCTAAGTCTAGAAAGTAGAGTCCGTTCATTAGAGGTGCACTACAATAGAACATATCATTTAAATAAACTGAACAACATTTGTTCTTTATTATAAATGTAAATCCTTTCTTGTCCAAACAAGAAACCAAAATTATGTTCTTAGTTAAGGCAGACACATAACAACATTCATCTAATTCTAGTACAAGCCCAGAGGGCAGAGATAGATCATAAGTTCCTACAACAACAGTAACAACTCTTGCTCCATTGCCTACTCGTAGGTCCACCTCGCCCTTTGTCAATGCCCTGCTATTTCTCAGCACCTGCACATTGGTATAAATGTGAGATGCACATCCGGTATCTAATACCCAAGATGAAGAAATAGATAGATTGACTTCTATAACATTTATACCTGAAGTAGAAGTCTCACTTCTCTTCTTCTTAAGATCTTCCAGGTATACTTTGCAGTTACGCTTCCAGTGTCCAGCTTCCTTGCAGTGGAACCAAGCCCCTGCCTTAGCCACCCCTCCTTTGGGTTTAAGTTCCTTGCCTTTGCCCTTGGCTTGGGACTTTCCCTTACCTTTAGGCTTGCCCTTGCCTTTCTTCTTTTGCACCATCAAAATGGCATCAGATTTTCCCTTCTTAAGGTTAAGCTCAACAGTTCTCAACATGCTGAGCATCTCAGGCAGTGGCTTATCAATTTCATTCATGTTATAATTCATGACAAATTGATTGTAGGCTTGTGCCAAAGATTGCAAGATTAGGTCAGTGGCCAGCTCTTAGCCAAGTGGAAATCCCAGCCTTTGTAGGTTTTCTACGTACCCAATCATCTTGAGTACATATGGACCTACGGGAGTCCCATCTTGCATTTTGGACCCCAAACAATGCCTTAGAGACTTCTTATCTCTCATGCCTTGCTTGTACTTGATATAGTTGACGAAGATGTCCAACCATATCATAAGCATTCATGAACTCGTGTTGCTTCTGAAGCTCAGAGTTCATGGTCGCGAGCATTAGACATGACACATCTAATGCATCATCTTGATGCTTCTTGTAAGCATCTTTGTCAGCTCGCGAGGCAGTGGCAGGAGGTGCCTCTGGAATGGGCTGCTCCAGGACGTACAACTTCCTTTCTTGGGTGAGAACAATTCTCAGGTTCTGTGCGATCCGGAAATTTGCTCCATTGAGTTTGTCCTTCTCAAGGACAGAACGCAGAGAGAGAGTGTTCGTGTTTATCGACATAGTTATCTACAACATACAATGCAAAAAAATTAATATCATATTCCTTTTATCATTTAATTAGGCCTTTAATCAAATGATGCTCCCACTGAATTATAGGAATTTTGTAGAATCGAGCTATGGATGTGGTCAAACCACATTTACTAGATTCATACAAACTAGCTTTAATTCTTACGGGACAAGATCCACATCATACTAAGCCTTGAGTTAGCTTTGGCTAAATCGCCCAAGACTTAGTAATGCGATCGGTGGGTAACATATTACCGATTACATCTCTATGCAACTCTTGTTTATAGGATCAAGACCCACATTTACAAAAGACCTTGAGTTAGCTTTGGCTAAATCGCCCAAGATTTAGTGTAAATGCGATCTTAACCTATCTTTCCAACGATTGGAATATGCCTATGTTCTACTCGATCCAATTGAGTTACCTAGTTTTGCTCAATCTAATTGAGCTTACTCTAACCCAAGCGTGATAGGCGGGACCAAGATTGTCCCTCCGCACCCTACCAAGATAATATACATTGCTCTGCTTTGGCAGATTCAACAACAACAAATGATCGAGGTAGTGATGGGTATCAAGGCTCGGTAGGCATTTTCGAGTTGATTCGATTATGATCTAATCTAATCGAAATGTGTATCTTATATGCATTTAGGCCTTTATTATCCTATATTAGCATGCATCACATACATACAATCATTATTCTAGCATGCATCATATACATACAAGAAAATTATTCTAGCATGTATCATATACATACAAGCATTATTCTACTAGCATGCATCACATACATACAAGCAAAATCAATTAAATATATATATATCAACATATATATATATAATTAAATGTGATGTAGTCATGGCTCTACTACGATCTTCTCAAGCCAATGAGAAGATCGGACGGTCAACCTAAGGCTAGCGGCTTCTCCAAGTGCTTCCTTTGACCGCCATATATCGTCGTCACCCTTCTCGTAACCTCGTCTTCAAGTGGACTTTCCACCGCTCTATTTTGTATATTACATGAAACTCGAGTTACATTCGAGTCTAAAACTATTTACAACTAGAATATCAAAAGAAGAGGTATGACGCGCAGGTCACATACACTATACAACACGCACAGCCACAAAACGACATGCAGGCCATATTATGAATTACAACACATCACATCCAATCATATTGGGGTTATTGGGCCATGACAATCACAGAATTATACATAATTCTAAATTATGTATTTTTACAGAAAATTTCTATAATTTTTTCTATTTTTTTTTCAATTTTATGAGTCACCTCTCCGTAACGGTCCCGCTAAGCGGTTTTCGGGCGCGATCGCGGGATAAGGCCCCTTTCGGGGATAGGGGCAGCGCCCCTACTCACAAAATAAACTTTGCGAGTATCACTACAATGATCTTACAGAGACTTAAGTCACTGTCCCAAAAACCTAAAGCGAGAACTCGCCGTTTCGGAGAGTTTTTCTCGACGGTTGAAGCCTACAAGTGTCCCAACACTCGTTGCTTCGATTCTTCGAGAAAAATACCCAAAAATTCTATAAAAATAGGAAATTTACAGAAACATAAAATTCTGTAATTTTTATATCTAATATAAAAACCACAAAAATGAAACACATACATGCTTCGCACGTGGCTCTGATACCACTGTTGGACTTTCCGAGCCGCAAAAATCACTTTTTGCGTTGCGGAAACCCCGAAAGTCCGGCCACGGATCCGTGCGAAGATGTATTAAAACTAAAACATGTATGTATTTGTATAAAACCCTAGATCTACCTTAGATCTACATGATAAGGACGTTACCCTCGATGCGACGCCCTTCGCAAATCCCGCTCGCCAAAAGGTTCGCCGGAACTCGAGAGTGTCAAGTGTACACTCCTCTACAAGTATCCACACGGACAAATGGTGGAGAAAAACATCTTAGAGTGTGATAGCACCCCTTGGACATTCATGGCTAGATGAGGAAGAGAGAGCTTGAGGGAAGAGAAGAGGAAGAAGATGAAGTTACACAACTTAACTTCACATCATCCATAACCCACTATAAGGGGGTTACATGCATGCATGTAACTCCAAGAGCCAATGGCTCTTGGTCTCCCTCATGAGGTGGCACCCCATGATGTGTTCATGATGATGTGGAACATCATCATTGGCCGGCCATGCCAAGTCATCATCATGACATGGCATTTGGTCAAGTCAAACTTGACCTTTCATCTTCCCTCTCAAGTCAAGTCAAACTTGACCTCTTATCTCCCATGGTTGATCAAATCCAACCATTTGATTCAAGTCAATTTAATTTAATGAATCTCTATTCATTTAATTTAAATTGATTTGATGAATCAAATATAAATTAGACTCATTCAACACATGAATCAACTTGAGTCTAACTCAATTAGTCTAATTTGGATTACTCTTAATCCAATTTGGTTCATCCCATGAACCTAATCCTCATGATTCATCATATGAACCTAATCTCCATCTAATTGCCCTTTGTGTGTGACCCTATAGGTTCTTGTAACGTTGGCAATGCTCCTAAACCGATTTAGGAACATAAGCAATGAGCGGTATCTAACAACACATCATTGCTACCCAAGTTACAAGAATGTTGAGATCCAACATCACCTTTGTGACTACTAATTGTGACTCTCACAATATGTGACAATTTCCCTCTATCCTTGACATCTAGATTGACCAATCGAGGCATAGACCGTGTCATCCTAAGTACAATCTAAATCTTGAACTCCAAGTAGACTCACTCTAATCAAATGAGCTCAATATCTCATATTGACTCATTTGGGCATAGCCATGCACTTCGTGGTCTCACTCTATCAAGAATATCGATGTCACTCCCGTCATATAGGAGGGATAGATCCAATCTACATCACTCACATCCCTCCGCATAATTTGTTACATACCCAGTAATCGCCTTTATAGTCCACCCATTTACGGGTGACGTTTGACGAAGCCAAAGTATGCAACGCCTTATGTAGGGAACCATGGTGACTTTAGGTCTAAGGACTAATAGTCATACTAATAGCCACATGAGAAAGTATATGACACTCATATAATGATCCATGATACTTTCTCATGGCGGGTCATTCAGTATTCATTCTCCAATGCATACCCATGTGTCAACTTGATATCTCATATCCATGACTTATGAGATCAAGTCATCATGTTGACCTACATGCTAGTCTCTACGCATTAACGTTGTCCCTGAATGTTAATACTCGACTAGGAATGATTAAGAGTAGTGTTCTCTATATCATCTCATTATCGATTCAACCAATCGACTGATATAGATAAGAACCTACTACTCAAGGACATTATTATATTTAGTTATTTGGCACCAATACAAGTAAATATAATAACCATGCCTTTATAAATAGGAATATGATACAATAAAGTCCATACTACAATCATCACATGATTGGCTCTAGGGCTTTCACTAACAATCAAGTGGTGAGATTGGGTGTAGTAATGAAACATATAGGAGTCAGTGTATTGTAGTTGGGGATTCACCATACACCCATGGGTGTGGATATCCTATGTAATATATTATTCTATAGTGTATGAAGTCTTTGATCAGAGTTGTAAGATGTGATTTAAGAAAAGAAGTTTCCTAGTTGCACTTGCGATGCCACTATAAGATACATCACATGGTTCTCAAATCAATATATAACTCTCGATGTACCAATAGTTGTAGATTTGACCGGGATATATGTCAAAGGATCAAACTCTCGTTAACCATAATTGATTGACTCTTGTAGGCACTATTGGTGACACATAGGGAGTCATGGGGCGGTGCTACTAGATACTCTTATCATGATTCGTTGGGTGCTAATCAGAATTAGTTCTGACATCCTATAATCAAAGAGTTGATCATAGGATGGAGATATGCTATGCCTGAATAAAGGACAAGTATATTCTTGAATCACAAAGAATTGTCAACCCATCGAACCACTGAGGGTCACACAAGTATTGATTTCACTATTTTCCCATTGAGAAAGTTAAAATTCAAGTAGTTGAATTTGATGAATAAAGTTTGATGTGATCAAATGGTGTATTGATAAATAAAATTTGATATGATCAAATATTAACATTCATAAAAGAGTTTATAAATGATTTTTAGTCAATGGAAACAAAGAGAGTGGAAGTGTTCCACCCATGATCTAGATATTGGATTCATGATAAAATTTATAATTGGATTCTAGAAAAGTTCTAAAACCTAATGACTTATGATGGAAAATGGATAATGGTCCACATAACCCACAAGCCCATTACAAGCTCATGACGACTTATTTAAAATAGGAGAGCATAAGTTATGATGAAGAAATGAGAAGAAAATTTTGATTTCTCTTCTAAAACCTCTTCCTCTTCCACTTCTCTCATGCATTTTGAATAGCCATTATGATAGTGGGGTGGCCGACCACTTCAATAGGAGGAGTAATTAGGGTAGCCGACCACATCAAGAGGGGAGTTAGAAAGTTTTTTTGAATAAGATAAGAGGTCTCATTCTAATTCTTGAAAGAAACACCAAGCCTCTTCCTCCTCTCCTCCTTGAGGATTTTTGGCAGCGCCTCTTCATCTTCTCCAAGAGAAGTGGTTGGCCCTTATACAAGAAGAAGATAGAAGATCTTCCTCCAAGTTTCCATCAAGAGAGGTCAAGCTCCTTGTCATCTCTTCTCCTTGAGAGAAGAGTAGTTGTCGCCCATCAAACTTACAAAGTTGTTGTAAGTGTAGCACCTTGTTGAGGGATTTTGGGCAACCCTTTGTGAAGGGAGAATTCAGCAACACATCCCTCATATTCGATGAATACACCTTGTTCATCTTGACAAAAAAGGACTATTAATCTTTAGTGCGATCAAGCATTGAAAAAGGGTTTTCAATCATGGACCAAATTAAACGGAGGAAGTATGAGTTCACGGAGAAAGCACAAGATCTAGATCTCTCCAAACAAAGGTAGTTTGGAAGGTATGCATCTTTTCTAATGTTTTTCTTCATATATATATTGATGCATGTGATAATAGTTTTATTTAGATTATGCTTAAAGGATCTAGCATGTTTGTTTAGATAGTTTAACATGTCTAAATAAAATGATTAGATTGACATTAGATATTCATTCACATGATAGTTTATCTTTGACATGCATTTAAGATCTTGCTTAAAGAGTTAGATAGTATTGCATGCTTAAATTAAAAGATCATGCTTATGTTTCTTTTAAAAAAATCTATATGAACACTCATTTGATTTAATTGTTAAATCATAAATAAAATTTTAATCTTCCCCTACACATAGGGGTGTAGAAACACAACATACGAATGCTAGATTCATGTGTATCAACCATGACATTTGAGCTTTGTTAGACAAAGCATGAGGAAGCCACGGTGATCCAACAGTGGTATCAGAGCCAGTGTTTGTATTTATTATATGGATTTTGAGAACAAGTTTAATATATGTTGTGTTAATTAGTTTTGACTACGTAAGAAAAATTAGATCATAATGGATTTAATGAGATCAAAATTTATTTTGGTGAAATTATTTTTTTACAAAATGAATCATTAATATTTGCTTTTAATTATCTATGATAAAATATGATTTTACCTATGATAATTATTTTACCAAAATTGATATGTCAATTTGTTTGATAATCATGTGGTCCATTAAAAGAATTAACAAGAGACATAAATTAATCAATCAATTAATTGTTAATTAATTGATGTATAATATTTGATATTATGCATATATGATTATGATATATTTGATATATAGTAAAAATGTGTGTATATTATTTGATAACATAGTTGCTTGAATCCGACGAACATATGTGAGACCAATATTTAAATTAAAATCCTTCATTTTGAATATGATTCAAAATTTATATCAAGCCATAAAGGTAAAAATGAAAGAGTCTATTTTTTCCTACCTTCCATCAAAAGTGGTTGCATGACGAACGTTATCTGCAGTCAATCTCTAGCTCATATCATTGGGGAGGCCTGGATGCTAGAAAGTTGTCTGCCACTAACATAAGTGATGTGGATTGGGTGGAACTCTCATGCCTTCAGCTCATATCATTAGGTGACGATCGTTAATTATGATCTAATATTGATGGGGCAACTTGACATGTAAAGATAATCGACATCATACCATTGGACCTTTATCAAACATGAGGCAAATTACACAGAGGTTTAATATGATGAAATTAAGTTCTACCTTTTGGGAATTGTGATTTACTAATATCATTCAGGGATTACAGTTGGCTAATTGGGCTCTGCGTACTCACTAAGGGAATATGATTTCCTGTTTCCATTAGAGGTTGATGGAAATGATAAAAATAATGAGAGGTAAATTCAAAATATGAAAGTCTATGTATTTTGTCTTATGAATTATTTAAAATAGTCAATAATGTTAATAGTCTATTTTTCATTTCATTATATTTCAAAATGACATCTCAGAATCCACTATCTATGATAATTGGTCAGAACAAATTAACTGGACCTAACTATTTTGATTGGATAAGAAATTTAAAATTTGTTCTAGCATATGAAAAGATTGCATATACATTGGATAAGGAACCTCCAAAAGAGGCTCCTGTCAATGCCACCCCTGATGAGTTGGCAAAGCTTTGAAAATGGCAAGACCATAATCTTCAAGCACGATGTTATATGCTGGCTTCAATGTCAAATGAACTGCAAAGGTAGTTTAAGGAGACGGTGAAGGCTTCTTGTTGGATCGTAAAAGCATCGTTAGAGGGGGGGGGGTTAATAGCAAGCGTAAAACTTTTCAACTTTTTGTTCGTTCGATTAAAACAATTAGTAATGCAGCGGAAAAATAAATAAGACAAATTTATTTTTACTTGGTTCACAACCCAGCGGTTGCTACTCCAAGGCCCCACGATCCATGACCGTGTACGAAGGGGCAATCCACTATAGAGTCTCCTCCTCGTTGGAGGTGGGAGACAACGATCACAAAAATGAAAGCTCAAGTATGAGGAAACAAACCTACCTCACCTAGTTACGATTAAAATCATGAATACAATAAATAAAATAACCTAGCTGCTGCCGATGAAGAAGTTGTAAGCTTGACGTTGCGTGGGCATTATGACGTTAGAGCTTTGGTGTTACGGGAGAACTTTGAGATCAAGACGAATGATCTTTGGGTTTGAGTCCTCCCCTCCTTTTATAGACTTGTGCTTTGGAATAAGTCTAGATTCAGATCCTCAACTTGTGAAACTTATCACGAGATGACACTTTATCTTATCGCGAAGCGACGACGTCAAACATTATCTTTTTTGACCTTGTCTATTTGGCTAATTCGTCACCATCAGTCGATTGATGCCCTTCATCAGTTGACTGATGTGCAACAGTCGACTGCCAATAGCCAGCAGTCGACTGCCAGCTTGGATACTCCCCTGAAATAAGAGTTAGCACAGAAAATAGTAAATGGGACAATTTCTTACCGTCCGATCTCGACCTAGACCTTCCATTGGAAGTCTTAGTCGGATCGCTGTTAGTAATATATGAGAGATGTCCTAAGGCACTCGCCTTATGTTTGAACCATTTATATGATAAATAAAGATTCACTATTTGAGTATACATATTTTCATGTATTTGATTGGATCTTAAACTCATTTACTGAATGTCCACGATACGATTCATAGCATGAGAGAATTTGTGATTGGATCTACACTAGTGAGTATCTCTACATGTGTAATTGTGATATCTCGAAATTATCCCTAGTCGATGAATTGATGGATTTGGACACCATCAATTTTGTCGAGACTAGCACGAGGTATACTCCTTGGTGTATCCAAGCAGCTGATTCTCACTGGCTGGAGACATTATGATGTCCGGAGTTAATCGTGGATGCTAGTTATGGTAACTAGTTCATTGGAGTGACCAGCTATAAAACTTCATATGATTCTCTGCATATATAGATATGTCAATGACGTTCTTATTGCAGCTTAAGTGCGATGTTCCTTTGACTTGCGGTATTCAAGTCATTTTGGTCATGAAGACTTATGCTTTGACATCTTAAACAAGCATCTCTGAGGAGATGTAGACCCGGGATGATTAGGCATAAGTCGAAGTGATCGAAGGTGTTTGAGTAACCTATAAAGGATTCACCACTCTTTGCGAGGAAATGTATACCCATGGTCTCTCGTCAGATTGTTACTAAAGTCTTTGGCCAAAGCATTACATGTTTAGAGTAAGGTACTCTTGGATACATGTGCAGTAACTAGAATCCGTGAGGGCCGAAAATGATACTTGAGCTAGGTGTGACGTAGTCGACCTAGTGGGGATTGACACTATAGACCATGTCCTGAACCAAGTGGGTATAAGATGAGTGAAGGGAACGAGACACAATTCATTGTAGCTGCTGAAGGGTTTCAGAAATAGTTCTGGATCAACCGTTGATCTTTCGGTTAATTGGGGATCATGATGTACTACTAGGTTCTACCCATGATCATTCTATAATTAATGGTTAATTATAGACGGCCAACATAAACCGAGAACCTATTTGGTCACACGCACAACGAGCATAATTCGAAGGATTTAAAATGAGCTTGAGAATGAGATTGTCAGACCGAGAGAAACTAGGTTTGGTTGGACCAAACAAGGATCGAGCATGAAATCATTTCAGTCGTAATGGAAGCGTGGATGGGCCGTGTCTTATGAAGACATGATGGATGAACCAAATTGGTTTGGTTCTAATCCAATGGTTAAGAATAAATCAAAGGGGTTTGGTTTGTTTTAAACGAATGAACCAAAGTTGGTTCGGTTCGTTTTAACTTAAAATAGACCAACTCGGTTCGGTTTATTTTAACTTAAGTTATTAGAGCGGGTTAACGAATTTTGGTTATGAACCAATAACCGTTAGGAGAATGTGTTCTCTATAAAAACTTGGCTTAAGGGTTTTTCGTGGATAACTTTTGGTGTTGGAAAACCTAGCCACCCTCTCCCTCTCTTCTCCTTGCCGCCGGCCAAGGGTTCCATGCAGCCCAGCTTTTTGCCATTGTCCACCCTTGCTGTCGGCGTCCAGCTGCTGCCAGCCACTCCTCCAACGACCCTCCAGCGACTCACTTTGGTTCCGGCGACCAAGGGTTGGCCGGCCATCCTCTTTGGCCAGCGCAACAACCTCCACCAAGCTGTCAGCTTGTTTCCTTCATGTCGGAGCGTCGTTTGGATGACGTTTGGAGCTCCGACAGCGGCTACCTTGCCGGGGATTCGATCTCCGGTAATCCTCATAGGTGGAGGACGAAGGATTCGTCAAACGGTTGACGAATACCTATCCGGAGAAGCGAGTTTTGGGGACTCATTTTTGAATCCGAATTTTAATTCGGATTGTGATCTTCTCTCGATGACATCGTCTTTGACGTGACGCTAGTGACTCATACGAAGACGAGGCTCATGGCTTTGTGAAGTCATTCCGACGATACTCGGCATGGATACGGATAGAGGCGATTCTAGCGAGAGTCGCTCCGGTTGATGCTTTTCCCGCTACACTTGATACGTCAGGTATACCCAGAATAAATTCCTTTTATTACAAAATTTGAAACTATGATTATGACTACATATGTTGTACTATGCATGCGTGTGGTGTGTGTGTTGTAATAAATTAGATTTATTGCCTTTTATTTCTTCCGCTGTGCACATGTTTACAAAACATGTTCGAACACAGACTCGCCGCGGTGCCGAAAACCCAACAGTTGTATTAGAGCCCAGGTTGTGTTTCGACATAATCGTAAAATTATTTTGTGATAGTCGTAATTGTATTTATGAAAATTTTCTACTTTTGGAAAGTTATAAGTATTTATGGAAATTTTTAATTTTGAAAAGTTTAGAAGTATTTATGGAAATCTTCTACTTTTGAAAAGTTAGAAGTATTTATGGAAATTAATATTTTTTCCATAAATAAAATATTTGATTAGATTTGGAAATTTATTTCCTAATTTAATCATGATTTGATATGAGAATCAAATCTTAAGTATATTTTATTTCCATAAATAGTTTTGATAATTTAGGAAATTTTTTTCCTAAATTAAATTTGACTTTCCTTAATCAACACTTTCCACAAATAAAATATGTGATTAGATTTAAAAATTTGTTTCCTAATTTAATCATGATTTGATTTGGAGAATCAAATCTCAAACATATTTTATTTCCATAAATAGTTATGACATATAAGAAAATTTTTGTACATGCCATAATTGTATGTCATGTAATTGCATTAGATGCATATCATTATGTCATGAGTGTCGTGACATGTAAATGTATGTCATATATGTCATGTCATGTAGATAATAGTTATTTGCATGCAAAGAGGATGAGACATAAACCCTTACTCAATATTAAAGCCTACATCTTCCATTAATATGGTTAGAACTAGAGTTCTATTTCCTGTTTGGGTTGTTGGACTCTCTCCAAGCCTGGCTCGAACCTGAACATGTTCAAATAATGGAATAGTTTAATACTAATATGGTAAGAGTCAGAGGTCAATCGTTAGCTTTGGTTGTTGGACTCTCTCCAAGCCGGGCTAATTGGTTGAATGCGCTCTAACCATATTAAAACTATTTCTCGATTAATGGGTTGGATTTAACCTGGAGCATCAACTTGTTGGACTCTCTCCAAGGTCGATGTGAAGGGAGGTGAAGTTGGGTGCTATGCATATGATGCATACTTATTAATGAGTTAACAACCCGATGTATGTGTGACCATTCAATTAGTTGATAGCACATTGTGATAGTTGCATATATGTGATATGCAATTGGTATATTTGATACCTACCATTGTAGCTATGAATGACTTGTTAGACTCTCTCCAAGGTTGTTCATATCTGTGTTGGATATCAGCCCATTCGGAGATGGACCTACAATCTCCCGAAGTGATTTTGGGATTTTGAAATTCGAAAAAATGAATGGGATTTATAAATGTATGTTGATGCATTTTAAAATCATTTTCTCATATATGCTTGAGTTGTATTTCTAGGTTAATTGATTGATCATGATGTCTTTGAAATTGCACTCTATTTTAGATTCAAATAAATTAACTGGGTCGAACTTCTTGGACTGACTTTTGGATTCAACCTGAGAATTATTCTCAAGGTTGAAAAGCTTGTGAATGTCCTCGAAGCTCCTCTTCCCACTCGTCCTAGTGACAATGCAACTCCGAACCAATTGTTGGCCTATCAGAAACATGTGACTGATTCTGAAATGGCGAGTTGCATCATGCTAGCTGCGATGGTACCTGAGCTGTGAAAGCAGAATGAGCATATGGATGCTCATACCATAGTCTTTCATCTTTATGAGTTGTTTGATGAGCAAGTGAGATTCGAAAGGTTCGAAGTCTCCAAGCTCCTCTTCACCTCTGAGATACAAGAAGGTTCATCTGTGGTACTGCTCAACATGCTGAAGACTGTGGAGCCTTCTATGAAGCATGAGCAGGGGGCGGTGTTGTTAGTTGATTCCTCGAAGAAAGGTTGTAAAAGGAAGTCAAAGGAACAGTAGGAGGGGAAGAAGAAAAAGGCTAAAAAGGCAGAACCAGCTCAAAAGGGCACTTGCCATCATTATGGCAAGGAGGGCCATTGGCAAAGAAACTGCAAGATTTATCTTGAGTCCGTGAAGAAGAATAAAGCACCATCTTCTTTAGATATCTTCATTATTGATTGTCATTCTATTTTCTCAGACACTTGGGTATTGGATACTGGGTGTGGCTCACATATATGTAATGACATACATGGGCTAAGAAATAGAAGAAGACTCGTCAGAGGGGAGTCAAATTTGCGAGTTGGCAATGGAGCAAAGGTTGTTGCGGTCGCCATCGAAACTTATTTGCTGAAGCTCCCTAATGGACTAGTCTTAGAACTGGACAATTGCTATTATGTTCCTTCTCTAATAAAGAACATTGTTTCTATTTCCTTCCTAAATAGAAATGGTTACCATTTGACATTTAGTAACAATTGTTGTTATATAATTTTAAATGGCGTACTTTATAGGACTGAAACTTTGAGCAATAGTATTTATACGTTGGACGTATCCAGTGAGATTTTCAATATCGAAGCGAGCAACAAGCGTGCTCGAAAGGATAATCAATTAGACTCCTATATGTGGCATTGTCGTCTTGGCCATGCAAGCAAGAAATGCATGTCCGAATTACACCGATGTGAAATTCTGGAATCGTTTGTATTGGATTCATATAATATATGTGAATCATGCTTAAAAGGCAAGATGACTAAGTTACCTTTTGCTGGAAAAGGTGAACGGGTGGAAGAGTTGCTAGGTCTAATACATACTGATGTATGTGGACCCATGTCAACTCAAGCTTTAGGAGGCTAAAGCTACTTCATTACCTTCACCAATGATCACTCATTGTTTGGGTATGTATTCTTGATGAAACATAAGTCTGAAGCCTTTGAAAGATTCAAAGAATTCAGAAGTGAAGTAGAGAAACAACATGACAAGAGTATTAAAATACTTCGATCGGATCGAGGTGGTGAATACTTAAGTCAAGAGTTTCTAGATTATCTAAGAGACAATGGTATATTATCTCAATGGACTCCGCCATATACACCACAACATAATGGTGTATCTGAGAGGCGTAACAGGACGTTGTTGGACATGGTCTGGTCAATGATGAATCATGCAAATCTTCCCAAGTCCTTTTGGGGCTATGCACTTCAGACAACTATTTACTTGTTAAACAGAATGCCAACCAAGATAGTCTCTACTACTCCATATGAGATATGGAATAGTAAGAAACCTCATGTATCTTACTTGAAGATATGGGGTTGTCCCGCTTATGTGAAGCGGATTGCATCAGACAAATTGGATGCTAAGTCTAATAAATGTCTATTTATTGGATACCCTAAGGAAACAAGGGGTTACTAATTCTATCATCCTGTGGAACAAAAGGTGTTTGTTTCAAGGCATGCTGTGTTTCTAGAGAAAGAGTTTCTCTTGCAAGAAAATAGTGGGAGTGTCGTTGAGCTTGAGGAGGCTTGAGAGACTCAAATAGACATTGATGATACACCTGGTGAAGCACCACAACCAATAACTCATAGTAATGAGCCATCGGCTTGACCTATTGAGACACAACATCTTCGTAGATCTGGTAGAACACACAATATTCCTGAGAGATAAATTTCTCGTAAGTGAATAGAATGACGTGTTACTCATTGATGATGAGGAGCCTACTAGTTATGAAGAAGTTCTGAAAAGTTCAGAAAGGGATAAGTGGCTTGATGCCATAAAGTCGAAAATGGATTCCATGTATGAAAACTAAGTTTGGAACTTGGTTGACCCACCTGAAGGCATAAAACCTATAGGGTGCAAGTGGGTTTTTAAGAAGAAAACCGACATGGATGGTAATGTGATTACCTATAAGGCTAGATTGGTGGCGAAAGGATATCGTCAAAAGCAAGGTGTTGATTATGACGAAACCTATTCACCTGTTGCTATGCTTAAATCCATTCGGATGCTCCTAGCCATATCGGCTCATTATGATTATGAGATATGACAGATGGATGTGAAAACAACTTTTCTTAATGGAAACCTACTCGAGGATGTGTATATGATACAGTCTGAGGGTTTCACATCGGTTGATAAAATCAAGGTATGTAAATTGCGACGGTCTATATATGGATTAAAGCAAGTATCTAGGAGCTGGAATATCCGTTTTGATGAGGTAATCAAAAAGTTTGATTTCTCACAAAATCCAGACGAACCTTGTGTGTACAAGAAGATTAGTGGGAGAGCAGTCGTGTTCCTAGTATTGTATGTTGATGACATATTACTTATAGGAAACGATGTTTCTGTCTTACAGTCGGTTAAGATTTGGTTGTCCAAGACATTCTCCATGAAAGACCTGGAAGAAGCAACCTACATCCTCGAGATTAAGATCTATAGGGATAGATCGAAACGGTTGCTTGGTCTTTCACAGTCTACATATATAGACCGAGTGCTAAAAAGGTTTAGCATATTGGAATCCAAGAAAGGTTTCCTACCCATCAGGCATGGGATACACCTTTCAAAGTCTATGTGTCCGTGGCCAGTAGATGAGAGGATTTGCATGAGTAAGATTCCCTATGCATCCGCAATAGGATCTATCATGTATGCTATGTTATGTATGAGGCCCGATGTATCGTATGCTTTGAGTGTCATGAGCAGATACCAGTCTGATCCAGGAATGGATCATTAGGCGGTTGTTAAGATGATCCTTAAGTACTTAAGAAGAACTAAGGATGTGTTCCTAATATATGGAGAAGGAGACATAGTGATACATGGGTATACGGATGCCAGCTTCCAGACAGACAAGGATGATTATAGGTCTCAGTCTGGGTACGTGTTCACCTTAAATGGAGGTGCAATAAGTTGGAAAAATTCCAAGCTTGACACTATAGCGGATTCTGCCATTGAGGCAGAATACATTGCAGCTTTGGAAGCAACGAAGGAAGCGGTTTGGATTAAAAAGTTTATTTTTGAACATGATGTGGTCTCATCAATGATCCAAACATGTGCTTCGCCACTATCATCTGATCAGAGAGATCATAAGTAGGAAGGAAATACAAATCGAGAAGATTCCCACTGAAAGGAACTTAGCGAATCCTTTAACTAAGGCCTTACCTCAAAGTAAGTTTGAGGATCATGTTAGAGCTTATGGTATTGGATACCGTGGCGATTGACATTAGGCCAAGTGGGAGTTTGTTAGTAATATATGAGACATGTCCTAAGGCAATCGCCTTATGTTTGAACCATTTATATAATAAAGAAGATTCACTATTTGAGTATACATATTTTCATGTATTTGATTGGATCTTAAACTCATTTACTGAATGTCCACGATACGATTCACAGCATGAGAGAATTTGTGATTGGATCACAACTAGTGAGTATCTCTACATGTGTAATTGTGATGTATCGAAATTATCCCTAGTCGAAGAATTGATGGATTTGGACACCATCAATTCTGTCGAGACTAGCACGAGGTATACTCCTTGGTGTATCCAAGCAGCTGATTCTCACTGGCTGGAGACATTGTGATGTCCGGAGTTAATCGTGAATGCTAGTTATGGTAACTAGTTCATTGGAGTGACTAGTTGTAAAACTTCATATGGTTCTCTGCATATATAGATATGTCAATGAAGTTCTTACTACAGCTTAAGTGCGATGTTCCTTTGACTTGCAGTATTCAAGTCATCTTGGTCATGAAGACTTATGCTTTGACATCTTAAGCAAGCATCTCTGAGGAGATGTGGAACCGGGATGATTGGGCATAAGTCGATGTGATCGAAGGTGTTTGAGTAGCCTATAAAGGATTCACCACTCTTTGTGAGGATATGTATACCCATGACCTCTCGTTAGATTGTTACTAAAGTCTTTGGCCAAAGCATTACATGTTTAGAGTAAGGTACTCTTGGATACATGTGCAGTAACTAGAATCCGTAGGACGAGGAAATGATACATGGGCTAGGTGTGACGTAATCGACCTAGTGGAGACTAACACTATAGACCATGTCCTGAACCAAGTGGGTATAAGATGAGTGAAAGGAATGGGGCACGATTCATTGTCGCTGTTGAAGGATTTCAGAAATAGTTCTGGATCAACCGTTGATCTTTCGGTTAATTGGGGATCATGATGTACTACTAGGTTCCACCCATGATCGTTCTATAATTAATGGTTAATTATAGACGACCAACATAAACCAAGAACCTATTTGGTCACACACACAATGAGCGTAATCCGAAGGATTTAAAAAGAGCTTGAGAATGAGATTCTCAGACCGAGAGAAACTAGGTTTGGTTGGACCAAACAAGGATCGAACACGAAATCGTTTCAGTCACAATGGAAGCGTGGATGGGTCATGTCTTATGAATACATGATGGATGAACCAAATTGGTTTGGTTCTAATCCAATGGTGAAGAATAAACCAAAGGGGTTTGGTTTATTTTAAACAAATGAACCAAAGTTGGTTCGGTTCGTTTTAACTTAAAAAAGACCAACTCGGTTCGGTTTATTTTAACTTAAGTTATTGGAGCGGGTTAACGGATTTTAGTTATGAACCAATAACCGTTAGGAGAATGTGTTCTCTATAAAAACATGGTTTAAGGGTTTTTCGTGGATAACTTTTGGTGTTGGAAAACCTAGCCACCCTCTCCCTCTCTTCTCCTTGCCGCTGCCCAAGGTTTCCACGCCGCCCAGCTTTTTGCCGCCGTCCACCCTTGCTGCCGGCCACTCCTCCGGCGACCCTCCGGCGACTCACTTTGGTTCCAGCGACCAAGGGTTGGTTGGCCATCCTCTTTGGCCGGCGCAACATCCTCCACCAAGCTGTCCAGTTTTTTGGACAGCTTGTTTCCTTCATGTCGGAGCGTCGTTTGGACGACATTTGGAGCTCCGACAGCAGCTACCTTACCGGAGATTCGATCTCCGGTAATCCTCATAGGTGGAGGACGAAGGATTCGTCAAACGGTTGATGAATACCTATCCAGAGAAGTGAGTTTTGGGGACTCATTTTTTAATCCGAATTTTGATTCGGATTGTGATCTTCTCTCGATCACATTGTCTTTGACACGAGGCTAGTGACTCATACGAAGACGAGGCTCATGGGTTTGTGAAGTCATCCCGACAATACTCGGCATGGATACGGATAGAGGCGATTCTAGTGAGAGTCGCTTTGGTTGATGCCTTTCCCGCTACACGTGATACGTCAGGTATACCCAGAATAAATTTCTTTTATTGCAAAATTTGAAACTATGATTATGTCTACACATGTTGTACTATGCATGCGTGTGGTGTGTGTGTTGTAATAAATTAGATTTATTTCCTTTTATTTCTTCTGCTGTGCACTTGTTTACGAAATATGTTCGAACACACACTCGCCGCGGTGTGGGAAACCCAACAATCGCCGCCTAAGGTCGTCCCTATACAGAGGACAAGACCATACCATCTCTCTTCGCACTCGTACTTACCTCTGATCCTTTATGACCTATCACTTTGCTTTCGGTCTTCACCTGGGTTCTTCGACTCCCACGAAGTTCTCCCGATGTCGCCTGACCACCATGGTTTCTCGACTCGATTCTCCACAGTGTCTGACCTTCCATTTCCTACACACTTAATTCAACTCATAAGATAACAATATGACCTTAACTTTGGATCTTTGTCATAATCAAAACCTAGGTTCGATTATCTGGTGCATACTGCACCAACACTCTCTCCCTTTTTGATCTATGACAAACCGACACAAAGTTAAGGAAAATTTAAAGCATAAAACAAGTAGAGTAAATGATAAATACTCTTTTAAAAACTCCTCCTTAACCCTAGGTGAGTTTTGCAAGAGATACTTTAATTTTTAAAATAAATTTTGTTTTGCTCCCCCTTAACTTCCCCCTTAACTTTCGCTCTTCTCCTCATTTTTCCATAAATTAAAAAAAAATGTGGGAGTGTTTATATAAAATAGAGGTTTAAAAACAACATGCGTCTAAAATTATTAAGGATAAATTAACTATGAGTCCAAGCATACGTTTAACATTAGTTAGATAGATTGGTTCAAGGTGTATCCCTCTGCATCAACAATTTAATAAGTTTTTGAAACATACTTTTCAAAATAATAAGCTTATTTTCAAAAAAAAAATCAAAGGTTTGTAATATAACCCTTAGGGTTAGTTTGCTCTCCCCCTTAGTCAAATATATGAAGTATAAGAGATTTAGGGGGTACTAAACTTTGGTCTAGGGAGTTGTATACTTAGTATTTGGCCAATCGAAGTTATGATTATTCATTAAGTGCAAGAAAATAAGTAGCATTTTGAAAAAGTTATGTTAAGTGTATTTCAATTATCCTTAACATCTCTCCTATTCTATGTATCTCAAAAATATGTTTGCCTTATATGTTTTGTGAGATGATTTTAACTTGATTAAAGTTAGTTAACCTTGGTTAGATTTGGATTTAACCCTTAGTTCGTCAAGTAAACCTTTCAAGAAATTGGCTTCTAGGTCGTGGCGAGGCACAGAGACCTTCTTTGATCAGAACAACGACCACTTCCTTAGACAAAGTCAAATTCAAGAAATTGATTACTTGAGTCACTTAAGATTATTTTCTGGTCTAACTAGTTTAGGATACGACGAGGTAGCTTCAGCTAGTCAACTCAGCCAAGTGCAACAAGCTAGATAGGCCTTATCTAGCTCGAATACACGAGACGTTATTTCCCTAACGTACTATCATCTTATCGCGTCCTGATACTATGTTGTCAAAGTTGACTAACTATTTGTCCTATCTAGCTCTTCTAAAAAGTAAAACAAAATAACTAATCATGTAATGGTTTTGCTAAGGAAGCGGGTATACTATTTTAGTACTAGCTCCCCCTAGACCATTGAACCAACATGGTCTATCCACATAGTGGACTTGATCCTGGGGAATCCAATACTTATTTATCCTTATATGTGAATTCAATAGAATTTTGGGGACCCATGCTTGGACTCTTTGATGACTACGATTTACAATAGACATGTAAGATCTATTCATAGTTGTTGACCTAAATTCGAGTCCGACTTTGTTGTACACGACTCTTTGAGTTCCAAGTAATCAGTTAAGATTCTTGGATCTCAACGTGAACTTTTCCAACCTAGCCTCGACCTCTTGAACTCGTCCTTTCAAGAGAGAATTTTATTCCTCAAGTTTTTCAACTCGAGTTGAGTTTCCCTCTTGAACTTGACTAGTTGAAGAGGTTAGAGTAGCCTCTTATTTGAGGGTTTCAACCACCTTAAGTAACGACTCAACTCTAGATTCAGACTTAGTCAATTTCCTATTTAGCAACTTAATTGCATGATATAAGTTTGCAATTAATGAATGACTTACCTTAATCTTTTCTTTTGATCTGGCTTTGAGTCTTGACTTGAATTCATCCTCGGAGTCGGAGTCGGAGTTGGATTCATAGTCAGCTTCGGACTCGGACTCAAACTCTACCGTCTTTGCCATGAATGCTAAGTCATCGTCTTGATCTTTTTGTTCCTTCTACGTCGCTTGAAATGTTTGCTTTGGTTTCTTGTGTTTTGGCTTCATTTTTGGGTAGCCTGACTTGTAATGCCCCTTCTTGTTGCACCCATAGTATGTGTATGTTTATGGGGGGTTTCTTGTCTTCAATTGCTCCCTTTTATTTTTGATGATTCTCCGAACTAGATTGACTAGTTCGACCTCCATCTCTTCGTATTCCGATTCGGATTCACCTTTCGATTCAGATTCTTCTTCTTTGGGAGGTATCTTGCTCTTTGCTTTTAGTCTTCGTTCTGTAAACAACGCTACACCTTTCTCGACCGAGACGCATTAGTTTGTTCATGTAACTCAAATTCCGAAAAGAATTTGTCTAACCTAATCTTAAATAAATCTTTAGATATTTTGTAGGCATCAACCATGGATGCCCACAAGGTGGTCCTAGGAAATGCATTGAGTGTGTACCTTATTATGTCTCGATTATCTACTTGTTGTCCGATGGTGTGTAGGTCGTTGAAGATGTCTTAGATCCGCGCATAGAGTTGTGAAGTGGTCTCGTGATTCTGTATCTTTAGGTTATACAATTTATTCGATATTAAGTCTCTTTTGCATACCTTAGCATCGGATGCCCCTTCGTGTAGCTTGATTAACTTGGTCTAGAGGTCTTTGCCGCTAATGAACGGTACAATTCTGTTGAGCTCCTTCTTGGACAAGCCGCATTGCAACATTTGGGTTACTTTTGCATCGGCTTCGATTTGCCTCTTGGTTGCGTCGGTCCATTTGTTGAAATCTAAAGGCTCCCCTTGATCATTGGTGGGTAGAGCAAAGCCGATTTGGATTATTATCCAAGTCTTGACTTGTGTTTTCAAGAAACACTCCATCCGATCTCTCCAATAACGAAAATCATTTTCATTAAAGAATGGAGGTCGGGTGGTACTATACCTCTCAATGTGGGGTCATTAATTATCTTGCAAAACACGAATAAAAACCAAAAGGAATTCCAAGACTTGGTCTTGGATTAGTAATTCAGGAAATAATAAGGAATAAACGAGAGATAAAAGGCTAAACAAAAAAAACTACACACTTACGACCTTCGATGTCCCCAAAAGGGTATTAAACATTGGTTTTTGGGGATGAAAACAGATAGTTATGAGGGTAAACCCTCATAATAAGTGTAGATCTATAAGAGAGCTTCGATTTGGTGGGTAGCACGTTTTGTGGGTCCACTTATATGAAAAGTTATGCCCGTTTTACCGTCGGCTACTCCAAAAGCGAATAGTTCGATAGATACTTGCAAATTCACAACCAAAAAAGGGTACAAAGACTTCATCTTGGATTAGTAGTGCGGGAGAAATAATAGGAATAATTCACGAATCGAAAAATATGAAGAGAAAGCCAAAAAATGCTAGATTGGTGGTTACACCAAATTTTAGTGCCCTCGATCTGATACCAATTGTTGGATCGTAAAAGCATCGCTAGAGGGGGAGGGGGTGAATAGCGAGCGTAAAACTTTTTAACTTTTCGTTCATTCAATTAAAATTATGAGTAATGCAGCGGAAAAATAAATAAGACAAATTTATTTTTTACTTGGTTCACAACCCAGCGATTGCTACTCTAAGGCCCCATGATCCTTGACCGCGTACGAAGGGGCAATCTACTATAGAGTCTCCTCCTCATTGGAGGTAGGAGACAATGATCACAAAAACGAAAGCTTGAGGATGAGGCAACAAACCTACCTCACCTCATTACGATTAAAATCACGAATACAGTAAATAAAATAACCTAGCTACTGCTGACGAAGAAGTTGTAAGCTTGGCGTTGCGTCGGCATTACGACGTTAGAGCTTTGGCGTTGCGGGAGCACTTTGAGAGCAAGACGTATGATCTTTGGGTTCGGGTCCTCTCCTCCATTTATAGACTTGTGCCTTAGAATAAGTCTAGATTCAGATCCTCAACTTGTGGAACTTATCATGAGGTGTGCCTTGGAATAAGTCTAGATTCAGATCCTCAACTTGTGGAACTTATCACGAGGTGACACCTTATCTTATCGCGAAGTGGCGATGTCAAACATTATCCTTTTTGACCTTGTCTATTTGGCTGATTCGTCGCCATCAATTGACTGATGCCCTTCATCAGTCGACTAATGTGCATCAGTCGATTGCTAATAGCCAGCAGTCGACTGCCAGCTTGGTCACTCCCCTGCAAATAAGAGTTAGCATGGAAAATGGAAAATGAGACGTTTTTTTACTGTCCGATCTCGACCTAGACCTTCCACTGGAAGTCTTAGTCGGATTGCCACCTAGGGTCATCCCTGTACAGAGGACATGATCTTACCATCTCTCTTCGCACTTGAACTTACCTTAGGTCCTTTATGACCTGTCGCTTTACTTCCGGTCTTCACTTGGGTTCTTCGACTCCTATGAAGTTCTCCCGGTGTTTCCCGACCACCATGGTTTCCTGACTCAGGATTCTCCTGGTGTCGTTGACCTTCAACTTAGCTTAACCATTTTCTACACACTTAATTCAGCTCATGAGATAACAATATGACCTTAATTTTGGATCTTTGCCATAATCAAAATCTAGGTTTGATTATCTAGTGCCTACTGCACCAACACTGCTGAGATTCACTTGGACTTACAAGAGTTGTATGGTACACAAACTTATTCAATCAGACACGTTACTATCAAGGAGCTCATGACGGCTCGTATGCGAGATGGGGCTTCGATTGATAAGCATAGGGTCAAGATGATTGGGCTTGTTGAAAAGTTAGTGAATCTTGATTTGGTAATACCACATGAGTTATCGACGGACATCATTTTGTTGTCGCTCTCCTCCTCGTTTGATAATTTTGTGGTGAACTTTAATATGAACAAGCTGGAGGCTACCCTTGAAGAGCTAGTCAACATGCTTGCAAATTATGAAGAAACTATTAAAAAGGAAAAATATATTTTCCTTGTGTGTTCATCTTTTGGATTCAAAAAAGGATCTAAGAAAAAAGGAAAGAAACATTCTACCCCTGTAAAGAAGAACAAAGCTAATAAAAAGCCAAAGTCCACAAATCTTGATTTATCAAAATAGGTTTATTTCCATTGCAACAAGCCTGGACATTGGAGGTGTAATTGCAAGGAGTATCTTGCTCAGAAGCGTTCTGACATAGATGATGGCAAGAAGTAAAAGACTTCGAGAGGGTGAGACCTCCTTGAGACTTATGGAGCACGAGTTGCTGCGAAAGCCATTGGAGATGTTATTTTGATTTTGAGCAATAATTTTAAGTTATATTTAAGAGATATTTTATTTGTTCTGGACTTAGTTAAAAATATTATTTTTATTTCTATGTTTGATAGAAGTGGATATTCTTGTTTATTTGCAAAATGTGTTTGTAATATTTATAAGAATGAATGTTTGATTGAGACTAGTGAATTAGAAAATGATCTCTAAAACTTAAAATTAAAAGATATTCTATTAAACAATATCCAAACTTAATCAACAACAAATAAAAGAAAAGAAGATAGTTCAAATCAAGTATACATATGACATGCTAGACTGGGTCATATTTCCCAATGAAGGATGATCAAGTTAGTAGGTGAAGGATTGTTTGATTTGTTGGACATAAATTTCCTACCAACTTGTGAATCCTGTCTGAAAGGAAAAATGACTAAGACCCTTTTTAATCACTAAGTGGAATGTGTGCATGATATGTTGGATTTGATCCATATTGATGTGTGTGACCTGCTAAATGTTAGCAACAAACATGGCCATCACTACTTGTTATTTTTACCGATGATTATTCATAGTTTGGTACATATATTTAATGAAATAAAATTCTGAATCTTTTGAAAAGTTCAAAGAATTCAAACATGAAGTAGAAAATAAACAAGGAAAAAGTATTAAGAAATTTCGATCCAATTGAGGTTGAGAATACTTGAGTACTGAGTTTAAGGACTATCTACAAGAGAAGGAGATTCTCTCACAATGGACTCCTCCTACCACACCACTATTTAATGATGTGGCAGATTGTTGTAATTGAATGATGATGGACACGGTTCAATTTATGATGGGATTCATTAACTTACCGCCATCATTTTGGGGCTATGCACTCGAAACTGCAGCAATATTATTGAATAAAGTGCATACGAAAGCAGTAGAAAAGACACCATATGAAATATGGATGGAAAAACCTCCCAAGTATTCATATTTGAGAATATGGGGATGTTTTGCTTATGTGAAGCAAGAAGTGAGAGACAAACTGGATAGTACATCCACTTTGTGCTATTTTATGGGATATATAAAGAATTCTATTGGATATTATTTCTATAATCCCAAGAAAATAGAAGTATTTATTTCAAGGAATGCTACCTTCTTGGAGAAGTAGTTTCTATTAGATAGAAAAAGTGGGATGATAGAACTCAAAGAGGTTTAAGATAATTCAACAACTGAAATAATAGAACCCACACCTCAACAACCAATAGAACAAGTACACACACTAAGGAGATCTGATAGGGTCTCAAGACCACCTGTAAGGTATATGCTACTCTTTGAAGGAAATCAGAATGAACTTGACCATGGATGTGATCCAAGGTCCTTTAAGGAGGTGATATTTGATATCAACTCAACACAATGGCTAGAGGTTATGAAATCGGAAATGGACTCCATGTACCCAAACTAAATTTGATTATTAGTGGATCCATTTGAAGGAATAATTCCTATTGGATGTAGATGGATCTACAAGAGGAACTTTTGAGTTGATGGAAGGGTACTAATCTTTGAATCTAGATTGGTGGCAAAAAGATATAATAAAAGACAAGGAAATGACTATGATGAAACTTTTTCACCATTCACAATGCTTAAGTCCATTATGATACTATTTGCCATAGTTGCATGGTATGACTATAAGATATGACAGAAGAATGTGAAGATGACATTCTTTAATGGTGATATTAAGGAAGAGATTTGCATGTCCCTATTAGTTATAATGAGAGGTGTCCTAAGACAATCGCCTAATGGTTGTACCATTTATTTAATAAATAAAAATTCACTATTTGAGTGTACATATTTTCATGTATTTGATTGGATCTTAACCTCATTTACTAAATGTCCTCAATACTATTCACAGCATGAGAGAATTTGTGATTGGATCATAACTAGTGAGCATCTCTACATGTGTAATTGTGATGTATTGGAATTATCCTCAGTCGATGAATTGATGCATTTGGGCGCCATCAATTCTGTTGAGACTAGCACGAGTTATACTCTTTGGTTTATCCAAACATCGGTTTTTCACTAGTTGGAGACATTGGGATGTCCGGAGTTAACCGTGGATGCTAGTTATGGTAACTAGTTCATTGGAGTGACTAGTTGTAAGACTTCATATGGTTCTCTACATATACAGATATGTCAATGAAGTTCTTACTGCAACTTAAGTGCGACGTTCCTTCGACTTGCGGTGTTCAAGTAATCTTGGTCATGGAGACTTATGCTTTAACATCTTAAGCTAGCATCTCCGAGGAGATGTGGACTCAGGATAATTGGATATAAGTCGAAGTGTCCGAAGGTGTTTGAATAGCCTACAAAGGATTCACCACTCCTTGCGAGGAGATGTATACCCTATGGCCACTCATTGGATTGTTACTAAAGTCTTTGGCCAAAGTATTACATGTTTAGAGTATGGTACTCTTGGATATGTGTGTAGTAATTAGAATCCGTAGGACGAGGAAGTGATACTTGGACTAGGTGTGACATAGTCAGCCTAGTGGGGATTGACACAATATCCCATATCTTGAACCAAGTGGGTATATAAGATGAGTGAATGGAATAGGGCATGATTCACTATAGTTGCTGAAAGGTTTCAGAAGTTGTTATGGGGTCAATCGTTGATTTTTTGGCTAATTGGAGATCATGATGTACTACTAGGTGTCACTCATGATCGTTTTATAATTAATGGTTAATTATAGATGACCAACATAAATCGGGAACCTATTTGGTCACACACACTATGAGTGTTATCCAAAGAATTTAAAACGAGCTTGAGAATGAGATTCTCAGATCGAGTGAGACTTGGTTTGGTTGGACCAAACAAGGAGCGAACATGAAATTGTTTCAGTCGCATCGGAAGTATGAATGGGCCGAGTCTTTTGAAGACATGATGGATGAACCAAATTAGTTTGGTTCTAATCCAATGGTGGAAAATAAACCAAAGGGGGTTGGTTTGTTTTAAATGAATGAACCAAAATTGGTTTGCATTATTTTAACTTAAAATAAACCAATATGGTTTGGTTTATTTTAACTTAAATTAATGGAGCGAGTTAATTGGTTTTGGTTGTGAACCAATAACCGTTGAGAGAGGGTTTCTTGATAGTCAAGAAACATACTCTTTATAAATAAAAGGGTTGAGATAAATTTCATGAACGAGTTAAGGTTTGTGAAACCCTAGCCGCTTTCTCTTCTCTTCTTCTTGCATGTGCGCCGCCCACCCTTGGTGTTGCCACCGCCCAAGCTTGGCCACCCCTCCTCTTCTAGCCGCTGGTCAACCACCAATCGCCGACCATCCTCCGACCATCAGCCCAACTGTCGACCCTTGCAGCTGCCAGCCACAAAGCTACCGCCTGCCAACTTGTTTGGCCGACAACTCCTCCACTGCTCACCTCCTTTTGGACAACCTTTTGTCCATTGTGAGGAGAGCTCATTTGGCCGGAGTTTAGAACTCCGACAATGACCTCTTTACTAGGGATTTGATCTCCGACAATCCTCTTTGGTGGAGGACAAAGGGTTTTGTCAATTGTTGACAAAACTACTACCGAGGAAATAAGTTTGTGGAACTTGTTTTGTGATAATTTCTCGGATCACAACGTCTTCGACGCGAGACTAGTAAGGCGGGGTTCGTATCTTAGTGAAGTTATCCCGATGATACTCGACGTAGACTCGGATAGAGGCGAAACTTGCGAGGGTCGCTAAGGTTGATGTTATTTCCGCTACATGTAATTTGTCAGGTATACTTAGTATAAATTTCCATTATTGCAAAATTTTAAATGTTCGATTATGTCTATGTTCTATCGCTGTACATACGTGTGGTGTGTGTAATGTAATAAAATAGTTTATTACCATTTTTATTTGCTTTCGATGTGCATGTTTACGAAACATGTGTGAACACACACCACCGTCGGTGCCCCGGAAATCCAATAGTGGTATCAAAGCCAGGTTGTGTTCCCACATAATCGTAAAATTGTTTTGCGATAAATGTTTTGTCATAATTGTAATTTTGGAAATTCTCTACTTTTGGAATGTTTAGGAAAAATTATGGAAATTTGAACTAGTTAAGAAATTCAAATTAGGAATTTCCTAATGTGATTAGGAAACTAGAATTTAGGATTTTTTTTTTTCTAAATTAAATTTGAATTTTCTTGATTAATATTTTTCATAAATAAAATATGTGATTAGATTTGAAAATTTGTTTCTTAATTTAATCAATGAGATTTGATTTGAGAAATCAAATCACAAATATATTTTATTTTCAAAATTAATTATGACAATTTTGAAATTACTTGAATATGTCATAATTATATGACATATGCATTAGATGTATATCATTATGTAAATGCGTGTCGTGATACGTAGATGTGTTAGTTGCATATACGTACGCTGCGTGTCATGTCATATAGATAATAGTTATTTGCATTGTAAGGAGGATGAGACCTCAAAACCCTTACATAATATTAAAGTCTATATCTTTCATTAATGTGGTTAGAATTGGAGTTCCGTTTCTTGTTTGGATTGTTAGACTCTCTCCAAGTCCGGTTTAAACCTGAACATGTTCAAACCATTGAAATAGTTTAATACTAATATGGTAAGAGTCAGAGGTCAATCTATAGTTTGGGTTGTTGGACTCTCTCCAAGCCTGGCTAAACAATTGAATGCGCTTTAACAATAATAAAACTATTTCTTGATTAATTAGTCGGCTTTAACTTGGAGCATCAGCTTGTTGGACTCTCTCCAAGTCGATGTGAAGAGAGGTAAAGTTGGGTGCTATTGACAGGCGAAAAGTCTGACAATTTAGTTATCAAACCCTTCTCTATGCCAAAGTAACACAGGGAATGACCCGGATCGTCTCCCACAGAAGGTAATAGTGTAAATCAATGCTAGAGTTAAGATTTTTCTTAATAAGATGAGGTTTGGCTTTGAAGATTATGCAACAACACTAGTAACAAGAATTAAAGAGATAAACCATAACGATGAAGATAAATTCTGCACTCAACAATTGAAAACTGAAAGTAAATAGAACAAATTATTCTAACAGCAATTTCATCGAACACTATGAATGAAGTTAAATGGACACTACACAATTAACAATTCATGAAATGCAAGTAGGAGAAATTGACAACTATTAATTAAATGTACAAAACAGTGAATAAACAGTGACAACTATTAAATGCAAGGATGATGCGGATGCTACAACTTTCAAATCTAGAAATCAGTGATGTCTTCTTGTTCTCGTGAATCCGGGGAAGCTAGAAGACGATCGTCGAAGAGGACTCCTCCGTCAATCCACAGAAGGAGGGACAAATGACTGTGGGTGGAAAATTCGCCGACGGCTTCAGTTCGAATGGCCTCTTTGTCGGTTCAGATGAAGAGGGTGGCTGTGGAAGGCTATGGAAGCGTGCGCGTGGCTCTCAAATGGAAGATGACCGGCGATCCAAGCTCCCGTTCCTCCACTCGCGCGAGAAGAAGTGAATCCGTCGGCGTCGCGCGATAGAAGGGAACCCAACTCTGTGCGTCTCTGTCCACTGGTGCGAGTGAAAGAAATGCCGCCGGCGGTCTTCGTGCGCTGGGGAGAAGATGGCGGCGATCCACACCGGCTGCATGTGAGAATCAGGAGAGCAAGTTGTGTCGCGCGATACTCCAGATTGGGGAAAATGTTGATTTTTAACCCTCTTTTTCCTTATCCATCCGATTGAAACTGATCCAATCATAGCCATTCATTTATACCTAGGGTTTAATGAGTACAATTAATCTCTCCCTAAGTAGGCTGATCAAGCAAATCCAATGGTTGCGATTGATTTGATCCGGATCGACGGCTGCGATCGCTTTAAATAGGCCCTCTTTCCATGTTTCCTACAAAATCACATACAACTCGTGAAAAATACTGAAATATAGGAATTAACGCAATCAATCACAAATAGACCCAATATGCAAAAACATATTGAATAGTAATAATTACTCCATCAAAGGGCCTAAAATGTCGAATCCATAAGTAAAAATAGCGCAATAAAAATTAAGCTATCAAATTCCCCCACACTTATTCTTGCACGTCTCGAGCTAGTATGAAAAACAACGAATAATCAAATCCATTTTCCACAAGCAATTCCTCCTTATATCATGAAAATCGAAAAAGGTAGTTACTTAGGGTTGTCCATCCACAAAAATCACAACATTCATGCACTGAGTTCTTGCATTAGTTAACACGTATGATGTCTTCAATAAATCCTAAATAGACTAAGAATGATAAACCTTACCGAATCAGTAAAGGTGGCTCTCATTCTCATAAACATTGCAAAGGTAGAGCTCACTCAAAGCTACTCAGGATGTTACACTACTATATGCTTGCTTATTTCCTACTCTCCACCACTTCAACCAAATGACTGCATGATTTAGAAGGACTTCAAGAATTGCAATAAAGAACAAGCACAGGATATAAGAATGGCACCAAATATAGGAGTAGAAAGCAATAAAGACGAGAGACAATTGAAATTCTATCATGTTGTATTCAATGAAACAATGCCCATGCATGTTTCCTTCCATTCTCAAAACTAACATCCTGTATCGCTCTCCACATTCATGTACGTCCACAAAAAACATAAACTTGTACATCTCATGCAAGAAATAAATGAAACTCATCAACAAGAATCATTCTCCATTCAAGAAAATAGCACGTCATCTAAAAATATCCACTTTTTTTTCAAGTCAGTAGTTTTTTTTTCTTTTTCTTTTTATTATAGACCCTCTATCATCAAGAATTTTTTTTCTTTCTATTTGAATCAAATTTTTTTTCTTGACGTGCTCTTTTTTTAATAGCCTGTCAATTCAAATACATACTCATAGGCAAATAAAACATGGCCCAACCATGGTGATCAAGCATGGTTCACTCATGCACCATTTAAATCTAGCCTTTCTACAATAAATCCTCAACTATGACTCTCCTAGTCATTTCCTCCCCCACACTTAAATTTGACTGTCTCGGGCAATAGATACAACATGATATGGTTCAAATGTCTCACAACAAAAAGAATAACAAGACATGTCATAGAAGAAGGAGAAATAAAAAAGGACAAGCAATGTCTATCTACATGGAAGAGTATATTCATTAAGAGCACATGTATCAACAAGAGTATCAATGCGGACTAACAAGGTGACCTTCATCATAATTATGCAATATATGGTAATGTGGTCTCAATAAGGAGCAAAGCAAGTTCTAAAGTGTTAACAAGCATGAGTGCTACCCACATACAAGGCGAATAATAATCATGAAGGCTCAAATCCTCACTAGGTGTACGGAATGATCAATCCTGGTCTATCAAAATAAAATTCAACACCACACAAGTAACCAAATGCAATCAACACAATCAATCATGTCCAATCGATCTCCAGATTTTACAACCAAACTTAACTAGCTTTTACAACATCAGAGTCTCAGAGAAGAATGCTTACGAAATTGAACTCGATATCCGATAAAACCCAAAAATCGATTATTCACAACTCATGAAAGAAACAAAACTGCAGAATAGACTATGAAAGGAAAGTGCGTATGTACAAAAAAAAGAAGTGAAAAGGAACAAACTCCCCTCAAATCGGGTAAATGTCAATCAACCAGGGAAGGACAATCTTGTTGAAATTTCTGACGAATCGTCTGTAGAATCCTGCATGTCCAAGAAAAAAGTGCACTTCCTGCACGCATGCGAGGTAAGATAACAAAGAAATAGTATCTATTTTTGCAGGATCTACCTCATTACCCTTCCTAGAGACTATATGACCTAAAACTATGCCATGTGTAACTATGAAATGACATTTTTCATAATTCAATACCAGGTCAGTCTCTATGCATCTATGTAAGTCTCGTGACAAACTATCCAAATAGGTATCAAATGAGGTGTCATATACAGTAAAATCATCCATGAATACTTCCATACAATGTTCTAATAGATCAGAAAAGATGCTTACCATACACTGTTAGAAGGTACCTGGAGCATTGCAGAGCCCAAATGGCATGCGTCGGTATGTGAAAGTTCCGAATGGGCATGTAAAGGTAGTCTTTTCCTGATCCTCCAAGAAAATCTGGTGCATACACAGAGTAGGGCTAATACCAAGTATATCATCAATCGTCCACCTGATAGCTTTCTGATGTTGCCTAAGAAGATCTAGTAGACACTGCTCCTGCTCTGGCTCAAGATCTCTAGCAATAATGACCGGTCTTTGCTCGTATTCACCCAAGTAGGCATACTTAAGGTGCTCAGGCAATACTTTCAATTCCATTTCCGGTGGTTGAACAGTCCTTGGAAGCGATTTTTCAGAATCTGCTTCCTCTGTAGATACCTCTGATTCCTTGGCAAAAATAGCCTCACAGAGTAAATCTAAGCCACCAACATCATCCTCTGCATCACCTGCATCGCAACCAATGTCTCCCAATGAAATATCTGCACTGTTAAACCTACTCACCCAATCTGTGTCAAAATGCTCAGCCTCTTCGTAATCTAACTCATCTAGCATGTCAATGCTCAAAAGTGAATGATCCTCAGTAGGATATCTCATCGTATTTGGAATACAGAACTAAACAACTGTGTCGCCAAACTCCATGGTAAGCGTTCCAGCGTGTACATTGCTTTTTGTTCTTGCTGTCTTTAGGAATGGTCATCCAAGAATCAGTGGAGGTTGGCCTGAAGCTGTATCTCCCTCCATATTCAAAATATAAAAATCCGTTGGAAAAATTAACTCTTTTACCTTGACTAATACATCTTCTATCACTCCTGCTGGATGTGAGAAACTATAGTTAGCCAACTGTATAACAACTCCAGTAGACTGAAGTGGTCCAATACTGAGCACCTGAAAAATAGACTTAGGCATAACATTAATAGAAGCTCCTAGGTCTAGCATAGCATCTCCAAAAGTGTTGTCTCCAATCACACATGGCACGGTAAATACTCTAGGATCCTTGCACTTCTGAGGCATCTGCTGAATCATCCTTGATACATTTTTCCCCATGCTGACCAACTCATTCCCCTTAAGCTTCCTCTTATGAATGCACAAATCCTTCAGAAACTTGGCATACTTTGGAATGTGCTTGATGACTCTCAATAATGGAATGTTCACATCCACTTTACTAAATGTATCTATAAGCTCCTGAAGTTCCTCTGCCTTTTCTGCATCAGGGTTTCTTCTTGAAGGTACTGGCCTCTGCGGAAAGGGTAAAGACACTGAGGCATCCGATATGGTCCGTGAAGCATCTCTCTGCTCCTCACATACCAAATCTGGAACTGGCTCTGGTGTAGATGCTGCTGAGTCAGAAGTAGTCTTACCACTACGCAATGTGATGACACTGACATTACCTCTGGGGTTCGGAATGGTTTGCGGCTGTAATCGATCGACCCCATGATCGAGACGCGTAATGCCGGATGCTATATGACTAAATGCTCTCCGTATTCTCGCATGGATGCATCCGTCCTCTGTTGTTGCTGCATCTGCTATTGCATATGTTGTTGCATCTATTGCATCTCACGCATCGTGATTTGTGCGATCTGGCTGAACAAGCTCCTCCAACTTTTGCACCGAAGACTCTGGTTTGGTAGGTTAAGACTGCTGTAATTTAACTGGAGTTGCATTCTGATGAACAACCCACAGTCTCTGAAAAGCTGGAGGTGGCTAATAGATCTGCTATTGCTGCACATTCCCATACCTCAAATTTGGGTATCTCTCCATCCTGGGTTGTACGTGGGAGCCATGGGATCATGCTGCCTGTATCCAGGTTGCGACTGATAAAATTGAGACCTCGGTTGAAAAACATTCGCTGCAGCTGCCTGATCTGTAAAGTTAGAACTCCCTTCTTGTTGTAACATGGGGAAAACATCGATCAAATGAGTGGAACTAGAACAAATCCCATAGGTGCTCACCGGCTTAATAGACTGCATTAATGGTTGTTGAGCCTACTTCAGAGCTATCTGTCTAACCATAGAAGTTAGCTCTTGCAATTCAGTCGTAAGCTTCTGGTTCTCTGCTCTAGGAACTAGAATCTCATTCACCCCTCTAGTAAGTAACTGTCTTCTCCCAAACTGCTGTGCATTGGCTGCCATAATTGAGATGAGCTCCCTTGCTTCTGCAGGTGTCTTGTTTACCAGTGCTCCCCCACTAGCTGCGTCAATCATACATCGATCCATAGGAAGTAGTCCCTCGTAGAATGACTGAATGAGTATCTGTTCACTGAGCTGGTGATGAGGACAACTGATACATAACTTTTCAAAACACCCCTAATACTCATGCAATGTCTCCCCTATCAATTGTTGAATTGCACAGATACTTCTTATGATAGTCGCAGATCGTGAAGATGGAATTTTTTTCTCTAGAAATGATCTCTTCATCTCAGCCCAACATGTGATAGATCCGGGTGGTAAAGCATAAAGCCAATCCTTTGCACCTCCCGCTAATGAAAATGGAAAAGCCCTCAAGCTAATGTCCTCCTCACTGATGCCATGCGGTTTCATGGTGGAACAAACTACATAGAACTCCTGTAAGTGTCGGGTAGGGTCTTCTCTAGCTGATCCATTGAATTTGGGCAGTAGATGAATGATCCCAGATCGCAGCTAAAAATCTACATCAAGTTCTGGATACTAAATGCACAATGAATGGTAAGAAACATTTGGCGCAGCGAGCTCCCTAAGTGTTCAATTGTTTGTCATATCCGATTCAAGTCCCACGAGATTAGCACTCTCACTTGTAGTTGAAATCCAGTGTGCTTGCTGTAGTACGTGAAAGGTCCGATAAATTTCTGGATCAAGATCAAGTTAATCCCCGCTGGATGATCTTGTCATGCACTGTACAAAAGTAAAAGATTAGAAAGCTCAAACAAGCAAGAATATCTAAAAGAAATTATTGCAACTCTAACAACTAACTAACACCGCTAACAACTTCCCCGGCAACGACGCCAAAAATTGATAGGCGAAAAGCCTGACAATTTAGTTACCAAACCCTTCTCTATACCAAAGTAACACAGGGAACGACCTGGATCGTCTCCCACAGAAGGTAACAGTGTAAATTGTTAGTGAAAGCCCTATAATGTGATGATTGTTGTATGGACTTTATTGTATCATATTCCTATTTATAAAGACATGGTTATTATATTTACTTGTATTGGTGCCAAAGAACTAAGTATAATAACATCCTTGAGTAGATATAGAGATTGGTTGAATCGATAATGAGATGATATAGAGAATACTACTCTTAATCATTCCTAGTTAAGTATTAACATTCAGGGACAATGTTAATGCGTAGAGACTAGCATGTAGGTCAACTCGATGACTTAATCTAATAAGTCATGGATATGAGATATCAAGTTGACACATGGGTATGCATTGAAGAATGTATACTGAATGGCCCGCTATAAGAAAGTATCATGAATCATTATATGAGTGTCATATAATTTCTCATGTGACTATTAGTATGACTATTAGTCCTTGAACCTGAAGTCACAATGGTTTCCTACATAAGGAGTTGCATACTTTGGCTTCGTCAAACGTCACCCGTAAATGGGTGGACTAAGGCTATTATTGGGTATATAACAAATTATGCGGAGGGATGTGAGTGATGTAGATGAGATCTATCCCTCCTATATAATGGGAGTGACATCGTTATTCTTGATAGAGTGAGACCACGAAGTGCATGGCTATGCAAAAATGAGTCAATATGAGATATTGAGCTCATTTGATTAGAGTGAGTCTACTTGGAGTTCAAGATATAGATTGTATCGAGGATGACACGGTCTATGCCTCAATTGGTCAATCTAGATATCATGGATAGAGGGACATTGTCACATATTGTGAGAGTCATAATTAGTAGTCACAAAGGTGATATTGGATCTCAATATTCTTGTAACTTGGGTAGCATTGATGTGTTGCTAGATACTGCTCATTGCTTATGTTCCTAAATCAGTTTAGGAGCATTACCAACGTTACAAGAACCTATAGGGTCACACACAAAGGGCAATTAGATGGAGATTGGGTTCATATGATGAACCATGAGGATTAGGTTCTTGGGATGAACCAAATTGGATTAAGAGCAATCAAAATTAGACTAATTGAGTGAGACTCAATTAAATTCAAGTGTTGAATGAGCCTAATTTAGATTTGATTCATTGAGTCAATTTAAAATAATGAATAGAGATTCATTAAATCAAATTGGCTTGAATCAAGTGGTTGAATTTGATCAACAATAGGAGATAATAGGTTAAGTTTGACTTGACTTGAGAGGGAAGATGAATGATTAATTTTGACTTGACCAATTGCCATGTCATGGTGACTTGGCATGGGGGTCGGCCAATGATGATGTTCCAAATCATCATTGACACATCACGGGGTGCCACCTCATGAGGGAGACCAAGAGCCATTGGCTCTTGGTGTTACATGCATGCATGTAACCTCCTCTCCATTAAGTGGTCGACTACTCTTGATGTAGGTTATGAGTGGGAAGTTAATTGGTGTAACTTCATCATCTTCTTCCTTGGTTCTTTCCTCAAGCTCTCTCCCTTCTCTTCCTCATCTTGCCATGGACTTCAAGGAGTGCTAGCACACTCTTAGTTGTCTTTTCTCCGCCTATTGTTCGTGTGGATACCAATAGAGGAGTGTACACTTGACACTCTCGAGTTCCGACAATTCGTTTGGACGAGCGGGATAAGCGAAGGGCGTCGCTTCAAGGGTAAACTCATTATATAGATCTATGGTAGATCTAGGTTTTCACAACACATACATGTAGTTTTTTTTTATATATTCGCACGGATCCGCGGTCAAGCCTTCCAGGTTTCCGCAACGTAAAAAGCGCCATCTGAAAGTTCAACCCACGTGCAAAGTATGTATGTGTTTTAATTTTGTAGTTTTTGTATTAGATATAAAAATTACAGATCTGTAAGTTTTTGTAAATTTCCTATTTTTATAGATTTTTTGGGTATTTTTCTCGAAGAGTCGAAGCAACAAGTGTTGGGACACTTGTAGGCTTCAACCACCGAGAAAAACTCTCTGGAACGGCGAATTCTCACTTTAGGTTTTTGGGACAGCGACTTAAGTCGCTGTAAGATCAAGATGGGACACTTGCAAAGTTCATTTTGCAAGTAGGGCTGCTGCCCCTAACCTCGAAAGAGGCATTGTTCCGCGATCGCGCCCGGAAATCGCTTAGTGGGACTGTTACGGAGAGGTGACTCATAAAAATTAAAAATAAATAGGAAAAATTATAGAAATTTTTTGTAAAATACATAATTTAGAATTATGTATAATTCTGTGATGGTCATGGCCCAATAAGCCCAATATGATTAGATAAATGTGTTGTAATTCATAATACGGCCTGCGCGTAGTTTTTGTGGTTGTGTATGTTGTATAGGGTATGCGACCTACGCGTCGTGCCTCTTCTTTTAAAATTCCAGTTGTAAATAGTTTTAAACTTGAATGTAACTCAAGTTTCATGTTTGTAATGTACAAAATGGAGCGGTGGAAGGTCCACTAGTAGACGGAGTTACGAGGAGGGTGCCGACGACACATGACGGTCAAAGGAGGCGCTTGGAGAAGCCGCTAACCCTAGGTTGACCGTCTGATCTTCTCATTGGCTTGAGAAGATCGTAGTAGGGCCATGACCACATCACAATTAATTTATATATATATATATATATATATATATATATATATATATATATATGTTTATATATATATTTGTTTTTCTTGTATGAATGTGATGCATGCTAGTAAATTTTGTTTGTATGTATATGATGCATGCTAGGATATTTTACTTGTATGTATATGATGCATGCTAGTATAATGCTTGTATGTATGTGATGCATGCTAGTATAGGATAATAAAGGCCTTGATGCATATATGATACACATTCATGATTAGATTAGATCTTAATCGAATCAACTCAAAAAATGCCTACCAAGTCTTGATATCCATCACTACCTCGATCATTTGTAGTTGTTGAATCTGCCAAAGCAAAGCAATGCATATTATCTTGGTAGGGTGCGGAGGGAAAATCTTGGTCCCGCCTATCACGGCTTGGGTTAGAGTAAGCTCAATTAGATTGAGTAAAACTAGTTAACTCAATTGGATTGAGTAGAACTATAGGCATATTCCAACCGTTGGAAATATAGGATAAGATTGCATTTACACTAAATCTTGGGCGATTTAGCCAAAGTTAACTCAAGGTCTTTTGTAAATGTGGGTCTTGATCCTATAAACAAGAGTTTCATAGAGATGTAATCGGTAATGTGTCACCCACCGATCATACTAAGTCTTGGGCGATTTAGCCAAAGCTAACTCAAAGCTTAGTATGATGTGGATCTTGTCCCACAGGAATTATAGCATGTTTGTATGAATCTAGTAATGTGGTTTGACCACATCCATAACTCGATTCTACAAAAGTCCTATAATTCAGTGGGAGCATCATTTGATTAAAGGCCTAATTAAATGATAAAAGGAATATGATATTAATTTTTTGCATTATGTATGTTGTAGATTACTATGTCGACAAACACGAACACTCTCTCCCTGCGTTCTATCCTTGAGAAGGATAAGCTCAATGGAGCAAATTTCCTGGACTGGTACAGAAACCTGAGAATCGTTCTCACCCAAGAAAGGAAATTGTACGTCCTGGAGCAACCCATTCTGGAGGCACCTCCTGCCACTGCCTCGCAAATTGACAAAGATGCTTACAAGAAGCATCAAGATGATGCATTAGATGTGTCATGTCTCATGCTTGCGACCATGAACTCTGAGCTTCAGAAGCAACACGAGATCATGAATGCTTATGATATGGTTGAACATCTTCGTCAACTATATCAAGGACAAGTAAGGCACGAGAGATATAAAGTCTCTAAGGCATTGTTTCAGTCCAAGATGCAAGATGGGACTCCCATAGGTCCATATGTACTCAAGATGATTGGGTACGTAGAAAACCTCTTGGGGTTGATCCGTGAGGGGAAACTTCGCTTCCCCTTCACCTCGGTTGCTTGACCATGGTGATCCCTTCAATGTCCCCGGATTAAAAATTTAATCCTAGACAAAAGGGATTCCCAAAGCAACCAAGTCATCGTCGTGCTATTCGTTTAGAGAGGTCACTTGAACAAACTAGTTGTTCAAGCGACCATTCTCTATTCTACGAGTAGCCGCGGAATAGACGATGTCCGGATCGCCGGTTTTTGTGTTTATGCTCGGGATCCAAATATTATTTAGCCATTCACAGAAATATATCATGCTCATAAATGAAAAACAAATATAAACATGTAACATATAAAATTAGAGAATCGATATACCTCTCGATCTTCTAATGTATGTCCTTCCTCCTTTCGGACGTCGTGTGGGCGAAGCTCTACCAAAAGTCGAAGCTCCTAGATCACACATCTTCCTTCCTTGCTCATCCAAAGCAAGAGGAAGAATAGAAACAAGGCTCATCTCCTTCCTATGGCCAACCAACAAGCAACAAAGAAATGCTTGCCGTCGCCAACAAGGAGAAGGAGATAATGGTGAAACCGACCAAGACATCAAGGGAAACCCTTAGTCTTGTTTCCACCACCCAAGGAGAGGGAGAAGGGGTCTTTAGATGCTGTCCAAGGGTTGGAGAAGGTGATATGGGCGCCGACCACCAAACCATGAAGAAGAAAGGAAGAAACTTTCCTTATTTGGTGCCACCCAAACCTCCTAAACCCTAAGCTTCCAAACCCTAATCCAAGCTCACCTTGTGGCCGCCATGGAAGTGAGGAAAAGATTAGGATGAGCTCAAGCCAAGGTAAAGAGGAGAACCATAGTGGCGGCCAACCCTTAGGAAGAAGAAGAACATCTCCTATAGTTGCCGCCCACCCTTTTCTCCCAAAAACCTAGCCACCCAAACCCTAATCCTAACTTACCTTATATCCGCCATGGAAGGGGAAAAAGAATAGGATAAGTTCAAGCTAAGGTAGATAGGAGCAGCATAGTGGCCCCCAAGGAAGAAGAAGAACAACCTCCATTAGTTGCCGCCACCCTTGCTCCAAAACCCTAGCCACCAAACCCAATCCTAAACCAACTAGGATTCCTAGCCACCAAAGGAAGCAAACCCTAATCCCCTCATCCCTTGTGTTCTCCACGCCAACAATCCCTAATCCACCCTTATATAGAGTTTAGGGATAAGTCTTGGTTTAATCTCCACCATTGGTTCAAGGGATTTAACCTCAACCGTCGGATCTAGAGATTTAATCTCAACCGTCGGATCTTAGAGATTTAATCTCTACCAATGGATCTTAGAGTTTTGTTTCTATCCATTGGATCTAAGCATCATGAGGTGTTAATAGGCTACATTAGGGACCATGAGGAGGAGTTGGGTCTTGGCCACCCATGGATCAAGCCCACATAAAGTCCGATCCACTAATGATGATCCAATCCACTAAAGGTCCATCATTGATCTACCTCACCAACCACCATATGATAATATGGGCTCCATATATTATTTGTACATTTTCTCCCCGTGTTTAAGATCTCGAATGTCCGTCGATTAATTAATTTACTAACCATTAATTAATCAACATCTAACTCCTTGAGTAGTACCACTCAACCTCTTCATCATGCCGGACCAAGTCCACCTGCAGGGTTTACATGATGAACCTTATGAGCTCCTCAAGGGGACATCATCATCCTAATATATAGGACACGGTTTCCTCCTATAATCAACGGCACACCATATAAATAATATCATCTCCCAACTTACCGAGTCTATCGATTTAATCTATAAATCTCGCCCATTGGTAAATCAAAGAGATGAGTACCAAGTATATGTGCCCGTTATTATATCGGGATTAAGAGCATGTACTAAATAATATCTGAGGTCCGATTCGATTATGTAGTCAGCAATAAATCGAATCACCTCTGTGTCGGTCCTGCTCAATACACACAAAGTGCACTAGTGTGATTCTATGGTCAAGACAAACCAATACCAAATCACACTACAACCATTCCGATGGTTTGTCCAAAGCCATCTCGGTTGTGAGCCTTTACTTATACTTTACAAGGAGCTGATAACATGATCTCCCGTGTGACACCACACACCATGTTATCTACAATGTAAGGTATTAGACAATATTGCATAACCATAAAAATATGCAAACAATGATCATGTGATTCTTATTTCAAAATAAAGATGTTCATACAAAAAAATAGACTTTTAAGTATACATCCCTACAAAACCTACATAGATTGGGATTCCCACTTGGCAAGAGTCACCGGCTTGATTTTTGCAGTCTTTGCAAGCTACAATCAATTTGTCATGAATTACAACAACATGAATGAAATTGATAAGCCATCAACGAGATGCTCAAAGATGTTGAGAATCTAGAGCTCAACCTTAAGAAGGGAAATTCTGACTCCATTTTGATGGTGCAAAAGAAGAAAGGCAAGGGAAAGTCTAAAGGTAAGGGAAAGTCCTGCCAAGGGCAAAGACAAATAATCAAAACCCAAAGGAGGGTGGCTAAAGAAGGGGCTTCCTTCCACCGCAAGGAAGCCGACACTCGGAAGCGAATCGCAAAGCTTACTTGGAAGATCTTAAGAAGAAGAGAAGTGAGACTTCTACTTGCTTATAAATGTTATAGAAGTCAATCTATCTATTTCTTCATCATGGGTATTAGATCTTGATGTGCATCTCACATTTGTACCAATGTTCAGGCATTGAGAAATAACAGGGCATTGACAAAGGGCGAGGTGGACCTACGAGTAGGCAATGGAGCAAGAGTTGCTGCTGTTACTGTAAGAACTTATGATCTATCTCTGCCCACTGGGCTTGTACTAGAACTAGATGAATGTTGTTATGTGCCTGCTTTAACTAAGAACATAATTTCAGTTTCTTGTTTGGACAAGAAAGGATTTACATTTATAATAAAGAACAAATGTTGTTCAATTTATTTAAATGATATATTCTATTGTAGTGCACCTCTAATGAACGGACTCTACTTTCTAGACTTAGAGAGCCCCATCTATAACATAAGTACTAAAAGGTTCAAGTCAAATGAGTTGAACCAAACCTATCTCTGGCATTGTCTCTTAGGTCACATAAATGAGAGTCGCTTATCTCATCTCCATAAGGATGGGCTGCTAGACTCATTTGATTTTGAATCATATGAGACATGTGAGTCTTGCCTTTTAGGCAAGATGACCAAGACTCTCTTTAGTGGACAAAGCGAAAGAGCAACAGACTTGTTAGGACTTATACATAGTGATGTATGTGGCCCTTTCAATGTTGCTGCTAGAGGTGGTTACAGGTATTTCATTACATTTACTGATGACTTCAGTAGATATGGTTATATGTGTGCATCTTGTCTGATACTTTACATTGTAGATAACATGGTGTGTGGTGTTACACAAAAGATCATGTTATCAGTTCCTTGTAGAGTATAAGTAGAGACTCACAACCAAGATGGTTTTGGACAAACCATTAGCATGGTTGTAGTGTAATTTGGTATTGGTTTATCTTGACCATAAAATTACACTAGTACACTTTGTGTGTATTGAGCAGGACCGATTTAAAGGTGACTCAATTTATACTGACTATATAATTGAATCGAATCTCATATATTATGGTTTACATGCTCTTAATCCCGATATAATAACGGGCACATGTACTTAGAATTTATTTCTTTGATTTACCAATGGCGAGATTTATAGGTTAAATAGATAGGCTCGGTAAGTTGGGAAATAATATTATTTACATGGTGTGCCATTGATTATAGAAGGAAACCGTTTCCTATGTATTAGGATGATGATGTCCCCTTGAGGAGCTCATAAGGATCATCATGTAAATCCTGCAGGTGGACTTGGTCCAGCATGATGATGAGGTTGAGTGGTACAACTCATGGAGTTAGATGTTAATTAATTAATTGTCAGTGAATTAATTAATTAACGAACATTCAATATCTTAAACACAGGGAGATATTTGTACAAATAATATATGGAGCCCATATTTATTTATGGGGGTTGGTGAGATAGATCAATGATAATCTTCTAGTGGAATGGATCATCATTAATGGATCAGGTTTGTGTGGTTCGGATCCATTGGGTGGCCAAGATCCAACACCTCCTCATGTTCCCTATTGTAGCCTATTATAATACCTCATGAAGCCTAGATCTATAAATAAGTTGGGAGAGACTTGGGCGAAAATAACTTAGAGGGTTGGAGGTGGCATTCGGTTGGGCGGCAACATTAGGGTTTGCTTCCAAGGCTTGGGCGACAAGGTGTTTGATTTTGCTTAGGTCGCTGGCAACATTAGGGTTTCTCTTCCCATTTGGCGGTGCCTCCACCCTATCTCCTTGGTCGGCACCTCCTCTACACCTCCTCTCTTTCTCCTTTGCACGACAAAGAACAAGAGCTCATCTCTTGGCCTGGCGCCCACTTCTCCTTCTTCCTCTCCTTGGCCAGTAGCAACAACCAAGCTAAGAGGCTTAGTGGTCGACACTAGATAGGAGAAGAAGAGTTTGGACATCTTCCCTTGTTCGGAGCGAGCAAGGAAGGGAAGATACGAGATATAGGAGGCTTCGATTATTGGAGGATCGTTGCGCACACGACATCCAAGAAGAGGATAGGTTATATAATAGAAGATCAAGAGGTAAACAAGTGGTATAATTCTTGTTTAGTTTTCTTTCTTGTTCTATGTAATTGGATTTTAATTGTATGATCATGGACCCCGAAGATAAATGCAAAAATCGATGATCCGTACATCATCTATTCCGCGGCTAATCGTGGAAAAGAGTTAGGTTTCTTGAACAACAAGTTTGTTCAAGCAACCACTCAAATTGAATAGCATGATGAGGGATCCGTTTCTTGGGTAATCCATCTTCGTCCGGATTAATTTTTTGTCCGAGGATGCGAGATAGGATCGCCATGCACGAGCGACCGAAAGGGGAAGCAATTCCCTTCAAGTGGTATCAAAGCCACGGATTCCAATTTTGTGTGTTTAGGATTCGGTTACTTTTATGCACTTATCATATATTATGTGTGTCGGATAATAGTAGGATATGCTAGGCTAACTTTTTGGTTGTAGGCATAAGATCCAACTATTATGGCCATATGTGTGTGTATGTGATTTTATGTGTGTAATGGTAATATTATTTGAATCATCGGGGTTGACTAGACTAGTATTTAATTTTTGTAATTAAGTACTACATTGTTTAGCCACTCTTTTATTTTAGTTTACTTTCGATTTAGACTTCATGTACACTCCTTTGTGGAGTATAGAATCGATGGATGTAAATTAAAATAATTTTTCTTGGCTCGAATCTCCGGATGGCTTGTACATGGCATAGGGAGGAGCGAATGAGTGCAACACGAGGCATATTGGAGAACAAAAGTCATAATAGTTGGAAAATTTGTTATTTTTCATATTTATTGCTTTTGATTTATATGCTTGTTGTGGTTACATAGTTAAAATTCCTTAATTTCAAATTACTAAGTGGGAGAGGGATATTTTTTTAAATTCTCGTGGCCTCCATTACAATTTGACATGTGATGCAAACAAACTTGCGCTTTGGCTCTGAGTGCCTTCCTCCATATCGGATGAGTTTGTTTTGCAGATCACTAGGTCATATATGGTTATAAGAAATTATTTAGGAGGGTGTGTAAATCCCCATCGGAAGGCACATAATCCGAGATAATTGCCTTAGTATCGAGTAATGGTGAACACTTAGATGCAAATAAGAGTATCCTCCCCATCGCAGTCACTGCTTTTATCTGTAAGGACAAAGAGGAACCAACTATTAATTTTATTTATCAAAAAGTAAGGTTGACAGGATAATAAAATTAATGGGTAAAATCTCCTCTTACAAATATAGAATTAGTATACGTCCACACTATCGTGACATATGATATTCTCAGAGTTTTGAGGTGTTGGTTGATTTTAAAATTTTATTGTTTGAAGAATCAATAAATTTTTGAATTCTAATGTTTTGATCTATGTGATTCTTAGGTTTTTCAAAATGACTTTCAACCCACTTGCTGTGATACTAAAGGAAAATAAACTTACTGGACCTAACTATTTTGATTGGAAAAGGAATCTAGACATTGTCTTAACTGCTGAAGAGTACAAATATATACTCTTCAAAGAGTGCCTCGTAGTTTCCAGATGATTCCGTGAAAAGAAGAAAGAGAGTTATAGGAAGTGGATCAAGGCTGATGAAATGGCGCGGTGTTACATTTTGGCTTCTATGTCAAATGTATTGCAACATTAGCATCGGGCCATGAATACTGCCTATGACATGATGTTCAATCTCAAGAAACTTTTCGGACACCAGAATCGGGATGTAAGGCAGGAAGCTATGAGGAACTTGATGACAACCACCAAGGTTGAGGGAACACCCATGAGGGATCATGTTCTCAAGATGATGGCTCATTTGAATGAGATGGAAGTCCTTGGAGCGAAGATTGATGGGGAAACCAAGTTCGATATCATTCTCTAATCTCTACCTAGGAGTTTTGACCAGTTTTGTTTCAACTACAACATGAATAAGAGGTTGTATCCATTGGCGAAGCTTCTAACAGAACACCAGGCGGTAGAGGAACTTTTTTGTCAAAGTTCTCATGCTTTGGTTGCCCAGAAGGTTTCTACTTCTAAGCCGAAAGGTAAGAAGAAGAAGAAACAAGACACAACAAAGGTGGTGGGAGGATCTCAGGGAGGAGTGAAGAAGCCGAAAGGCAAGTGCTTCACTTGCAAGCAGACTAGACATTGGAAGGTGGACTGTCCCAATAACAAACAGAACAAAGGTATATCTTTTGGTCTAGTCCTTGAAACATGTTTAGTGGTGTTATCTACCGACACCTTGTGTGTAGATATGGGAGTCACTGATCATGTATGCAACTCTTTGCAGGGGTTCTAGGAAACTAGACAACTAGCTGAGGGGGAGATTACAGTCTATATGGGCAATGCTACGAAGGTTACGGCTATTGCAGTGAGAGATGTTTATTTATCTTTTGATTGGAATAAAACTTTGGTTCTGAGAAATTGCCTTTATGTACCTTCATTTAGAAAGGATTTGATTTCAGTTTCTAAATTGTTTTTGGATGGATATTCTATTTCTTTTAATGATAGACTTGTTATAAAAAGGAATAGGGAGATTATTTGTTCAGGTGCATTTATAGGAAATTTATACACTCTTGAACCGAAAGCTCCCACGATGCAAATAGAAATAAATAACTTATCTTCTAAATCTAATAAGAGAAAAGAACCTTCGAAAGTGAACCAAACATATCTTTGGCATCTAAGGTTAGGTCATATTAACCTGAGTAGAATTCAAAGGTTGAAAGCTGATGGACCTTTGGGTTCATTGGTGGTGGAAGATTTCCCAAGAAATCTTGCTTGGAAGGTAAAATGACCAAGAAGCCTTTTAAGGCCAAGGGGTATAGATCCAAAGATGTGTTGGAATTGATTCATTCTGATTTGTGTGGCCCTATGTCTATCTAAGCTAGAGAAAGTTTTGAATATTTCATCTCTTTTATAGATGATTATTCAAGATATGGATACATTTACTTGATGCGTTGTAAGTCTGAATGCTTTGACAGGTTCAAAGAATTCAAGGATAATGTGGAGAAACATCAAGATAAAAGTATCAAGACACTACAATCTGATCATGGTGGTGAGTACCTCTTGGAAGAGTTTCGGAGTTATTTATTAGAGGCTAGGATTCAATCCTAATTGTCTGCACCTGGTACACCCTAGCAAAATGGTGTGACAAAGCGAAGGAATAAGACTCTTATGGAGATGGTTAGATCGATGATGAGTTATTCTGAGTTACCAGATTCATTCTGGGGGTATGATCTAGAAATGATAGTGTATATTATAAACTTGGTACCATCTAAATCAGTACCTTCTACTCCCACATAATTGTGGATCAGTAAAGTCTAGTCCGAGACATATTCTGGATTTAGTCCGGACATGTCAAGGGAGATCTTTGGTAAGTTGGAACCTCATCTGCATGCGTTGTTCATAGGCTATCCTAGAGGAACGAAAGGTGGTTTGTTCTATAGTCTTAGAGACCAGAGGGTGATCATTAGCACAAATTCCCAATTTTTAGAGGAAGACTATGTAATGAACCACAAGCCCATGAGCAAGATTGTTCTGGAGGAGTTAAGACGGGAAGTCCCTACTTCAGTACCAACAGTACAAGAGGACATACCACAAGTGACTACACCGCGTGTCATAGAGGATGCACATGTGATACCTCGTCATAGTGGGAGGGTTGTTAGACAACCTGAGAGATTTATGTTCTTGGGATAATCTTTTGATTTGATCTCTGGCGAAAATGAATCTGATCCCTGGACATATGATGAGTTAATCCTAGATAAAGATGTGGTATCTTGGCAAATGGCAATGAATTCGTAGATAGAATCTATTGATTCAAATCAGGTCTGGGACCTAGTAGAACCACCCATTAGTGAAAAAGACATTCGATGCAAGTGGATCTACAAAAGAAAGAGAGGAATAGACGGGAAGGTTTAGACCTTCAAAACAAGGCTTGTTGCGAAAGGGTATACATAGAAAAAGGGTATCGATTATGAGGAGACCTTTTCACATTAGCCATGCTTAAGTCTATTCGATTCTCTTATTTATTGGTGCTCATATGGATTATGAGGTTTGGCAGATGGATGTCAAGACAACTTTCCTTAATGGAAGTCTTGAAGAAAACATCTATATGGAGCAACCAAAGGGATTCATTGCAAAGGGCAAAGAGCATCTTGTGTGCAAGCTTAATCGGTCCATTTATGGATTGAAGCATGCTTCAAGATCTTGGAACATCCGCTTTGATGAGGTAATCCAGTCATATGGATTTATTCAAAGTCCGAATGAGTCTTGTGTATACAAGAGATGTGACAAAAATGTAGTGGTATTTCTTGTACTATACATAGATGACATTTTCCTCATTAGCAATAATATCAAAGTGTTGTCAGACGTAAGGGTATGGTTGTCCAAACAGTTTGATATGAAGGACTTAGGAGAAGTGGGACACATCCTTGGTACAAGGTTATAAGGGATTAGAAAAGGATGTTGTGCTTATCTCAAGCTTCATACATAGACACTATTTTGGCTCGTTTTAGTATGCAGAACTCCAAGAAAGGTATTCTACCTTTTAGGCATGGAGTACGTTTATCTAAAAAGAAGTGTCCTATCACATCAAAGGAGATAGAGGAGATGAAGGCGATTCCTTATGCTTCGATGGTAGGAATGTAACGCCCGTAAAATTCTAAACTATTCAAAGTAATTATATGGGTTTTAATGCCATAAAAGGTTTAAAATAAAATAAAACAAAAGATGGTTATAGGTAGGATTTGAACCATGAACCTCCTAATAGGGAGGTAGCCTTGACACCACTAGACCATAGGATGATTCATGGATAAGATATATAAAGAATGTACAAGACCATAGGTGATTCATGGATAAGATATATAAAGAATGTACAAGACCATAGGATGATTCATGGATAAGATATATAAAGAATATACAAAGAATATAGATGGGAAGATGAGGAGTTGGTTCATCCCCCATGAAAGGATGAAGAGTGTTAATTCCCTAGGTATTAAAGAGGAGAATTAAGAGAAGAGAGGAAGTAAAACCCCACTTTCCTTCTTCATTCTCCTTCTTCCTCATCCTTGGCCGAATTTCTCATTCCCCTTCCTCCCTTTTTCATCCCAAACTCTAGGGTTTCTTGTGTAGGGATTCTCAAGAGGGGTTTTCCAAGAGGAGTTCCTCACAAGTCTTAGTAATGCTAGAAGATCCAACTCCACCGAAACCACTCCATCCCCTTCTCCCATTTCCAAAAACTCAATAAGGAAGGAAGAGGTTTTGTCTTGACACTACCTAGGGTATATCCTTATACTAAACAAGCGAAAGGATGTAAGTATCCCCTCCCCTGCAGTACAAGTTGTTTCGATTGTTAAATCCTCTTTGAAACTTTTGGCCAAGACCCCCTTCATGCTTCCAATGATTTTCCATGCCATGATCTATATGTTTTCATGTCATGCTTTGTATGTATATGAAGATAACATGTTGATAGATAGGCTTGATTGAGTGTTTGATTCCAAATCCCTCCTTGAAGTTTCAGCCAAGTGCTATTTATGCTTCTAATGGTCTTCCATGCCATGATCTATATGTTTCCATGCCATGTTTTGTATGTATTTGAAGATAACATGTTGATAGATAAGCTTGATTGAGTGTTTGATTCCAAAGCCCTCCTTGAAGTCTCGGCCAAGTCCTATTTATGCTCCTAATGGTCTTCCATGCCATGATCTATATGTTTCCATGCCATGTTTTGTATGTATATGAAGATAACATGTTGATAGATAGGCTTGATTGAGTGTTTTATTCCAAAGCCCTCCTTGAAGTTTCAAGTCCTATTTATTCTCCTAATGGTCTTCCATGTCATGATCTATATGTAATTGATGTTAACATGTTGTTAGTTAGACCTTGTACAAGTTGTTTAGGGTTTGAATTTTGTTAGAACCCCCATGAAGTTTCGGCCAACCCATGTTATGCTTGTTAATGATATTTCATGCCATACTGTATATGTATATGATGTTAGTATGATGTTAGGTAGACCTTGTACAAGTTGTTTTAGTGGTTGAATTCTTGAGAACCCTTCCTTAGGGTTTCGGCCAACCCATTATCATGCCCTCTAATAATCCTCCATGCCATGCTACATGTATATAAGATGTTAATATGATGTTAGTTAGGCTTTGTGTAAGTTGTGGAGCATTTGAATCCCTAAAAACCTCGATTAGGGTTTCGGCCAAACCATGTTTGGGCTACCAATGTTTTCCCCCTTGTCATGTTTTATATGTATATGATGTTAACATGTTTATAGTTAGACATTGTTCAAGTTGAATTAGGGTTTGAATTCTTAAGATTTCCCCTTGGAAGTTTTGGCCAAACCTTGTCCATGCTCACCCAAGATCTTCCATGCCATGATATATCTATTTATGATGTTAACATGTTGATAGTTAGACTTTATGATAGCATGGTTTGTTTATGCCACTACTGTGGGGGATCGATCGGTGCGTGTTGGCCGGCTAGAGGGGGGTGAATAGCCCTCTTTCGTTGGATGATGGAATTTGCTTGTCTACAAAATCGTTAGCACAAGCGGAATACTAATAAACAAGACAAGCAAATCAAAACAACAAGAATAAAAACAATGCTAACACCGAAATGTAACGTGGTTTATGGCTACGCCGTTAATCCAAAGTCCCAATTCGTCCCCGGTGAATCACTCCGCAACCAATTCTCTATCGGTCTCTCCTTTGCACTAAGCTAGGTGGAGGTAACCCTTACAACTCAAGAACACTCCTTTTACAATAGATGGGAAAGAAAACTAAGAGAAGGAGTTTGAATCTTGTGGAGCACTTGGATGATCACTTAGAGCATAAGCATTAGCCATCCAAAAGCTCACACCCTCTCTTTTTATAGAGAGGGCTGATTTCTTCCCGTTGGCTGCCACCAGTCGACTGCTGCCCTTGGCAGTCGACTGCCGCCACTTCAACGACCTCCGAACACGTCAGATCCCGATCGTTGAAGTCCAACGGATCTCTTGGCAGTCGACTGATGGATTCATCAATCGATCGGCCGCCCGTAGTCGATCGTCACGGCCTCGACGAGGGTTATGTGCCGCGACATCCTCGCGGCAATTGTCATTCCATGGCGATCACCGGGCATAAACCCATTAGTCGGATACGAGTCGAACTACGTTCGACTCAGAGCAATCGACTGCCATTTCATGGAAGTCGACTGGTGCCGTGTGAAACTCAAACTTAACATTCGTTTGAGCTTTCGGCGGTCGGGTAAACCTCAACCCTTGCGGTCGAGCCTCCGACACTCAGCCAAGTTCACCTAATGAGCTACTTACAATTCACTCATTCTCTCATCTCACTCAAAGTCCCTCGCCGAAGCTCTCTTCATTCGCGGCCACGTCTCTCTCGATGTCGGACGACTTCGCAATGCTCCTTCGTCTCTTGCCTCGGTCTTCCTCTTGGCTTCACTTCAAGTCATCTCGTCCGCGGTCCCTCGACAAAGATCAGCGCATGACTGCAATGCTCCTTCTCCGACTCAAGCATGAGGTTGTGAGTGGTGAACCCGCCAAAGCTCCATGTGCGAATTACTAAGTCCTACAAGACTCCAACGCACATATCAAATCACAATAACAACCTAACTTAAACCCTTTGCGACACATATCAAAACCATATCACGGCAAGAGATTGCCCTAACAATCTCCCCCTTTTTGATGTGTGACAATCCGTTTTAGGTAAAAACATTTGTTAAAATATTAAGGAAAGAAAGCATGTGAATAACATGATTAGAAACTCTCCCCCTTAATACATGAAACTCCCCCTAAATATATTCCCCCTTACTTAAACATATAGTTTTCTCCCCCTTTGACACCATCAAAAAGATTAAACAAGGTTTATATATCATGGCATCAAGTCTAGAGAGAAACAAAAACTAAAACCAGTCAAAAACCTGATAAAATCATGTTACTGTGCTCGTTCACAGTCCATCAGTCGACTGCTATCAGTATGGCAGTCGACTGACACAATGAAATCCAAATTTTTGATTTTCTGGATGAATTTCAGAAATGCACTATAAATTCCAGAAAATTCTAAAAATAGTGAAATTTGGGGAACACATTTCTTGTAGGGTTCTTTATCAATGAAAAATAGTTTTCCATGAAAAACATTATATTTTGAAAGATTTGCCAAAAATCCAAAAGCTTCAAACACAACTAGTTTTTTGATCAAGTTTGTATCCATTTTAACACCTAGTTTTGCTTTGGATTTTTTCAAAACATGAACACACAGATTTTAAAGTAATAATTTGGTTTGAAAACATTTAAAATATCCAACCATGATCTTTGGGCAATATGTCTATGAATTAAACATAAGCCTTCCCCATGATCGGTCTATTGTTGCTATTTTGATACCTTAAATGACCATCTAAATGTCATAGGCATTAGTGGACATTCGTATCATCCTAACATCTCACTCATGCTAAGTTTTCAATCAAGGTAGCCTATGGTGAGTGTGAGATGCATCCTAAAGGTATTTGTATATACTTAACAATTATTTTCATGCAATTCTATCAAGGTTAAGTATCATCCTAACAATCCACATGATCATAAAGATGTATATGAATTAATTTCACTTTATGATCATGAAACAAATGTATTCATCAAATTGTGATCATGCATTAGGTATTACATCATGATAATAAAGCAAATATCACCTAAAGCATGATTTATCTACTTATAGGTGCATTATCATCACCTAACACTATTTCAAAAATGTTGTCCCGCCATCCTAAGTGAACCAAAAATATGATATAGGTAAAGTTCGTATGGTTGACTATCCTAGGATTTTCCTAACCCTTTAGGATGGATTTAGGAACCCAAAATAAGTTCTTTCCTATGGGGTTCACTAAATACTCCTTAGGAATCCATTTTCTAGCAATTGTCTTATTTTTGCTTTGGCCTCTAGCAATCAAACATTTATAGGCATTTTCATTAGTTTTTCCCTTGTATCCTAGGCTTTTCTTGTTGAAACTAGCTCTTTGGCTCTCAATTATCATGTTAAGGGTATTGGAGCCTATTGTGAACTTTTCTAGGGCTTTGGTCAAGTGATCTACCTTTTCCCTTAGAGCCCTATTACATGCATCACTTACATCTAATGGCATATAAAGATCATGTGAGCATGCATCATCATTATTAAAACATGCTTTTTCTAATTTTTGTTCTAAATCCTTAATTTGATCAAGTATGCTTTTATTTTTCTTTTTATCTCTAAATAGATCCTTAGTAAGACTAGAAATCATGGAAACTATTTTACTTGGTGAAAGGTTCGTTACCATAGTTTCCATGTCTTCTTCTTCTTCGGATGAGGATGGTGAAGAAGCTCCCCCTTCACTCGAGCTTTCCTCACTTGTGCTTGATCCTTCATTTTCGGAGGAGGAAGAGTCTAGGTCATCAAAGGCCATTAGGGCAAGGTTGGAGTAGACATGTTCTTCCTCTTCGATGATGATGAAGAGGAGGGATCATCCCATGTCCTTGCCTTGAGTGCTTTGGCCTTCCCTTTTTCCTTGGCCTTCTTTTCTTCTTCTTTCTTCTTCTTGCTCCCCTTCTTCTTCTTCTTTTCTTCTTTCTTTCTCTTCTCATCCTTGCTCTTGTTCAAAAGGGGACAATTATCCCTCTCCTTGGCAATTGTAGCAAATCACCTTCCCCCTTGGTCTTCTACCCCTATCATTAGATTTATTAAATCTAAAACCTTTTAATGCACACCTTACCCTCCTTACCATATAAGCTTCTTCCGTGCTATCCATGGAGGAGGAGGAGGATGCTTCATCGGAGGAGGAGGGAGTCTCCATCTTCTTCTTCCCTTTGTTGGCTAATAATGCCACTACCCTTGATGGTTGAAGTCTTGGCTCTTCTACTACTCCTTCAAGCCTAGATTCATGCAATTCCATAGTGGAGAAAAATTCATCTAGAGTACTTACCTCTAGATTCTTTGAAATATAGAATGAGTCCACCATTGAACTCCACTTGGATGATCGGGGAAAAGCATCCATTGCCTTCATGAGCATGTCCCTATTGGAGCTTCTCCCTACACTAGATAAACCGTTAAGGATTTCTTTAAATCTTGAATGTAGAGATGTTACCTTCTCCCTTTTATCGAGTTTGATATTGTTGAGTTGGGAGCGAAAGACATCTCTCCTTGCTAGTTTTGCCTCGGATGTGCCTTCATGAAGCTCTACTAGCTTCTCCCACATTTCTTTGGCACTAGAGCAATCCCCAATTCAGTTTATCTCTTGTTGGGGAAGTATGTTGAGGAGATGATGTTTAGCCTTTGAATTTGCAAGGTGTTCCTCTCTTTGCTTTTTAGTCCACCTTGACTTGTCTAGTATTTTTCCCTCTTCATCCCTAGGCATCTCAAAACCATTTTCCATTATAAGCATAATATCAAAATCGGTTTCAAAGAATAACTCCATTCACTTTTCCCACCAAGCGAATTCTCCTTAAAATTTCGGTGGGTGAATGTTGGAGCCGGCCATCTCTTGATGAAGTGTTTGTTGCGGCGGTTAGTCCTCGACAAATGACTTGGCTCTAATACCACTTGTGGGGGATCGATCAGTGTGTGTTGGCCGGCTAGAGGGGGGTGAATAGCCCTCTTTCGTTGGATGACGAAATTTGCTCGTCTACAAAATCGTTAGCGCAAGCAGAATACTAATAAACAAGACAAGCAAATCAAAACAACAAGAATAAAAACAATGCTAACACTGGAATGTAACGTGGTTCACGGCTACGCTGCTAATCCACGGTCCCGATTCGTCCCCGATGAATCACTCCGCAACCAATTCACTATCGGTCTCTCTTTTGAACTAAGCTAGGTGGAGGTAACCCTTACAACTCAAGAACACTCCTTCTTTTACAATAGATTGTTGGATCGAGAAGCGTCGCTAGAGGGGGGTGAATAGCGATCGTAAATCTTTCGTTCGAATTCGTTCATTGATACACAAGTAAACGAGTAAGCACAGCGGAAAATAAATGAACACGTTTATTTTACTTGGATCACAACCCAGCGGTTGCTACTCCAAGGCCCTATCGGTCCTAGACCGCGTACGGAGGGCAAAACACTATAACGTCTCCTCCTAGTTGGAGGTAGGAGACAACGATCACAAAACCGAATATACAAGGATGAGGCAACAAGCATACCTCACCTCGTTATGAAGAAAAACAAAGAATACACTATCAAAAATATTACTTGATTCTGCTGCTGACGAAGAAGATCGGAACTTGGCGTCGCGTCGGTGTTATGACGATGTTGGAGCGTTGGCGTTGTAGGAGCACTTGATGAATAAACTTGATGTAATTTGGAGTTGGAATCCTCCCCTCATTTTATAGATTTTGGCCTCTGAATTTGTCTCCTCATCTTTAGGAACGGATTACGAAATTGTCCAAAATTTATCGCAAAGTGGCCGCGTCAAACGTTATCCATTTTGACCTAGCGCAAAGGTGGATTCGTCGCCATCAGTCGACTGATGACTCCCATCACCGACCGATGAGCATCGATCGATCGCTCAACGCCCAGCGAATGAGCCCGGCACCGCCACTTCCTTGCAGTAAAAAGTTAGCTCAGAAAATGATAAATACGACGGTTTCTAACCGTCTGATCTCGACCTAGACCTTCCACAGGAAGTCTTAGTCGGATCGCCGCCTACGGTTGTCCTCGTAAAGAGGACACAACCTTACAATCTCTCACTCACACGAGCTTGCCTCGATAGTAGCTCTCGCTTTCGGCCTTCCACTCGATTCCTTCGGCTCCCTCCGAAGTCACTCGAGTGTCGCCCGACCACCGCGGCTTCCTCCGGGTGTCGCTAGCCTTCAGCTCCAGCTTTAGCACTTTTCTGCACAATTGATTTAGCTCGTGAGATAACGATGTAAACTTAACTTTGTGTCTTTACCATAATGAAAACACAGGTTCGATTATCTAATGCCCCTGCACCAACAATCTCCCCCTTTTTGATCTATGGAAAACCAACACAAAGTTAAGGAAAACAGGTATAGTAGAAGATGAATGTGAAGATGAATATCATTTCCAAAAACTCCCCCTCAACCAAAACTCCCCCTTAACCCTAGGTGAGTTTTGAAAGAGATAATTTAATTTTCAAAATTAAATTTTATGTTACTCCCCCTTATGTTACTCCCCCTTAACTTTTGCTCTTCTCCCCTTTTTGCCATAAATAAAAAAAATTTGGGGTTTTTGTATAAAATAGGGTTTTGAAAACAATATCGTATATGCATGCATCTAGAAAAATCAAATATGAGTCCAAGCATGCTAGCAAGAGTTAGATAGATTGGTTCGAGGTGTGTCCCTCTGCACCAATAATCTAAATATTTATAATATAACCCTTAGGGTTAGTTTGCTCTCCCCCTTAGTCAAATATATGAAGTATAAGAGATGTAGGGGGCGCTAAACTTTGGCCTAAGAGTTGTTAAGTACAATAGTTGAGAAAATAAGTAGTATTTTGAAGAGATTGTTTTAAGTATATTTCAATTATCCTTAACATCTCACCCATTATATGTGTCTTAGAATTTGTTCACCTTATATGTTTTGTGAGATGATTTTAAATTGATTAAAGATAGTCAACCTTGGGTTAGATTTGGATTTAACCTTTAGATCGTTAAGTAACTTTTCGAGAAACTGGCTTCCAGGTCGTGGCGAGGCACAGGGGCCTTCTTTGATCGAAATAACGACCACTTCCTTAGACAAAGCCAAATTCAAGAAAATATCACTTAAGTCACTTAGGGTTACTTCCTGGTCTAACTAGTTTAGGATACGGCGAAGTAGCTTCAGCTAGTTCCACTCGGTCAAGTGCACCAAGCTAGATACGCCTTATCTAGCTCGAATACACGAGACTTTGTTTCCCTAACGTACTATCATCTCGCCGCATCCTGATACTATGTTGTCAAGAGTTGACTAACCATTTACCCTATCTAGCCATTCTAAAAATTAAAGTAAAATATGCAATGGTTGTGTTAAGTAAGCGGGTATACTATTTTAGTGTTAGCTCCCCCTGGACCATTGAACCAATATGGTATATTCAAATAATGAACTTGATCCTGGGGAATCCAAACCTTATTAGTCCTTATATGTGAGTTCAATAAAACCTTTAGGACCCATGCTTGGACTCTTTGATGACTACGATTTACGATAGACATATAAGACCTATTCGTAGTCTTTGACTTAAATCCGAGTCCGGCTTTGTTGTACATGGCTCTTTGGGTTCCAAGTAGTCGATTAAGGTTCTTAGATCTCAATGTGAACCTTTCCAACCTAGCCTCAACCTCTTGAACTTGGTCTTTCAAGAGAGAATTTTCCTCCTCAAGTTTTTCTATTTGGGTTGAGTTTCCCTCTTGAACTTGACTAGTTGAAGAGGTTAGAGTAGCCTCTTGCTTGAGGGTTTCAACCTCCTCAAGTAACGACTCAACCCTAGACTCGGACTTAGTTAATTTCCTATTAAGCATTTTAATTGTATTGTAAAGCGTATGAATTAGTGAGCGGCTAACCTTAATTTTCACTTTTGGTCCGGCTTTGAGTTGCTTCTCAAAGTAGTCCTCGAGTTCGGAGTCGGTGTTATAGTTGGACTCGGCTTCGGATTCTGACTCGGACTCCTCCGGTCTTGCCATGTAAGCTATGTCTTCTTTGTTGTCCCAAGTTGCATGGAAGGCTTTCCTTGCTCCCTTTTTCTTTTGATTCTCGTACTTCAATTTCCATCTTTCTTTTCGAACTATTCTCCGCACAACGTTTACTATTGCTTCCACCTCTTCTGATTCGGACTCTAATTCGTCTTCGGGTTCGAGTTCATCTACTTGCCTAGTAGGTGGCTTGCTTCTTTGTCCTGCAAGTAGAGCAATACCTCTCTCGGCCCGGACCACGTTAGTTTGGTCGTGAAGTTCAAACTCGGAAAATAATTCGTCTAACCTAAGCTTTGAAAGGTTCTTAGAGACCTTGTAGACATCGACAATGGATGCCCACAAGGTAGTCCTAGGGAAAGCATTTAAAGCGTACCTTATAAGGTCCCGGTTCTCTACGGCTTGCCCGATCGAGTGAAGACCATTGACAATGTCTTGGATCCGCGCATGTAATTGGGTGGCGGTCTCGCGATCCTGCATCTTTAGATTGTACAGTTTATTTAAAAGTAAATCTCTTTTACATACCTTAGCATTGGGCGTCCCTTCGTGTAGATCAATCAATTTGTTCCAGAGGTCTTTGGCGCAAATGAATGGACCGATGCGGTTGAGCTCCTCGTTGAACAAGCCACATTGTAATATTTGAGTTGCTCTTGCATCGGCTTCGATTTTCCTCTTGGTTGTATTTGTCCACTTATTGAAATTCAAGGTCTCTCCTTGATCATTGGTGGGTAGAGCAAAGCCGGTTTGGATTATTATCCAAGTCTCGACTTGTGTTTTTAAGAAACACTCCATCTGACCTTTCCAATAACGGAAATCATTTTCGTTAAAGAACGGAGGTCGGGTGGTGCTATACCCCTCAATGTGAGCCATTAAGTCTCTTGCAAAAACACGAATAAAACCAAAGAGAATTCCAAGACTTGGTCTTGGATTAGTAGTGCGGGAAATAATAGGAAATAAACAAAAATAAATAAGAAGAATAAGAAACTAACAAAAACTAGAAACTTACGACCTTCGGTGTCCCCGAAAGGCTACTGAACGTTGGATTTTGGGGCTGGAAACAGCTTGTTACGAGGGTAAACTCTCATAAGAAATGTAGATCTATCAGAGGGCTTCGATTTGGTAGGTAGATCGTTACGTGAGTCCACTTGTACGAAAAGTTATGGCCGTTTTACCGTCGGCTACTCCAAGGGAGAATACTTGCAAGCACACAACCAAAAGAAACGTACCAAGACTTCGTCTTGGATTAGTAGTGCGGGAGGAATAAAAACCTAAGAAAGATATGAATCAAAAAATACGAAAAGAAAACCAAAACGTGCTAGATTGGTGGTTTCACCAAATCTTAGCACCCCCGCTCTGATACCAATTGTTGGATCGAGAAGCGTCGCTAGAGGGGGGGTGAATAGCGATCGTAAATCTTTCGTTCGAATTCGTTCGTTGATACACAAGTAAACGAGTAAGCACAACGGAAAATAAATGAACACATTTTTTTTACTTGGTTCACAACCCAGCGGTTGCTACTCCAAGGCCCTATCGGTCCTAGACCGCGTACGGAGGGCAAAGCACTATAACGTCTCCTCTTCGTTGGAGGTAGGAGACAACGATCACAAAACCGAATATACAAGGATGAGGCAACAAGCCTACCTCACCTCGTTATGAAGAAAAACAAAGAATATAATATCAAAAATATTACTTGATTCTCACAGCGAAGAAGATCGGAACTTGGCATCGCGTCGGCGTTATGACGATGTTGGAGCGTTGGCGTTGTAGGAGCACTTGATGAATAAACTTAATGTAATTTGTGTTAGTAATATATGAGAGATGTCCTAAGGCAATCGCCTTATGTATGAACCATTTATATGATAAATGAAGATTCACTATTTGAGTATACATGTTTTATGTATTTGATTGGATCTTAAACTCATTTACTGAATGCCCACGATACGATTCACAGCATGAGAGAATTTGTGATTGGATCACAACTAGTGAGTATCTCTACATGTGTAATTGTGATGTATCGGAATTATCCCTAGTCGATGAATTGATGGATTTGGACACCATCAATTCAGCCGAGACTAGCACGAGGTATACTCCTTGGTGTATCCAAGCGGTGATTCTCCGGGCCGGAGACATAGTGATGTCCGAGTTAATCGTGGATGCTAGTTATGGTAACTAGTTCATTGGAGTGACGGTAGTAAGACTTCATATGGTTCTCTGCATATATAGATATGTCAATAAAGTTCTTACTGTGGCTTAAGTGCGATGTTCCTTTGACTTGCGGTATTCAAGTCATCTTGATCATGGAGACTTATGCTTTGACATCTTAAGCAAACATCTCTGAGGAGATGTGGACCCGGGATGATTGGGTATAAGTCGAAGTGATCGAAGGTGTTTGAATAGCCTATAAAGGATTCACCACTCCTTGCGAGGAGATGTATACCCATGGCCTCTCGTCGGATTGTTACTAAAGTCTTTGGCCAAAGCATTACATGTTTAGAGTAAGGTACTCTTCGATACATGTGGAGTAACTAGAATCCGTAGGACGAGGAAATGATACTTGGGCTAGGTGTGACGTAGTCAGCCTAGTGGGAACTGACACTATAGACCATGTCCTGAACCAAGTGGGTATAAGATGAGTGAAGGGAATGGGGCACGATTCATTCGAGCTGCTGAAGGGTTTCAGAAATAGTTCTGGATCAACCGTTGATCTTTTCGGTTAATTGGGGATCATGATGTACTACTAGGTGCCACTCATGATCGTTCTATAATTAATAGTTAATTATAGACGACCAACATAAACCGAGAACCTATTTGGTCACACGCACAACGAGCGTAATCCAAAGGATTTAAAACGAGCTTGAGAATGGGATTCTCAGACCGAGAGAAACTAGGTTTGGTTGGACCAAACATAAAGCGAGCATGAAATTGTTTCAGTCGCAATGGAAGCGTGGATGGGCCGTGTCTTATGAAGACATAATGGATGGACCAAAATGGTTTGGTTCTAATCCAATGGATGAGAATAAACCACAGGGTTTGGTTTATATTAAACGAATGAACCAAAGGTTGGTTCGGTTCGTTTTAACTTAAAATAAACCATCATGGTTTGGTTTATTTTAACTTATCTTAATGGAGCGGGTTAACGGGCTTTATGGATATGTTAAGAGAATTAGTTCTCTATAAAATAGGGCTTAAACCCTAATCCTACAACCCTAATTGGAGTTGCCGCCCAACTTAGTTGTGCCGCCCCCTCCCTCTCCTCCACTAGTCGGCGCCAACCCTAGGTGTGCCGCCGCCCAGCCTTTATGCCGCCGTCCAAGTCATTGCCGGCGACCAAGCTTCAGCCGGTGAACACTCCGGCGACCCTCCGGTGATCTCCTATAGGTTTGGCATCAAGGTGAGCCTTTTCTTTCCTTGGTTGGCCGGCGCCTATAGCCTCCACCAAGCTGTCCAGTTTTCTGGACAGCTTCTTCTCCTCTCGTCGGAGCGTCGTTTGGACGACGGTTAGTGCTCCGACAGCAGCTAACTTATCGGGGATTTGATCTCCGGTAATCCTCTGAGGTGGAGGACGAAGGATTCGTCAAACGGTTGACGAATACCTCTCCGGAGAAGCGAGTTTTGAGAACTTGTTTTAGGATCCGAATTTGGATTCGGATCGTGATCATCTCTCGATCACGTCGTCTTCAACACGAGGCTAGTAACCCGTACGAAGACGAAGCTCGTGACTTAGCGAAGTCATCCCGAGGAGCTCGGCGTGGATACGGATAGAGACGATTCTTACGAGGATCGTTCCGGTTGATGTCGTTCCCGCTACACGTCATACGGAAGGTATAACGTAGTTTAATTTCCTTTTATTGCAAATTTTAATTTACGGTTATGTCTACACTTGTTGTAATAGCATGCGTGTGTTGTGTGTGTTGTAATAAATATAGATTTATTATTTTTAATTGCTTCCGCTGTGCTCATATTTACGAAACATGATCGAACACACACATGCCGCGGTGCCGGAAACCCAACAGTGGTATCAGAGCCCAGGTTGTGTTTCGACATAATTGTAAAATGGTTTTGCGATAGTCATAATGTATTTCTGGAAATTTTCTAATTTTGGAAATTTAGAAGTATTTATGGAAATTTTTCAATTTTGGAAAGTCTAGAAGTATTTATGGAAATCTTCCACTTTTGGAAAGTTGGAAGTATTTATGGAAATTGATATTTTCCATAAATAAAATATTTGATTAGATTCTGGAAATTTGTTTCCTAATTTAATCATAATTTGATTTGGGAAATCAAATCTTAAAATATTTTATTTCCATAAGTAGTTTTAATGATTTAGGAAATTGGTTTCCTAAATAGATTTTCCTTAATCAAATAATTTCATGAATAAAATATGTGATTAGATTTGGAAATTTGTTTCCTAATTTAATTATGATTTGATTTAGAGAATCAAATCTTAAACATATTTTATTTCCATAAATAGTTATGACATATAAGGAAATATATACATGACATAATTGTATGCCATGTAATTGCATTAGATGCATAACATTATGCCATGCGTGTCGTGACATGTAGATGTATGCCATGTAGATAATAGTTATTTGCATGCAAAGAGGATGAGACATAAAAACCCTTAAACAATATTAAAGCCTACACCTTCCATTAATATGGTTAGAACCAGAGTTCCGTTTCTTGTTTGGGTTGTTGGACTCTCTCCAAGCCCGGCTCGAACCAGAATATGTTCAAACCATGGAATAGTTTAATACTAATATGGTAAGAGTCAGAGGTCAATCGTTAGCTTTGGTTGTTGGACTCTCTCCAAGCTGGGCTAATTGGTTGAATGCGCTCTAACCATATTAAAACTATGTCCCGATTAATGGGTTGGCTTTAACCTGGAGCATCGGCTTGTTGGACTCTCTCCAAGGTCGATGTAAAGGGAGGTGAAGTTGGGTGCTGTGCATATGATGCATACTTGTTAATGTGTTAACAACCCGATGTATGTGTGAACATTCAATTAGTTGATAGCACATTGTGATAGTTGCATATACGTGATATGCAATCGGTATAGTTGATACCTACCGTCGTAGTTATGAATGGCTTGTTGGACTCTCTCCAAGGTTGTTCATAACTATGATGGATATCAGCCCATTCGGAGATGGACCTACGATCTCCCGAAGTGATTTTGGGGTTTTTGAAATTCGAAAAATGAATAGGATTTATAAATGTATATTGATGCATTTTAAAATCATCTTTCTCATATATGCTCGTTTTGTATTTCTAAGTTAATATATTGATCATGATGTGTTTGAATTTGCGTTCCATTTTGGATTCGAATAAATTAGTAGTAGCTTCATGGGTGGCTTAGAAGCTTGAGAATTGTTCTCAAGGTTGAAAAGCTTGCAAATGTCCTCAAGCACCTCTTCCGCCCGTCCTAGTGACGATGCAACTTTGGACCAATTGTTGGCCTATCAGAAACATGTGAGTGATTCTGAACAAATGAGTTGCATCATGCTAGCCGCGATGGAACCCAAGCTACGAAAGCAGCATGAGCATATGGATGCTCATATCGTAGTTCTTCATCTTTATGAGTTGGTTGATGAGCAAGTGAGATTCGAAAGGTTCGAAGTCTCCAAGCTCCTCTTCACCTCTAAGATGCAAGAAGGTTCATCTGTGGTACTGCTCAACATGCTGAAGACTTTGGAGTCTTCCGAGAAGCATGAGCGAGGGGGGTCTTGATAGTTGATTCCTCGAAGAAAGGTTCTAAGAGGAGGTCAAAGAATGAGAAGGAAAGAAGAGAAAGGCTAAGAAGGTAGAACTAGCACAAAGGAAACTTGCCATCATTATGGCAAGGAGAGCCATTCTTGAAGAAAGTGCAAGATTTATCTTGAGTCCGTGAAGAAGGATAAGGCATCGGATGCCCCATCTTCTTCAGAAATCTTCTTTATTGATTGTCATTCTATTTCCTCAGACACTTGGGTATTTGATACTGGGTGTGGCTCACATATATGTAATGACATACATGGGCTAAGGAATAGAAGAAGACTCGTCAAGGGGAGAGTCAAATTTACGTGTTGGGAATGGAGCAACGGTTGCTGCACTCGCCATCGGAACGTATTTGTTGGAACTCCCTGTAGGACTTGTCTTAGAACTGGACAATTGTTTTTATGTTCCTTCGTTAATAAAGAATATCATTTCTATTTCTTGTTTAAATAGAAATGGATACCATTTGACTTTTAGTAACAATTGTTGTTACATAACTTTGAATGGAGTTCTTTAAGAGACTGGAACTTTAAGCAATGGTGTTTATACGTTGGACGTATCCAGTGATATTTTCAATATCGAAGCGAGCAACAAGCGTGCTCGAAAGGATAATCAAATAGACTCCTACATGTGGCATTGTCGTCTTGGCCATGTAAGCAAGAAACGCATGTCCGAATTACACCGATGTGGAATTCTGGAATCGTTTGAATTGGATTCATACGATACATGCGAATCATGCTTAAAAGGCAAGATGACTAAGTTACCTTTTATAGGAAAAGGTGAACGAGTGGGAGAGTTGCTAGGCCTAATACATAGTGATGTATGTGGACCTATGTCAACTCAAGCATTAGGAGGCTATAGCTACTTCATTACCTTCACCGATGATCACTCACGGTTTGGGTATGTGTTCTTGATGAAACACAAGTCTGAAGCCTTTGAAAGGTTCAAAGAATTCAGAAATGAAGTAGAGAAACAACATGATAAGAGTATTAAAATACTTCGATCGGATCGAGGTGGTGAATACTTAAGTCAAGAGTTTCTTGATTATCTAAGAGACAATGGTATATTGTCTCAATGGACTCCGCCCTATACACCACAGCATAATGGTGTATCTGAGAGGCGTAACCGGACCTTGTTGGACATGGTCAGGTCAATGATGAATCATGCGACTCTTCCCAAGTCCTTTTGGGGTTATGCACTTCAGACAACTGTTTACTTGTTAAACAGAATGCCTACCAAGGTAGTCTCAACTACTTCATATGAGATATGGAATGGTAAGAAACCTCATGTATCTTACTTGAAGATATGGGGTTGTCCTGCTTATGTGGAATTTTGTATCGACAAAGCGGATGCTAAGTCGATAAATGTCTATTTATTGGATACCCTAAGGAAACAAGGGGTTACCAATTCTATCATCTCTGTGGAACAAAAGGTGTTTGTTTCAAGGCATCTTTGTGTTTCTAGAGAAAGAGTTTCTCTTGCAAGAAAACAGTGGGAGTGTCGTCGAGCTTGAGGAGGCTCGAGAGACTCAAATAGACATTGATGAGATACCTGGTGAAGCACAACAGCCGACAACTCATAGTGATGAGCAATCAGCTGGACCTATTGTAACACCACATCTTCGTAGATCTGGTAGAACACGCAATATTCCTGAGAGATATGGATTTCTCGTAAGTGAATCGAATGACGTGTTACTCATTGATGATGAGGAGCCTACCAGTTATGAAGAAGTGCTGACAAGTTCAGAAAGGGATAAGTGGCTTGGTGCCATGAAGTCGGAAATGGATTCCATGTATGAAAACCAAGTTTGGAACTTGGTTGACCCACCTGAAGGGATAAAGCCTATAGGGTGCAAGTGGGTTTTCAAGAAGAAAACCGACATGGATGGTAATGTGATTACCTATAAGGCTAGATTGGTGGTGAAAGGATATCGTCAAAAACAAGGTGTTGATTATGACGAAACCTATTCGCCTGTAGCTATGCTTAAATCCATTCGGATGCTCCTGGCCATAGCGGCTCATTATGATTATGAGATATGGCAGTTGGATGTGAAAAACAGCTTTCCTTAATGGAAACTTGCTCGAGGACGTGTATATGATACAACCTGAGGGTTTCACATCGGTTGATAAAACCAAGGTATGCAAATTGCGACGGTCCATTTATGGATTGAAGCAAGCATCCAGGAGCTGGAATATCCGTTTTGATGAGACAATCAAAAAGATTGATTTCTCACAAAATCCAGACGAACCTTGTGTGTACAAGAAGGTTAGTGGGAGTGCAGTCGTATTCCTAGTATTGTATGTCGATGACATACTACTTATAGGAAACGATGTTTCAATCTTACAATCAGTGAAGGTTTGGTTATCCAAGACATTCTCCATGAAAGACCTGGGAGAAGCAACCTACATCCTCGGGATTAAGATCTATAGAGATAGATCGAAACGGTTGCTTGGTCTTTCGCATCTACATATATAGACCGAGTGCTAAAGAGGTTTAGCATGTCGGAATCCAAGAAAGGTTTCCTACCCATCAGGCATGGGGTACACCTTTCGAAGTCTATGTGTCCGCGCACAGAAGACGAGAGGATTTGCATGAGTAAGATTCCCTATGCATCCGCAATACTATCTATCATGTATGTTATGTTATGTACGAGGCCCGATGTATCATATGCTCTCGAGTGTCACGGCAGATACGATCGATCCAGAATGGATCATTGGGTGATCATTAAGATGATCCTTAAGTACTTAAGAAGAACTAAGGATGTGTTCCTAATATATGGAGAAGGGTACATGGTGATACGTGGGTATACGGATGTCAGCTCCAGACAGACAAGGATGATTCCATGTCTTTGTCTAGGTATGTATTCACCTGGAATGGAGGCGCAATAAGTTGGAAAGGTTCCAAGCTTGACACTATAGCGGATTCTGCCACTAAGGCAGAATACATTGCAGCTTTGGAAGCAGCAAAGGAAGCGGTTTGGATCAAGAAGTTCATCTCTGAACTTGATGTGGTCTCATTAATGATCCAAACATGTGCTTCGCCGCTATCATCTTATCAGAGAGATCATCAGTAGGAACGAAATACAAATCGAGAAAATTCCCACTGAAAGGAACTTAGCGGATCCCTTGACTAAGGCATTACCTCAAAATAAGTTTGAGGGTCATGTTAGAGCTTATGGTATTGAATACCGTAGCGATTGGCATTAGGCCAAGTGGGAGTCTGTTAGTAATATATGAGAGATGTCCTAAGGCAATCGCCTTATGTATGAACCATTTATATGATAAATGAAGATTCACTATTTGAGTATACATGTTTTATGTATTTGATTGGATCTTAAACTCATTTTCAATGCCCACGATACGATTCACGGATGAGAGAATTTGTGATTGGATCACAACTAGTGAGTATCTCTACATGTGTAATTGTGATGTATCGGAATTATCCTAGTCGATGAATTGATGGATTTGGACACCATCATTAGATTAGTACGAGGTATACTCCTTGGTGTATCCAAGCGGTGATTCTCACCTTTGGAGACATAGTGATGTCGAGTTAATCGTGGATGCTAGTTATGGTAACTAGTTCATTGGAGTGACCAGCCGTAAGACTTCATATGGTTCTCTGCATATATAGATATGTCAATGAAGTTCTTACTGTGGCTTAAGTGCGATGTTCCTTTGACTTGCGGTATTCAAGTCATCTTGATGATGGAGACTTATGCTTTGACATCTTAAGCAAACATCTCTAAGGAGATGTGGACCCGGGATGATTGGGTATAAGTCGAAGTGATCGAAGGTGTTTGAATAGCCTATAAAGGATTCACCACTCCTTGCGAGAGATGTATACCCATGGCCTCTCGTCGGATTGTTACTAAAGTCTTTGGCCAAAGCATTACATGTTTAGAGTAAGGTACTCTTCGATACATGTGGAGTAACTAGAATCAGAGGACGAGGAAATGATACTTGGGCTAGGTGTGGCGAGTCGACCTAGTGGGGATCGACACTATAGACCATGTAACCAAGTGGGTATAAGATGAGTGAAGGGAATGGGGCACGATTCATTCGAGCTCGAAGGGTTTTAAATAGTTCGGATCACAGTTGATCTTTCGGTTAATTGGGGATCATGATGTACTACTAGGTGCCACTCATGATCGTTCTATAATTAATAGTTAATTATAGACGACCAACATAAACCGAGAACCTATTTGGTCACACGCACAACGAGTGTAATCCAAAGGATTTAAAACGAGCTTGAGAATGGGATTCTCGCATCGAGAGAAACTAGGTTTGGTTGGACCAAACATAAAGCGAGCATGAAATCGTTTGATGCAATGGAGCGTGGATGGGCCGTGTCTTATGAAGACATAATGGATGAACCAAAATGGTTTGGTTCTAATCCAATGGAGGAGAATAAACCAAAGGGTTTGGTTTATATTAAACGAATGAACCAAAGGTTGGTTCGGTTCGTTTTAACTTAAAATAAACCATCATGGTTTGGTTTATTTTAACTTATCTTAATGGAGCGGGTTAACGGGCTTTATGGATATGTTAAGAGAATTAGTTCTCTATAAAATAGGGCTTAAACCCTAATCCTACAACCCTAATTGGAGTTCGCAACTTAGTTTGCCGCCCCTCCCTCTCCTCCACTAGTCGGCGCCAACCCTAGGTGTGCCGCCGCCCAGCCTTTGTGCCGCCGTCCAAGTCATTGTCGGCAACCAAGCTTCAGCCGGTGAACACTCCGGCGACCCTCCGGTGATCTCCTATAGGTTTGGCATCAAGGTGAGCCTTTTCTTTCCTTGGTTGGCCGGCGCCTATAGCCTCCACCAAGCTGTCCAGTTTTCTGGACAGCTTCTTCTCCTCTCGTCGGAGCATCGTTTGGACGACGGTTAGTGCTCCGACAGCGGCTAACTTACCGGGGATTTGATCTCCGGTAATCCTCTGAGGTGGAGGACGAAGGATTCGTCAAACGGTTGACGAATACCTCTCCGGAGAAGCGAGTTTTGAGAACTCGTTTTAGGATCCGAATTTGGATTCGGATCGTGATCATCTCTCGATCACGTCGTCTTCTACACGAGGCTAGTAACCCGTATGAAGACGAAGCTCGTGACTTAGCGAAGTCATCCCGAGGAGCTCGGCGTGGATACGGATAGAGACGATTCTTACGAGGATCGTTCCGGTTGATGCCGTTCCCGCTACACGTCATACGGAAGGTATAACGTAGTTTAATTTCCTTTTATTGCAAATTTTAATTTACGGTTATGTCTACACTTGTTGTAATAGCATGCGTGTGTTGTGTGTGTTGTAATAAATATAGATTTATTATTTTTAATTACTTCCGCTGTGCTCATGTTTACGAAACATGATCGAACACACACATGCCGCAGTGCCGGAAACCCAACAATTTGGAGTTGGAATCATCCCCTCCTTTTATAGATTTTGGCCTCTGAATTTGTCTCCTCATCTTTAGGAACGGATTACGAAATTGTCCAAAATTTATCGCTGGCGTCCGTGATCAAACGTTATCCGCTTTGACCTAGCGCAAAGGTCGATTCATCGCCATCACGATCGATCGATGACTCCCATCACCGATCGATGAGCATCACGATCGCTCAACGCCCAAAGAATGATCGCCACCGCCACTTCCTCGCAGTAAAGGTTAGCTCAGAAAATGATAAATACGACAGTTTCTAACCGTCTGATCTCGACCTAGACCTTCCACAGGAAGTCTTAGTCGGATCGCCGCCTACGGTCGTCCTCGTAAAGAGGACACGACCTTACAATCTCTCACTCACACGAGCTTGCCTCGATAGTAGCTCTCGCTTCCGGCCATCCACTCGATTCCTTCGGCTCCCTCCGAAGTCACTCGAGTGTCGCCCGACCACCGCGGCTTCCTCCGTGTGTCGCTAGCCTTCAGCTCCAGCTTTAGCACTTTTCTGCACACTTGATTTAGCTCGTGAGATAACGATGTAAACTTAACTTTGTGTCTTTGCCATAATCAAAATACAGGTTCGATTATCTAGTGCCCCTGCACCAACATAGATGTGAAAGAAAACTAAGAGAAGGAGTTTGAATCTTGTGGAGCACTTGGATGATCAATTAGAGCATAAGCATTAGCCATCCAAAAGCCCACACCCTCTCTTTTTATAGAGAGGGATGATTTCTTCCCATTGGCCGCCACCAGTTGACTACTGCCCTTGGCAGTCGACTGCTGCCACTTCAATGGCCTCCGAACACGTCGGATCCCGACCGTTGTAGTCCAACGGATCCCTTGGCAGTCAACTAATGGATCCATCAGTCGACTGCTACCTCCGTAGTCGACTGCCCAGTCGGCTACGAGCGGTTCTGTGCCCACGACATCCTTTGGCAGTCGACTGCCATTCCTTGGTAGTCGACTGCTAGGCATAAACTCATCAGTTGGATACCAGTCAAACTGCGTTTGACATAGAGCAATCGACTGCCATTTCATGGCAGTCGACTAGTGTCGTGTGAAACTCAAACTTAACATTCGTTTGAGCTTTCAACGGTCGGGTAAATCTCAACCCTTGCGGTCGAGCCTCCGACACTCAGCCATTCGGCCAAGTTCACCTAATGAGCTACTTACAATTCACTCATTCTCTCATCTCACTCAAAGTCCCTCATCGAAGCTCTCTTTATTCGCGACCACGTCTCTCGGCAGCATCAGGCGCACGACTCTGAAATGCTCCTTCGCGTCTCTTGCCTCCGAAGTCTGCTTCCTTGGCTTCGCTTCAAGTCATCTCGTCCGGTGGTCCCTCAACAGCATCAAGCGCACGACTTTGTAATGCTCCTTCTCTGACTCAGGCACGAGGTTGTGAGTGGTGAACCCGCCAAGGCTCCATGTGCGAATTACTAAGTCCTGTAAGACTCCAACACACATATCAAATCACAATAACAACCTAACTTAAATCCTTTGCCACACACATCAAAATCATATCACGGCAAGAGATTGCCCTAACAACTACCTTATGTCCATGTTAATTGTATGAAGGTATGATTATGTTATGCTCATTGCATCATGATGAACAAGTATGTATGATGAAATGCCTAAGAGATGCTTCCCTATGAATGGGGACTAAGAGCACTCTTTATGTGATGAAAAGGAACATGATATATTATGAAAAGGAACATGATATGTTATGAAAAGGAACATGATATGTTATGATAAGGAATATGATATGTTATGATAAGGAACATGATATGTTATGATAAGGAACATGATATGCTATTTTACTTTTTGCATGACTTGTACCGACCCTAGCAAGGTCCAAGGGATGGGCTCCTCGTGCCCTTAGTCGATGGACATAGTACGGACCTAGTATGAGATGGGCTCGTAAGTTGCCCTAGGTCGACGGTCATAGTACGGGCCTAGGATGGGCTTCTATGTTATGTTGCCCCTAGGTCGATGGTCGTAGTATGGACCTAGTACCCTAGTAGGTTCGGGATTAGCTATCTCGGATCTATTTAGGGATGCACACAAAGATGATGATGTATGTGGTACAATGTCGGGCCCAATATGATGAGATTATGTTTATGTACTTATAAAATATATGTTTTCAAAGAACATCTTGCATATACCCATTTCATGTCTATGTGATTATGATATTTATATGAATGCTATGCTTATATGTTCTTAATCGATGATGTCACTACTTTTTATATGAATGCTATGCTTATATGTTCTTAATCGATCATGTCACTACTTTTTATATGAATGTTATGCTTATATGTTCTTAATTGATCATGTCACTACTTTTTATATGAATGTTATGCCTATATGTTCTTAATTGATCATGTCACTACTTTTATATGAATGATATGTTTATATGTTCTTAATTGATCATGTCACTACTTTTTATATGAATGCTATGCTTATATGTTCTTAATTGATAATGTCACTAATTTTTATATGAATGTTATGCCTTTATGTTCTTAATTGATCATGTCACTACTTTTTATATGAATGCTATGCCTATATGTTCTTAATTGATCATGTCACTACTTTTATATGAATGCTATGCTTATATGTTCTTAATTGATCATGTCACTATCTTATGCTTATGTATGATAAGGAATGCTTTTAGTTTAAATATGTATGAATATATGTATGATAATCTTATGCTAGCCTTATTATAATATATGAAGATAAGTGTATGATAAGGAATGTTTTTAGTTTAAATATGCATGAATATATGTATGATAATCTTATGTTAGCCTTATTATAATATATGAAGATAAGTGTATGATAAGGAATGTTTTTAGTTTAAATATGCATGAATATATGTATGATAATCTTATGCTAGCCTTATTATAATATATGAAGATAAGCATGGCTGGAAGACGCAGTAATAGAGTCGATGAGATAGTACCCCCACCTGATCTTAAGCATGTGGTTACTACGGAACTCGAGTGGACGAGTTCTATAGCCTATTCAAATCCCATAATGGAAGTGGGAAGATATAGCTATGGATTTCATAGTAGGACTACCCAAAACAACTAATGGTTATGAAGCTATTTAGGTGATTGTTGAAAGATTAACAAAATCTGCCCATTTTCTGGCAATCAAATATCGTACTCAATGGAACAACTAGCCCAGTTGTATGCTGAGGAGGTGATCAGATTGCATAGAGTTCCTAAGACCATGTGATTGAGCCACAAACGGTACAAGTTCAAGAAGATTTAAGTTATGAAAGTCGACCTATTCAGATAATAGATCGAGAAATCAAGAAATAGAGAACCAAAGAAGTACCCTTAGTGAAAGTCATATGGCAAAATCAAAAGTTCGAAGAAGCAACTTAGGAATGCGAGGATGACATGAAACAAAAGTATCCGGAGTTGTTCTAAGTTTCGAGGATGAAACTTTTATAGGTATGAAGGATTGTAACACCCATAAAATTCTAAACTATTCAAAGTAATTATATGGGTTTTAACGCCATAAAAGATTTAAAATAAAATAAAATAAAAGATGGTTATAGGTAGGATTTGAACCATGAACCTGCTAATAGGGAGGTAGCCTTAACACCACTAGACCATAGGATGATTCATGGATAAGATATATAAAGAAAGTACAAGACCATCGGTGATTCATGGATAAGATATATAAAGAATGTACAAGACCATCGGTGATTCATGGATAAGACCATCGGTGAACTTGAAGTTTCGGCCAAGTTCTATTTATGCTCCTAATGGTCTTCCATGCCATGATCTATATGTAATTAATGTTAACATGTTGTTAGTTAGACCTTGTACAAGTTGTTTAGGGTTTGAATTTTGTTAGAACCCCCATGAAGTTTCGGCCAACCCATGTTATGCTTGTTAATGATGTTTCATGCCATACTATATATGTATATGATGTTAGGTAGACCTTGTACAAGTTGTTTTAGTGGTTGAATTCTTGAGAACCCTCCCTTAGGGTTTCGGCCAACCCATGTTCATTCCCTCTAATAATCCTCCATGTCATGCTACATGTATAAAAGATGTTAATATGATGTTAGTTAGGCTTTGTGTAAGTTTTGGAGCATTTGAATCCCTAAAAACCTCCATTAGGGTTTCGGCCAAACCATGTTTGGGCTACCAATGTTTTTCCCTTGTCTTGTTTTATATGTATATGATGTTAACATGTTGATAGTTAGACCTTGTACAAGTTGAATTAGGGTTTGAATTCTTAAGATTTCCCTTGGATGTTTGCAAACCATGTCCTTGCTCACCCATGATATTCCATGCCATGATATATCTATATATGATGTTAACATGTTCATAGTTAGACTTTATGATAGCATGCTTTATTTATGCCACTACCTTATGTCCATGTTAATTGTGTGAAGGTATGATTATGTTATGCTCATTGCATCATGATGAACAAGTATGTATGATGAAATGCCTAAGAGATCCTTCTCTATGAATGGGGACTAAGAGCACTCTTTATGTGATGAAAAGGAACATGATATGTTATGAAAAGAAATATGATGTGTTATGAAAAGGAACATGATATGTTATGATAATAAATATGATATGTTATGATAAGGAACATTGTTGGGGATCGATTGGCCGGCTAGAGGGGGGTGAATAGCCCTCTTTCGATGGATGTCGGAATTCTCAAGTTCGTTTGCTCGTCTACACAATCGTTAGCGCAAGCAGAAGCATAAACAATAAAGACAAAGCAATAAATGAAAATACAAATGCTAACAAAGGAGATGTAATGTGGTTCACGGCTACGCCGCTAATCCATGGTCCGATTCGTCCAAGGTGAATCACTCCTCCAAAGCCAATCATTATTGGTCTCTCCTTTGCACCAAGCTAGGCGGAGATAACCTTTACAAATCAAGCACACTCCTTCTTTTACA